>JAIWQS010000051.1:0-206182 GCA_029891385.1 Erythroxylum novogranatense | reverse complement strand
ATACACTCAGACTTATGGGATTGATTACCTAGAGACATTTGTTCTTGGCTAAGATGAATACAAGTTAGAGTAATTTTATCTCTAGCAGAAGAACCGTACGGGAACTACAACAGCTTGATGTAAAGAATGCATTTGCATGGGAGTTAACAGAGGAGATTTACATGGAGGTCCCACCGTGTATGAAGCAAAAGTGGCTACTAATACTGCTTGTAAGTTGAATAAAGCTTTGTATGGATTGAAATAGTCCCCACGGGCTTGGTTTGGCAGATTTGCAAGAGTTATGTTATCTATAGGATATAAGCAAAGTCAAGAGATCACACCTTGTTCATTAAGCATTCAGCCATGGAAGGTAACAAGATTACTAGTCTATTTGGATGACATCATACTTACAGAGATGACGAGATGGAGCAAAGCAGATCTTAAGTAAGTGTTTAGCTAAGGAGTTTGAGATTCCTTGGGAAGGTTAAGGTATTTTCTAGGAATTGAAGTTGCACACTCCAGAGAGAATTTTATATCCCAATGTAAGTATGTTATTGATTTACTTAAGGAGACAGAAGGTGCATGTAGACCCAAGAACTACACCTATGGAGCCAAATCTTAAGCTAGGAAAGGCAAAGGAAGATGTTCCAAATAATAAGGAAATGTATCAACGACTTGTAGGGCTTACTAATCTACTTGACTCATACTGGACCGATATAGCCTATGCAGAAGCATGGTCACCCGTTCATGAATAGTCCTAAAGAAGTTCACTTACAGCAAAGACATAGAATTTTGCAATACCTTAAGGAACTCCGTGAAGAGGATTTTGTTCAAACGAAATGAGGATATGGCACTTGAAGCATATAACGATGTCGACTATGCAGGATCGGGTGGATAGGAGATCTACATCAAGTTATTGTACCTTTCGGAGGAAATCTAATCACATGGAGAAGTAAAAAACAGGGGTGTAGTACGATCTAGTGCGTAAGGAATTTCGTGCTATGGCACAAGGTATATGTGAATTGCTTTGGGTAAAATCATCCTAGAAGACTTAAAGATTAAGTGGATGCTCCTATGAGGCTTTATTGTGATAATAAATCAGCAATAAGCATAGCTCACAATCCAGCTTCAACATGATAGGACTAAGCACATTGAGGTGGATAGACATTTCATCAAGGAGAAGTTAGACAGTGGTTTGATATGCACCAGTATCTACCAACACAAGGAGAACTTACGACATTTTCACTAAAGGATTGAGTAGCTCAATATTTGAGAATATTGTATCCAAGCTGGAATGGAAAATTCCTATTCACCACTGAGGGGAGTGTGAGAATCTGTTTATCGACATCAGATTAGATAAATATCAAATATAGGAGATCAATATCAGATAGAGGATATGTATTAGGATCCCTAAAATAAGGGATCCTCGGATAGGGTTAGATTCTAGTTCAAGAAGGATTAGAGATTTGTTTCTAATCTATGTTGTACTCTTTATGTATATATATCTGATTAAGTTTCAATAAAGAGGGTACCTTGAAACCCTAAATTTGATAATGCAAACAACCCAAAGATATCTTGGCAAGTGTGGATGAAATTTGTGTACAATGTACAGCTGAAAGCAAATATATTGATGGGTAATTGCAGGAAGAACTTACACAGCCATTCTGTCTTACAGCAACTTATAACATATGCCATCCCTTCTTAACAATTTCTCTTTTAAGAAAAAATATGTCGGTATGGATGATGTGTTCTTGAAGACAAACATATAAATATTTTTCTAGCATAGTACATTGATGTTCTCATACCGAGACTGATGACATACTTGGTCTTAGTGTCAACAACTTGTCAACTATATGATTGCGGTTGCATTGCTCAAGTTTTTTCAAATATATTTCTTGCATGAAACAATCTTGATGATTTAGAAAATGCTCGATTATCTTTTAGAATATTGTTTTCAAACTCAAACTAACCCTTCACATTCTTAGGTTCTACCTTGAAAAAAGGAGGATGAGAGGGCATCATTGCTCGGTTTGTAATTGGACAAAGGTAGCCAAAGCTCTGCTCAAAAAGAGGAACTTATGATAGATGCTGAAATTGTCTGATTGTAATACTTGTTGTCTTGTAGTGCAAATCGATGGGACACTCTGGGTAGGGACATTGAGAACGAAAATACACAAACTAATGACTTCGTCATTCTTGTATGTTCAGGCTTATTCCTAATTTGAAAGTGCCATAATCCTTGTCTTCCTTTTCACTTTAAACTTTTATTTTCTCCAGGACAATCATGTGAAGGAGCTTCCAAAAGAGCCGAACTATTCTTTGTTTATGCTGTGGAAAAATGGGATGCAGAGTTTTATGCTAAAGTCAATGACAATATTTATGTGAATATTGGTTAGTCCTATTGTAGATGTATAAACTAAAAGTTCATGGCCTTTTCAATTTTTCTGTTCAATCATGCTAATTATAAAATATCTTTTTCCTGTGTACATTTCTGTTTGAAGAAGTTAGTCCCATATTGTGGTTGATGTAAAGACGTTTATCCATTTCTTCTTAGATGCCCTAGGAAATACACTGGCTACTCATATGGACAAGCCTCGAGTTTATATCGGTTGCATGAAATCAGGCGAAGTTTTCTCCGATCGGTGAGTTTTCTCCTCATGATTTAACTGACAACAGATAGTACATTAATAAGAGATGATCAGAATTTGATGTCATCAGATTCTTTTTTGACAAACCTAACCACTGGATTGTGCAGGAGTAATAAATGGTATGAACCAGAATGGTGGAAATTCGGCGATAAGAAGTCGTGAGTTACCTTAAAACGAGTTTCATCTTTAAGTTTACTTCAAAGTTGCTGAGAGTTGTAAGTTAATAAAGAACTCTTTAAAAGCAAGCCCTCATCAAACTTTATTTCCCCAACTAATTGGAAATACTCTAGAACTCTTGGGATGCCTTTATCCTGCTATTTGAAATTGGAAGCCATTCTCTTTCATTTGACAGGTACTTCCGTCATGCTTCAGGTGATATTTATGTCATATCCCGAGCTTTAGCTAAATACATATCTATAAACAGGTAACTATTTTCTTGCACAAATCCATTGCACTAGTTCCATAAGCTAGGAATCCAGGACTTGTATTGAGACATATTTTAACTCACAAATTATGGAGAGTGCAGATCCATTCTGCATACCTATGCACATGATGATGTTAGCGCTGGATCTTGGTTTATTGGGCTTGACATTAAACATGTTGATGAAGGGAAGCTTTGTTGCTTATCCCGGTCATCAGGTCTCTCTTTCGCTTGACCAACATATATAAGACACTGCTTGAACTAAGGCCATATTGTTAACATCATAGGAGGGCAGTTTTGTGAGGCCATTTCGAGATGTGTAGTTGCTATGTAAACAACTTAATTCACCCTTCTTGTTAGTAAATTGACCGCAGACTTCATTCTGCAGGTGCTATTTGTGCAGGAGTGTGATTTGATCCAATCCAAGATCCTGAAAGGCACAGGATACCTCACTTGGACACTCTGGACCTTGTTAACCTCCTGTACACAGGTTTCATAGTAATGCATCTTCATAACATCTTGTATGTCATAAGACTCAGTTTTTTTAAAGTTATGTTGATGATGATTCTTTTTTGTTCGTGAGAAATGAGAATAGAAAGCTTTAGCTTGGTGAACATTTTCAGCTTAGTGTGGCTCTTTCCTATTTATCAATTTAATAATAAATCTCACAAGATACTGTTCCTTTGTTAATTTTAATATAATTATCCTTATTTAAATGTTAGTTGTTTCAAGTATAATTATTTTAAGTGGAGTCAAATTATGATAAGTTATGCATAAGTCTGATTTATTAACATATAAATAATTTAGTGAAAAAGTGTTTAACTACTACTCAATTATAGTTTTGCTGGCCAAATTAATAAAAATTTAATCTTTATTATTAAGAAAGTATATTAAACAAGACAACTTGGGAAGTTGTTATTGTTTCTAAAATTACAACATCCCCACAAGTTTTAGTACTAAATTGTGGAAAAAAAGAAACCTAGGACTTGCAAGCTACTTCAATATTTCACTAATGAACTGAAGTTTATATACAAATGGAACTCAAGGATTTAGACCAGTGCAGTCACAAGCCAAACAAGGGATCATTTGCACCAAAAATGGAACTGAACTGCCGAGTGTTCAAATCACCTCCATCCAATGCAGGACCAAACCTGTCGAGCCACTGAGTGGGACTTGGGTTATCATTCTCCTCTACCCACCTGAGGTCATGTCAATGTCCTCACACTGAATAGGGTCCAGTTCTACAGGTTTTGTTCTCATCTGTCTTGCCAACTTGAGATTGTAGTTCACATAGATGAGGTCATTTAATGTTTCTTTGTCAATCTTATTCCGTTTTTCAGAATGAATCTGCTGGAATGTGTTCCAATGTCTCTCGAACGTAAAACTGCTGCAAACCTGACTTAGTATTCGGATCGCCACCCGTTGCAACACCGGTGCAGGATCACCAAATTGTTCCCACCAAAGACCTACAACATGCCAGAAGTAAGAATTTTACATATAACAAGTTGCAAAGTAACGAAGCACTGATGAAAATATCCAACCTTTCAAGTTTAAAACTGACAAAAAAAATAAAGAGATGATCATCCTATAGTTAAAATCACGGCTGCATCAACTACAATGATGACTAATCTGAAATACAAGGGCTGGTATGGGATTGCTGTGACACAAATGAGTGAATGTACTGATAAATTTTGTATCTGCAATATGTTAGCTGCAAGATACAGTTTAAAATCTGCAGATAACTAACAAGTGCCCAGAAAGACAGAGAGTTGGCACATACCAGGTGCAACTGTATCCCGGCTTCCATTGCTAAATTGCAACCAAACATCCCGCTTGCTCGTGTGAAGATGAAAATCTGATTTGTGATATCACGTCTCATATCAGGAGTGGGGAGTAGTTTTCAATAACCTTGAAAAGTCTTCTTTAATAGATACAACGAACTTTATTTCTGGGTTATATTGGACACTGGGGTTCAAAAATGCAGCTGCTGAGTGAAGTGATGAATGGAGTTGATCCCTCCACACTCTATCTACAATATCCAGAAAGGTCTTACATTTGCTCTCGTCCATTATATAGTAAGTCCTTATTGATTCCTTGGCCCTTGTCATTAATTCATATATAGATCCCACGGCAGGTTTACCCCGGAGACTTCCCTCAGAACTTTAAGAAAAGGTTCAGAAATGGCCACACATTCTTCTGTTGCCTCCAGAAATCTCCATCTTCAACAATGGCAACACAAGCTATGCTCTGTGGTTTATTTGCATATGAGGAGTTCGTAGAAAATTCAGGGCTGCTGAACATTAGTTTCAATCTTGACCTTTGCTTCAACATTGATTGCAGTGACAGAAAATTAGACACAGATCTAGTCAAGCCAGTCCTTATTATGTCCTGCCCTCCTGTAAACTTCTTCATCAGATCAAGCATTGATGTGCTGTTGTATATAAATTTCGAAATTGTTTGTGCCTGTAAGATGCACCTATTTACCCAATCTACTTTAGAGAACTCCTCCAAAACCAAATTCAGACATTGAGAAGCACAGGGAGACACAAAGATAGTTCCATAGTTTTGCAGAATATGGTTAGCAATACCAGTATAGTTGAAGCTACTATCCATAATTATCTGCACAACATTTTCTGGCCCAAAGTCTTGAATAACGGAATCAAACAACTCAGCAAGGTATTTGGTATTCTTGAAGTAAGATGACGCATCTACAGATTTGTGGAAGAATGTCCTGGATGGAGAGGAAACCAAAAAGTTGATTAAAGCTCTTGATTTGTTGTCAGTCCATGTATCAGCAATGATAGTGCAACCTGTAGTAGCCCACTCTTTTTCTATATCTTTCAGTTGCAAGCTCACTTCAGACTTCATCCTCTCCAACCACGCTGTCTTCAACATTTCTGCCGATGGGCCTGTAAATCCAGCACTGCATTTCGTTATTGCATCAATCATTAACTGGTAGGATGGAGAACGAGCAACACTTAAATCCAACTTATTTTCAAAGAAGAAAAGAGCAATGCTTCTTTCAGCATTCTCTTGGTTGCTTAATGAGGAAATAGCCATTGGTGCCACAGTGGGGTAAACTTTTGCAACCGGAGACGGTGCCTCCACAGGTACAAAACTTTTACTTGCAGCAGGAATGCTTCCAGGAGATCTAATTTCTGCGGACCTTTGCCTTTGGTACCAGGAGCCTCTTTAATATCCTCCTTTGATGCTATAATGGCCCTCACCCTATCAGTAACATCATCTCTCACTTTGCTACAAGGATTTACGCCTTTACTTGGCAGTCGGGATAGATGATGCTTCAATCTACTGATGCCACCATTCAAAACTCTTTGGCAAAATCTACACTTCACCTTGTTTCCATCTAATTTCTCAGCATATTCCCAACAAACGTCTTTTCTCGAACCACTGGTAGTAGATCAATGTACCATCAGAATATGTTTTAATATCTTAATACTCTGATTGAAACAAATGATAGCATATGGTTGAGAAATGTACATCAGAAATGAAGAAACAGCCTACCATTAACTGAAAAGATTAATGGAAATCAATGCTTGAGTTCATCAAAAGGAGATAAGAAGGCTGTAATGGGCAGATTGCAGATGCAAAGTAATCAATTGAAGCCATTAGAATATTTAGAAACTACAAGCATGTGGTTAACAATAAAAGAAACAAAATCAAAACTTCACACACCAAAAGAATATAATTGGACAGTATTTCCTGAGTCCGAACTTACTTGTTACAGGATTTTATCTTTTGACTTCCTCCACACTGACTGGCACCCGAAACAAAAGCAGAAGGCATCCTTAAGAAGTTGAAATGGTATATTTTATTCTGATGTAGAGCATTCATTACCTAAAACTTCAAAAGTTTTCCAGAATCCTGAAAAATGAAACAGGATAGCTGGCCGTAAGTGAAGACATGCTGAGAGCTGCAAAACAGCTGGATTGAAGTTGTTACTTAAGACCCAAACTGCTGACTCGTCGAATAATTTACTCAGAATACATCATTTGCAGATTATTACATACATTCAATGACTCACTCAATAAATATCTAAAAGATAACGAGTTCTATAACAGTTACTACGAAACAAAAGGTTAATGAACATACGAAAATATTGAGTTTGAAGACTTCTACACGAAGGTCCACGGTTTTAAGCACTAGACCATGAACGTATTTGATTATACACACAAACATGTCAAGAAGATGTACAAATTTTAGTGAAAAGCTTTCAGAATCCTTTCATTTAGCAGTATTCCCCAGCCAGTCCAGAAGAAGCTGACCATGCAGAGTAAACCCAGTACATCCTATCACTCAAAACACCTTATACAGGCTCAAGTTAATGACATTACATTACTTGCAAATCAGTACCCACCTCAGTCCATTGTTTAACGAACTAAATCATTAACACATCAAGATTTGAATCAAGAATCAAACCAAAACCTGAGCAATTCAACATTTTTCACCAAAGGGTGTTGATAATTTCAGGTTTTAGTTTCACTCTATTTTCATAGACATTTCTCAAAAACACCCCATCTCTGCACAGTCTAATTTTCCCTCAATTTCTCGGCAACCAAACAAGGGTCAAGCATCACAAGTACCAAACACTTGAAAATTCTTCAGTGTTCTGAGATGAAAAAGATCGCAGCTTTTGGAGTTTTAACGAGATAACTAAATGAAATCGTGTATCGAATTCAAAAGGAAGAGAAATAGCGAGAACTTACATAGACATAAGGGAAAAACAAAAAACAAAAAGACATAATCTTGAGGTTGTCGACGGAGAGATAATCGGAAGCTTGTAAGTTGCAGAGAGAAAGGGGCGAAATTTTCATATATCGTGAGATTTTAGGGTTTTTGTATTGAAATAGTCTCTTATCTTCTCTTCCTCTTGTTTCTATCTATTGTCTCATCTTATCGTTTCTTTATGATTTTTTATTTTATTTTATTTTCCATTTTCATGTGTCGTGATATATCGCGTTCTTTGAATTGGTTGAGACCGAGCGACATGTCGTTTTTGCCTTTTTATTTTTTGGAATTGTTCTATAAACGTGTCAAGATGAAAAAAAAATTAAATGTCATTTAAAAAAGTATTTGGAGGTTAAGTTAATTTAGTTTAAATATTTTTATATTAAGTAAACTTTTAACTAATAATTTTACAAAAACAAGTGTTTTAATTAAGTTATTTAAGATATGCAATTTTAATAATCTCAAAAATAATTTTCCACTTTTAGGAATTTAAATATTTTAATTCAATTTTGAATTTAAATATTAGTTTGATTTAACATCATTAACTTATTAATTTTAAATCATTTTAATCAATTATTAATTAAATTCAAAAATATGAATATTTAAATTTGAGTTTTGATTTTTAAAATTTAATAACTTAATTATACCTATTTAATCTAGTCTGAGCTTTAATTTTTTTACAAGTAGCAGTCATGTAATAAATATGAGATCCGTACTTATCCTATTTTATAAACATTCATTCATCTAATTTATATGTCTTATTTATTAAATAGATATTTTGTTAAAATAAGATAGGTGCAGAATAATGAGAACAGATGAACTGATTTTGGATATTTTATCTCAGAACTTCTATCGACAGTAGAGGAGAAATGAGGTATTATTATTATTATTATTAATTTTTGAAAATTATAGAACCGTAAAATATTATTTTAAAATTATATTAAAAAAATATTATTCAAATTTTAATTATTTTAATTTTAATTTATTAATTTCACTGTCAAGCTTATTTAGCATGCATACAGAAAGGACTGGAGAGTGTCATTATTTCAAGACAGTAGGACGTCACCAACCATCTTCAACTAATAAATAAACTCAACTAACCTCATAAATGATAAATGGCCATTTTCATATATAACTCTTTTTCTTTTGCAATTCTGATGAATTAATGCAACACTGAACCTGAAGTGTAATTAAGCATAAAAGTAGAAAGAAACTAGTTAAGAGTAGGAAACGATCACAGCCTCTTTCATTCCAATGATTATCTAATTGTTTCTACTTTCTTGGCTTGTGATTCACATGCTTTCTCCAGCAAACCAACAGCCCATCCCATCATTACCATCTCTAATCATCAGTCCTCATTGCACACCATTGTCAATTACTACTCCTTAAAGTTTAATTTGCTTTTGACTCGAACGTAATTTAGTCTGCAGATTCTTCTCTGACATTTTTGGAACTATATTAGTCAGCTTCGTCTTTCCTCACCAAACATTCATGGAGTTTCTTCTCACTGCAGAGAGCTCAATTTGTGAAAATGGGTTGAAAAGGAGAGTCCAGAGGTGTCTTCTTGTGGGTCTCGGTCAGCTTTTCATGCCATTTGCACACTTTCAGTATGTTCTTGTTCTATGGACAGTTCTTTTCTTATCCTTTTGTTTTCTTTGTGTGTTCTACTCTGTTTGGTTTCTAAGAAACTGAAAGGGATGTCTTAAAACTCTCACATTTTACTTCTGTTGCGTTTCCACGTTTGTAGTCATATTTCTCGGCGTCAAAACAAAGTTAGGTGAAACTAACTACTTTTGGGTTCTCCTTTCATGCTTAAGCTGGTAATGTTTGACACCTGGTAATGTTTGACAAAAGTTTACTTGTGGAATTAAACAATCTTTCTAGTCATTGTTTTTAGGCAGAAAAGTTGAGAAATGTGTTGACTTTAATTGACAAACCACTTGAAGACAATGGAAAGTTACTATTTTTCGTCTCTGATTCTGTTCATTGTTCTACATAAATTCAAGCAGATGGGACCGAGATTCCTATAGAGGTTATGCTCTTGAAATGCAGTTTTGATTCAACTCATGGTCGTCCACTTTGACACAGAGAAGATGAGACTCATTTTCTCTGTAATTCTCTTTTTTGGATCACTTTCCTTGCATTCCATTGCAGACCCAGTTGAGGATAAACAAGCGTTGTTGGATTTCCTCGACAATATTCATCATTCACATCATGTAAATTGGAACAAGAACTCCTCTGTGTGTGATAACTGGACAGGAGTGACATGTGACAGTAACCATTCCAGGGTCATAGCTCTAGGGTTGACTGGAGTTGGATTTCGAGGCTCAATCCCACCAAACACTTTGAGTCGCCTATCTGCAGTTCAGATACTATGTCTCAGATCTAACGCTTTATCAGGTTCTTTCCCTTCTGATTTCTTGCAACTCAAGAACTTAACTTCACTTGTTCTACAGTCCAACGAGTTCTCAGGTGCATTGCTTTTGGATTTCTCGGTTTGGGAAAACCTCACAATCTTAGATCTTTCTGATAACCACTTTAGTGGAAGCATTCCTTCTTCTATATCAAATTTGACTCACCTCACGTCTTTGAACCTTTCCAACAATTCTCTTTCTGGCGATATACCTGACATTAATGTTCCTAGTCTGAAGCAGCTAGATTTAGCCAACAATGATCTTAGTGGGATTGTACCAAGGTCTCTTCAAAGTTTTCCAAGTTGGGCATTTTCAGGTAACAACCTTTCCTGGGAAAATGCCACCACTGCTCTACGTCCAACTCTTCCAATTCATCCACCGAGAACCCATGCATCAAAGAGATGCAAAAAATTGAGTGAGTCTGCTATATTGGGAATGGCTCTAGGTGGGAGTGCACTGGTGTTTGTGATCATTGCTCTTTTGATGATTTGTTACTCTAAGAAAGAAAAGAAAACCGAATTACCAATAAAGTTGCGGAAAAAGGAAAGATCTTTGGAGAAGAAAGACGGAGAACCTCAAGGAGATGATAACAAGCTTGTCTTTTTTGAGGGTTGTGATCTTGCATTTGACTTGGAGGACTTGTTGAGAGCATCTGCTGAGTTGCTTGGGAAGGGAAGTTTTGGGGTCACTTACAAGGCTGCACTTGAAGATGCAACAACTGTGGCAGTGAAGAGATTGAAGGATGTTACGGTTGCAAAGAAGGAATTCGAGCAACAGATCGGAGTGATTGGAAATCTCAGGCATGCAAATGTGTCTCCACTGAGAGCTTATTACTATTCAAAGGATGAGAAACTTGTGGTCTATGATTACTATGAACAAGGAAGTGTTTCTACAATGCTACATGGTATGACAAAATTTGCATCTTTGTTCAAGATTATCTATCAGAAAGTTGAAAATCCCTTTTTGACTCTAATGCTGATAAAAAGAGGTATTCTTTCAATCATGCAGGTAACAGTGTGGAAGGTAGGATTCCATTAGACTGGGAAACGAGGTTGAAGATCATAATTGGCACAGCAAGGGGCATTGTTCATATCCACTTTCAGAATGGTGGCAAACTAGTCCTTGGCAACATAAAAACCTCTAACATTTTCCTCAACTCGCAAGGCTATGGCTGCATTTCAGATGCAGGTTTGATGACCTTGATGAGCCCAGCGGTTCCTGTGGGGATGAGGGCAGCAGGTTACCGTGCCCCGGAAGTAACAGACATTAGGAAAGCAACTCAAGCTTCGGATGTCTACAGTTTTGGGGTGTTAGTCCTTGAGCTTCTCACTGGAAAGTCTCCATTGCAAGCCACAGGTGGTGATGAAGTTGTCCACTTGGTGAGGTGGGTGCATTCTGTTGTAAGAGAGGAGTGGACCGCTGAAGTGTTTGATATACAACTCTTGAGGTACCCTGGCATTGAGGAGGAACTGGTTGAGACGCTACAAATAGGCTTGAATTGCGTGTCAAGAACACCAGATAAGAGACCAAAAATGGCTGAGGTGGTGGAGATGGTAGAGGCAATCCGACAATCAAGTACCAGTAACTGACCATTTTCTGAACTAATCTCGAAAATACAGTTTCAACAGGATCATCAGTTCAGATAGCTGATGTTTTTACTCCATCTGTACTGCTGTGAGACTTCACATTATCTGATCTTGGTATATTAGCTGTGACATAATTTTGTTTAAACATGTTACAATTATTTTTGAGACCCGGGCAAACTTGAGTTGTTTCTCTTTATCTTTTGTTTTTTTGACAGTTCAAACCAATTTAGTTTGTCTATCGGATCCAGTCACGAACATCTGAGCATAATCAAAGAAAATAGTTTAGTTCTGGTAATTCAGAAGAATTTGGCTTGGGTGTTGGATAGTTACAAAGCTCTTACTCTGATGACTGCACAGCAGGAAAGAAAACTACAACCAAGGAATAAAACAGAAAATCTCTCAATCACACGATCAACTACTCACAATAGATTTTCACAAATGTTCTTCACAGAATCGTTTCAGGATAGTCTAAACTTACTTCCTCAAAAATCTTGTTTTGACACCACCTGAAACCAGATAGACAAAAGGAGTGAAAACATATCAAGCTCTAACCATGCAATGGCAATAAATATGTTACTATGTCGTGAGAAGTACAGGCAGAAAGATAATAGAATTACTAACCTTCAACTTCCTCAAATTGAATTTCCTTCACCAACTCAGCAGATGCGTTATACTCAAAGCTGCATTTTTAAGAACGATCAATTTACTCGCAAGTCTCAGAAAAGTGAAGTAAAATCATTCTTAGATATCTCAGTTTCCTATGTTCTACGATCAGGAACACCTGTTCACACAATCAACACCTAGATATAAAATATGCCTTGTGAGGTCCTGTTAGTATGATAATCAATATTGTCATTACACTCTGATAAGCTGATTCAACTTCTTGCTAGTGTGTGCACTTCAACTCAACTCAATTAGACCTCGCACAACAAATCCATACACATCTGGGCAAGCATACAGTAGCACTTGAAAGTTGATAGCCAAAAATTAGTATGGCCTAAGTGAACCAATAGAGAGCAAACAATCCACCATTGACCTTGCATAGTACATCTATGGATGCGCAACAGATCAGCAGCACTCTTGCATTGCAAATACCAAAATGCAGAATTGTGTTCTAGGAAGAAGAATAAGAGAAGTTGAAGATCCACTTACCTATTGGAGAAGACAACATCGAGCTCATAGTTAGAAGCACTTTTTGTAGCTTCTACCAACACGGTGACGATCTCTGTCTTTCGAGTACTGGCCATTAGTATATCATACTCAGTTGGAATAATGATAGCAAAGAAGTTATCACTCAATTCACTCAAACAGATCTTCTCTACAGCAGCTAGTGCTATCCTTCGTTTAAGGGAATCAGACTCCGTATCCACAAGATAGATGGCAAAGTCTGTTATTAGCAATACACGATGCTTCATCTTCCCCGTACCAGTAAATTTCAGAACTTTATCTGCAAACAGAACCTGGTTGTCACCTGCAGAAGTCAAATGAAGCAAAGTTTAAGAATAGATTCTACCAACAACCCAAATCTCCCTAAAACTCCAAGTCAATGGATTTCACATTCTAATATCCCTATTACACTTTCAAATGATGAGTAAAAGAGCCCCTACAGTTGCGCCTCAAATCAATAAAACAACAATCTGACATTCTATAACCCCAATCAAGCATCTTTAAGATAACAATTTCTCCACAAGTCAATGAAATTTATAAAATCCCCATAAACCCTAATTGCCATTGTGCAGAAAACAATGAAGTTTCTACCCTACTAAAAAAGCAACCATTTCATGGAGATTTGCGAGGAAATTAACAAATTGATTAAAAAGACCTTGCTTCTGCAGAATCTTGGTTAAGTAGGGATGCGAAGGCACATCAAGATAATCTCCTTTAGCACCACGGTGAAGCGACGCTTTCCTCCGAACCTTGACACCCATGAACGGCTCTTGATTTTCCGTAACATTTCCCTCCGATACTCTCAGCCTCATACCCTTCTCCATCACTACCTCTTCTTCTTCACCGGCACCTTTCTGGTCGGATTCGTTGATTTGAATTCGGCGGTTACTCCTATATCTGTTCATTTTCACCTAGGATCGACCAAAGCCGGTGGTTTGGATCGAGTAATTATTTCTGGTTTAAAAATCGGATCGGACCGGGCGGTCCGATTAGAAATAGTCTGAACCGACCATGTGTTCGGTTCGGTTTTAACTAATAACTCTTAAATATAAGAACCGTCCGGTTTTCTGACGAACCGATTATTTGATAACCGAATTAAAACCTATAACATTACATATTATATGGTCTTCTCTCCTCTCTTCTCTCCTCTCATAATGCTTCCATCACACCACCTCTTTTTTCTCTTTTCTCTCTTCTCAAATGTCTCCATCGCACTAAAATCAACTCTCTTTTTTCCATCTTCTTCAAATCTGGCTGTCATCTTTCATTTAGGAGCTAAAATTCAAAAAGGATATTTGTTAGCGAGAGCTATTGCCGGAGAAACGAGAGTGCCGTTCTTTTCTTGTGCAGCTTCGGAGTTGTGGAGCTATTTGTTAGTGTTGGAGCGTCGAGAGTGAGGGACTTGTTTGAGAAGGCAAAGTCAAAAGCGTCGTACATTGTGTTCATCGATGAGATCGATGCGGTAGGTAGGCTGAGAGGGGCTAGATACTAGATAAGTTCGATGTTGCTGATAAAGTGAAGATACTTTAGGTATTTGTTGGCTTCTTCCTATTAAATGTATCAAATTGTGGATTGCAGATTAGTTATAGACTTATAGCTTTGAATTTTTGTTAACTCAAGTTTTGGTTTGCAGAACCTGATGAATGAGGCGGTCATTCTTGCAACTTATGCGTGACCTTAAAGAAATTAGTAAAAACGAGATACTTGATACCCTGGAGAGAATTATTGCTAGGCCAGAGCTCCAATTTGTATAGAGTTCGTTTTATTCAAGTTTCTGTTATGAGATAAGGATAAGAATAAGGCAGTGATAGTTTTATACTTTTATTCAAGTTTCATTGTTATGTGTTATTGTTTCAATATGTTAACAGATAAGGAGATAAGGATCACTAGCATTGATTAGTTAGTTTTCTGAAATAGGTAGAACTTCATTTCACTTCAATCTCTGATTTTGATAGTTCGGTTATATATACTCTATTTGGCATTGCTGTATACTTTTGTAGCCTTCATCTCCATTAATTCAAAGACACCTTATTGTTGGCTTCTGTGATCTTTTTTGTTGACTCAAGGTGGTTGAGAGTTTTTCTTAAATGAGAGGCTGAGAGCTTTTTGTAAGTGAGTATCATTCTATTGTGTTTTTACTTTCTACTCTTGGTTTGTTTCTGTTATGGTATTCGTTTCTATTATGACTTATGGTATTTGTTTCTACTATGGATTTGTCTTCTGAGGATGGGTTATTTTGTTTAGCATTCAGCTTTTGATTTGTTTCTTTTATTCAATTCTTTCGGGTGTGGTGTCAGTGAAAGGATAGGTATTGTATTTCAGATGTGGCGGCAGTGAAAGGATAGGGATTGTATGGTCATGTTGATTGTATTTAATAATTGTTTAAGACATGGCAAAGCTAAAGATGGACATTGATATTCGGTATTCCTCTTATGTTATCTTATAGCCCTTTTGATTGCATCAAAGTAAATTTCAGTTGGTTCTTACATTTATCTTGATAACAAACTAGTTGCATACATCAATTTGGTATTTTAGTTGTCAAATACAATATATTCCGAATTAATTCTTTACAAGGTTGCATCAACCTTCTCCTCACCATCTTTGCTTGATATTTTTGACTTTATAATACAAGGACAAGCCATTAGCTTAAACTTATTTATGTTGAACTTTTCAAAGACAACTTCGGCATATTTTGAATAATTAATGAATATGAATCTTTAACTTAATCTCTATGCCAAGAAAGTGATGCACTTTTTCAAGATTAAACATCTTAAATTCAATTTCACTTTTTTTTAATGAATTCATATATTTCCCTACCAATAATTAACAATTCATATACGTATAAGAACACAATCAACTTCATATATTTGTTTTCAAGTAACACAAAGAGAGTAGCTTCAATCAAATTTAGAAACTAATGGTGCCAATAACTTTATAATGTCATGCCTAGCAAATAGTACAAACATTTTAAAGTAATCAACTCCATATTATTAAAGATACCCTTTAGAAATGTAACAAAAGGTAATTTTCTAAACTATTTTCAAATGATGTTCTTATATTTGTTTTCAAGTAACACAAAGAGAGTAGCTTCAATCAAATTTAGAAACTAATGTTGCCAATAACTTTATAATGTCATGCCTAGCAACTAGTACAAACATTTCAAAGTAATCAACTCCATTTTATTAAAGATACCCCTTTAGAATTGTAACAAAAGGTAATTTTCTAAACTATTTTTCAATTGGTGTTCTACCTTTTAGTGTCTTAGTAAGTAGCATATTTAACAAATATATTGAGATATTCACCTTATGTTCAAAACTTCTTTGGTCCTTCTTTTTTAGCCAATATACTCCTTACTATATCTATAACATATGTTGGTCTTTTTTAATCCATTCTACTGTTGTTGGTCTTCTTTATTACAATTGATAAATGAGAATTATTTAGGTTGTATACTTTTGCCCTGACAATAGTATACCCAATTATTTTTTTTTTACCTTTTAGGTTAAATCATAATAGAAAATATGGAATCATCCTCTACTCGTGGTAAGTCCGATCCAGCATGGAATTATTTTTCTTCCTCTCAAACATCTGATGGGAATGTCTAATATAACTGTATATTTTGTGGTAGAATATTTAAAGAGGGAGGAATTTTTAGAATGAAAGAACATCTTGCTGAAGTTAAGGGTAATATTGCTCATTGTAAAAAAGTACCACTTGATGTACGTGATATAATTGAAAAATATTTGCAGCAACAAGTAAAAAAGAAAAAGGAAAATAAAAAAGCTCATGATATATCTTTTGGAGATGATGAAACACTACAAGCATTAGATAAAGGAAAAAAAGAAAAGCTACTATTGACATAGATTCATATTTTTCTCCAAAAACTACTCCTGGTTCTCAACCTAGTCTAAAAAGTTTGATGGTTGATAAAGATGTTGTTTTGAGATGTAAAAGAGCATGGGCTAGATGGTTCTATCATTCATGTATTCCTTTAAATGCTTTAAATTCACCATATTTTCAAGAAGCAATTGATGCTACAACAGCAATAGGCCCAGTGAAATAAACCTTTTTACGTCCGATTGTCGTCTTGGGGTTACTTCAAAAAATTTAACCAAGGATTGCGTACAACGCAACCTCGGGTCGTTCTCTTGAGGAACCAAAAGTGAAATTAATTTCCTAAGTTATTAGATGTACTATAAACTAAATTATAAATTGGGGTTGACTTTAACAATTGCCTCTAAAAATTGCAACGAAAGAAAATAAACACAAGGGACTTGTTTTTGGTATTTTTAAAAAAATTGAAATGAGAAATTTGAAATGACAACGAGTGAATTAAATAGGAAAACAAACACAAGTAATTAACAATAACAAACGCAATCCTTCAGTTCAATAGCGTTGACAATCATCACTCAAAAAGATATAGGAGTTAAAACAATTTAACCAAGAATTAAAATCGAGCTTTTAAACTAACAACCGAGCCACCTCGAATTGTTATAAAAAATATTTTTCCAAAAATCCTAATTTACTAACTGCCACCAGACTAGTAAAATAGAACTAAGGATACTAACACCAATGCTCGACTGTTACGCAAATTTTAAGAAACAGAATTAATGCCAGCAACAGATAAAATGTTCCAAATAATTCAAGCCACCTTGAATAATCACCAATTTCGCTAAAATATCAATACAAAGTTTTTACCCAAAACAGAGTAATGAAATTAAATCCGAAATCAATACAATATCAATCGCCAAACAATAATCCAGTCATAAAACACAACTCCAAATAATTAAATAGTAAAATATATGAATTACTAATTAATTAAATGGATGAAAATAATTGCGCTTAAATTCCCTAGAAAACTCCAAGCTCCTCGCCTTTGCCATTGAACCAAAGATTATGATAAATTAGCCACAAAAATCATTGAAGTTGTCCGACGTTGAGATTCGGTGATCATCATGAAAATATGAAATTGCGTCATTATATTTTCACGCCGACCATGCAATTGATCCACCACCGCCATGCCTTCCTTAGCTTTTGATGTGACTAATTAATTCATCTCACCACTTCACACCACCGACATTCACGTTGGACTGTTCACACATCTACTCCTCACATTCAAAACCACCAAACTCTTCATCTATTTTGTATTCACTCTTACGCACACACAACTTCAATTTTCTTCATAAATTTTTTCACCAACCATGCACACTCAACGCATTGTTGCCTTCTTCAACGCCCAACAAAAACACTCACCTAGTCACGCCTATTTTTGTTTCAAAGCTCACAAGCCAACGCCACATACTCCTCCAAGACACAACTTAGCTACCTCTCACCCTGTATTTTTATTTCTCCAATTAGCATGCACTCTCCTCCATATCCACGCACACACCAACTCACAAATGCCTTCTTCAACGCCCAATGACACACACACACACGTTCTTTGTTTCTTTTTCCACCAAATAAGTCGACCACACCACAGATACTTCCAACGTCGACTTACTCCTCTCCTATTTCAGCATGTATGCCTAATTAATTGTTCAGCTCCTTCTTCTTCAAGATGCAACACACAACCCACACAACACTCTTCCTTCAATGACAACAAGTCACTCACCAACGTTAGCTTCACCTTTTTTTTTTAGTTTTCTGCTACTTCACACTCAACAGCCTAACGCCTCCTCAAGACCACACAACACTCTACTCACCCCCCCAACAACTCACGCAAGTTATCTTCTTTTTATTTGCTTTTTCCAGCAACCAAAAACAGCTAACGTCACTCCAAGCATACACAACAAAATCCACACAAACAGCCCCACTCCTCCTTCTCTCAAGGCCTCACAAGCTCATGTTATTTTCTCTTCAAAACCACACAAACAACCCCACTCCAAAGACAATTACACATCACTCACCTCCATCTCCTGCTTCACACACTCCACTCTTAATCATTTCACTCTCCATACCTCCACTCAACCACTCCCCATACTTTACAAGCCACTTCCTTTTGTCTCCTTCTTTACCTACTAATTCCTTCACTCTTGGGTCCACGCACTCATAATAGCTAGCTCTTCACTCAACACTTCCAACAACGCTACCTGCTACCCAACAACACAGCCCCTCCAGACCACGCAACAGGCAGTCTCAACTTGCTAACTTGACTTGTACTCTCCCAGCCAAGCACGCATGTCTCCACCAGCACATCACCTTTACACACAACCACTTGCATTCAACAAGCCACTCTCCTTTGTTTTTCTTCAGCTCCACACCAACAACGTTAACTACCTTTTGTCTATTTTTTATTTCTTCTCCAAGACAAACACTCACTCAACTAACACACTCGTAACTCCAACGCCAAAGCCTCTTTTTTATCTTCTCTTTAATTTCTTTAATGCGCTTTTCTTTAATTTCTTCAAATAACCTACAAATGAAATACAATTAATGGAGCATTAATTGTCTAAAAATTAATTTATCACAGTTAAACCAAAACACGACAATTTTTGCCCCTATAAACTCAAATTAAATATAAGGCACAATAATTTAAATAATTATCAAATAAAGCTATAAAGACCAATTTTAGTGACGTAAACCTATCCAAATGAGATGAAAATATATATAAACAAATGAGTTTGTCAACTCCCCACACTTAGCCTTTGCACTCTCAGGCAAATTATCAAGAAACAATCCAATAGTTAAACTCAATACAAGCAAACATAAAATCAACAAGGAAAGAATATGCAATTAACTCAAACAACCTCTATCCTTAATCAACCAACATTCATGAAATATTTCGGTGCAAATAAACTAACACAAGAGACATAGCAAGATAAAAGAAAAAGAAACATAATAGATCTCTCATAAGGTATAAGTGTTTCGCTCATCTCTAAAATAGGAAACTTTCACTCAATCTACGTAGATTAGCACCTACCATAAGCTCGTAAAGATTCTACTATCTCCACCACTAACATACTATAAATTCATGATCAAGGGGACTTTGTAGGGTTGTAATGTTGATGAAAAGCTAATGAACGGATGAAATGGAAAAAAGAAGGAAAAAAATGACAAATGTATTGCATGAGTATTAAGAATAACTCAAAATGAGTTAAAGCGCAACCATCAATTGAATACCAATGTGCAATTATCATCTTTCAAGACCCAATCTTTAATCTTCAATCCACCAAAGGCTGTCTTATTTCAAACTTTATTCTTTTTGGCCAAAATATTTTCTTCTTTTTTTTGGCTTTTCTCTTCTTTTTTTTCTTTTTTTTTTGGCAAATTTGGCATACCCGAATCCAAGAAGATAAAAATCACAACAGAAATTATGCACATTTAATCATGAAGAACATAACAAAACTCATGCACAACACTTGTGCCAAAAAACAACAAAATGAATAAAAGTGAAGGCTCAAAGGGGGTAAGCAACGATCAATTATAATGGCTTGTGTTTGGGCAAAAAAGATTTAGAAAAAAAGCCCCTATCATTACTCACAAATCTAGGTATTAATGCAGCTTTGAAAAAGAATCTATACAAGTTCTAGAGGCTAACCAAGCTACGTAGAAATCACACAAGATGAGAAAGAAAAGTAAGGTTAAAAATTCCTTCCAACAAGGTTTTATCTTATATATTTCCTTCATCAAATCAAGTTATACCACAAGGTTAGTAACACTGCACCAAAGGCGCTCCACTATGCTAATCAACTAAGAATAAAATTTACTCAAATCAAAAACGTACTCAAACCTTGACATGTCAATGTTCACATGCATAAGCAACAAGGATTTGAAAACAAACCCAATGACTACAAAAGTCAAGTGCGAAGGGAATAATTAGCTCAATCAAACAACAAAGGCAAAATGATAAGGCAATAAAATGGCAATCCAAATAGTGGCAAACAATTTAACCAAACAATCTCTCCCCCACACTGAAAACAACACATTGGCCTCAATGTAAGAAAAATAACTATAGGCGAAATGTCAAAAGCAACAAACAATACTAAAGGAAAGAAACAACTAACATCGTAACATCCTTTACACTCAGAAGACCCAACCCGATATCGTTGGTGATATCCGAGTCCGTGTCCCACGAGAGTGGCGACTACATCACCGATTTAAAATTCAAGATACATTTTTTTCTTTGGAGCCATTAACTCCACGCTCACACGGCAAACACAGAAAGTAAATAAAATCCGTGTTCAATAAAACCAGCCAGTTATTACGCCATCCAAGAATAATTACAATCAACAATGCAAGAAACATTAATACCACAATGGCTCAAGAAAAATATAAAGCCTTGTTATACAAATGATCATGGAATACAATTTACTAAAACACTAATGCGCATAATTAACCGATCCCAACCTCTAACCTTTACTCGCCTACGAGAGATATACCCGTGTCAACCGGGTATTCTTCAGACTCGAAAATAGATTCAAATTTTGGGTGAGTTTTATGAACTCGGTGAAAACCATCATCGATGGTTCACTCAATTCATGCATGTTCAAACACTTTACTAATTATCACATACGATCACGATTTACAAAAGTAATACCAAATAATACGTATAATCACATTTCACAAATGTAAGGCGAATCGCCTATCATACAATCCACGCTTAATCATACCATATATGCAATGCACATGAGACCCTTTCCATTTTCATTATGTTATTGTGACTGCGCGCCAAACTGTCCCAAGAATCAGCATATTGCGCTGAGCTGATGGCTCAAACATTGGGCTCAAGCCCGATACATCGAGCCCGAGGCTCAATACGCTGGACCCGAGGTCCCGTGCGTTGAGTGAAAGCTCTCACATACGTCAGGCGATATGCCCTCGACACGGTCGCCTCCAATACAATCGCTTTATCCGATCATGTCCTTATGCATGAATGCATATGTTCCAATTTTCATTTACGCTTATTTCTATCACTTACATTCAATGCCATTTCCCATTTCCTCGACCTTCGGTCCCAGATTTCAATCATATATTTTCCAATTTATCATCATACCATATCGCATTTACAAATACATCCCATGATCGAGACAGATAATTAACACTTGATATCAATCTTTATTTCCTCGGACCTTTGGTCCGAGATCTCCAATGTAAACATTCACAAACAATCACACACAAGTAGCACTTCGTTATCTCATTCCCATATTTCGTACACCCATGGTCCAAATCAATCAAAGTCAAACACACATATACCCATCCATTATCTCCACATGGCATAATCGCAAATATTAAACACATAAAAAATTGAGAAACCATCTAGGTTACTCACCTATTACTCCGAGCTAATGCCGGAAAGCCTCTCGGACGCCGGTCCAATCGACGCCCAATTGGACCTCTATATGAATCGAAAAAGACGAAGTCACTAAATATGAAATTTGTGCTCATAATGATGAGATATGCATGTTCATGAATTCCGGTCCTAACTCAATATTTTCTCATAATAAAATTCTATGAAAATTAGAAATCCATAGGCTACGACGGCATGCAATTCGGACCTCTATAGGTCCTCAATTAAATAAAACAATGTTTACATGTTCCGTCAATAGGCTACGCCAAATTCCGCCTAAAATTCCTGTTTTCTCATAATATGAAATTAAATATTCAACTAATCCGATGCCTCTGAATCAGGTCAATCGGACGTCGGACGGAAAGAAATTGACAAATGAACAATGGATCAATTAATACCAAATAAAATTCAAAATAAAATTCCAGCGCTTCGCTCATGGGCGAGACGCCCTCGCGAGGCTGAATCACCTCGTTTGTCATCGAGGCGAGGCGTCGCCTCGCGACCGCCCGATTATCTCGCCTCGAGGCGAGATGTCGCCTCATGAGACGGCGAGTCACCTCCCGCCTGCCCTTTTCCTTTTTTCAGATTTCAATCATACTTTTCAACTACTCTAACTTTTAGCACACAAATCAGAAAAATGCCCACTATACCTCATTGGAAAGCTTATGAAAAGCTCTACAATTCTCTAGAATACCATAAAAATCAATTCCAACCCTAAGGGTGTCAAATAAGCCATCAAACCTTCTGCCTTCACAATTTCCCTCAACACAGGGCAGTACATTTACAATTTCATAACTCACTGATTCCTTAGTAATAAATTACCACAAAAATATGCTTAATAAGTTCACAATGTCCTCTACAACTTTCATGAACAACCCAAAATCAAATTCTATTTCTAAACTAGTCAATTAATTCATTCAATGTCACTGTCCCTGAAATCCTTCAATTTGGGCAGTAACCTTACAAGAGGCATAACTTCCAGTATACAAGTCAATAAATTCAGAACTTTATATCCCTGAAAAGATAACATCTCAAACTTCAATTTTCATGAAGCACTCAACATCCAATTCGATCTCTAACAATTTAAAAACTGTTATGGAAGTTTCTGTTATCATCAGCCATTCATAACCTAATGTAGGATCAGTTTTTGAAAAATCATATCTCCCAATTCTGACTTCTAAAAATTACATACCAAATATCAATTTCAAGGTAATCTCTTCCTCTACAACTTTTCAGAAGCCCACTCGCACCAGTTCAGTCCACTTAAAATGTTAAAATTGCTCCAATCCGTAAACTCACAAAATCACACTTAAACTAGGTTTCATCCAAAATGCTCAAAACCAGTCATTAGTAATCAATTCATATCTCCCAATACACAATTCCAAAAATAGCAAGATCAGTAGCAATGGAAAGATAATCAAATATGCTACAACTTCCATGAAGACCATTCTCCCTAATTACATCTCAATTAATTCATAAAAATCAACAAAACTCAGATGTCATGGTTGCGGTTACTGTTCACAGGCAAATGAAACAGTAACTTTCCATTCAAAAATTCACCCCTCTATCATTGAAATTCAATAACACCTATTTCACACTAAATTGAAGCCAACAGTCCAAAGTTTCAGTGGCCATTAACCTTACTTCATTTGCATTTCCACACAATAAGTTATGAATAAAACAGTAACATCACTTATAATTCCAACTTTCCAGATTTAAGGTTAACCTTAGTTCACCCACTTCTAAATCCTTTTTCACATCACTAGACATCAAAATAAATACAAATTAAATATAAATACAGTCATACATATATTAGGGCTAACACTGAAAAATTTACAGCATTTAATTCCTCCATTCCAAAACTCAATTAATTACCCTTGTTCAATTCAAAATCAAACCACATCAGTAACTTCAATGCATCTTCATCTAACCTCATCCCTTTTCTTCAAATCATAATAATCATCACTTTAATACCTACCTAAACCTAATACATGCTTTAAACCCTTTTATTAACTCCCCAACACTATCATGGCATTTAATCCATATACAAATCTCATTAAAACTCAAACCTTAAATGAAAACTTACCTAAGACAAAACCTCCTTCAAAGCTTCAATAACCACTTCTAACTTCTAACTTCCACACCAAACCTTTCCTTCTCAAGCATGCACAAAACTCATCTTTAAGCTTTGATGGAATAAGAGATAGCTTGAAGATGTGGAGAAAGTAGAAAGAAGAGTGCAAAATCGATGGACTTTGTAAAGAAGAGTGAAGTTTGGGATGTTAATAACCAAAAGCCTTAAAAACAATTTCTCCTTTCCTTTGAAACAACACATATCCGTAAACATGGAGAGAAGCACTCATTGTTGCCTTTAAATGGCAAAATTGATTGGTCCACATATTTAAAGAAAAGTCAAATTATTACTTATTTAATCCAAATCAAACTTTTACTCCATTATACTCCAATGGCCCTACTTTCATCCCAAAATAAAATACCCAATATTATACAGACAGGTGGGTAGCGATTTTGCTACCAAGAATTAACGGTTAAGCCAATCATCGCGATTTATCCGTCCGAGAATTTCCCGAATTATTTTTCTCGAATTAATGAAATTCCCTAAAATTATAAAACAGTAACAAGCACTCCAAATAATTTTTCAATAACGAAAATCACCTTTTCTATCACAAAACAAGTTTAGGCTGCCATCATGATTTTGCCATCCGAATTTTCTCCTAAAATTTAAAAAATTCTGAAAATCCTTTAAATCGAAAACGCTAATAAATAAGACTCGTAATAATTTTTCAAATCCCATAACCCGTTAATCACAATAAAATTGCTTTAGGCCCAATTAATGGAATTATCATGAATGCATATACCGTAATTTCATATACACAATTGATACGTGTATCAATCCTATTATGCACAAACAGTACTAATTATTCCTTACCAATCTCATCCTATGCCAATTTTACTATTTTACCCTCCCAGGAGGGGGTGGGATGTTACAAACACTACTTCCTATTAAAAAGGTTCCCTTCCCCCGCACTTATTCCGCATTATCTCAGTAGACAAATATACCCAGTAATATAACAGAGAATAAAATGATAAGGGTGGAAGGAAACAACCGTGGGATTAAGGGGGTCTGTGATCCTCATGGTAGTGCTTAAGCAGATGACCGTTGACTTGTGAAACATGACTAGTAGCTTCATCTACTAGCTCTACAGTTCCAAATGAATGCACTTTGGTAACTTTGAAAGGGCCCTCCCACTTGGTGATGAACTTTCCGGGCATCAATTTTAGCCGAGCCTTAAACTTTAGAACCTTATCACCTTCATGGAATTCTTTCCTCAGGATCTATTTGTCATGAATCATTTTCAGCTTATCCTTGTAGATTCTGGCATTATCATAAGACTCAAGTCTCATCACTTTAAGCTCTTGGAGTTGCATTGTCCGGTTTTCAGTGCGATTCAAGATCAGATTACACACCTTGATCGCTCAATAAGATTTGTGCTCGATCTCCATAGTAGATGGCAAGACTTGCCATAAAGCAACCGAAAAGGGACATGCATATAGGGTCTTGTAGAGCGTCCTATAAGCCCATAAGGCCTCCTCGAGCCTTTCACTCCAGCCTTTTCGGATGGCTTCACAATTTTTCCAAGATACGCTTCACTTCCCGATTGGAGACTTCACTAGCCCATTTGTCCGAGGGTGGTAAGGAGTAGCCACTTGTGATTAACTCCATATTTAGCAAGTAAAGACTTGATAGTCCTATTACGTAAATGTGTTCCTTGTCACCGATTTATTGCTCTTGGAATGCCGCACTGAAAAAATATGAGCACGTAAAAATTTGGCAACAGTAGAAGCATCATCTTTCCTAGTTGGCACTACCTCTACCCACCTAGATACATAATCTACTGCAAGTAATATATATGAAAACCCAAATGACGGAGGAAAGGGACCCATAAAATCCATGCCCCAGACATAAAAAATTTCATAAAAATGCATAGGTCTTAAAGGCATTTCATGCTTTTTACCCAAACTCCCAAACCTCTGGCACTTATCACAAGACTTGCAAAAAGTATAAGCATCTTTAAACAAAGTAGGCCAGTAAAATCCACACTCTAAAACCTTCCTAGCAATCCTATTAGCACTAAAATGCCCCCCGCAAGATAAAGAATGTGAAAAGGTAAGGATAGAGTGGATCTCATTGTTAGGAACACAACGTCGGATTATTTGATCGCTGCATTGCTTCCAAAGAATTGGAGCATCCCAGGTATAGTATCTTGCCTCCCTCTTCAACTTATCAACCTGAAATTTAGACATAAAAGGAGGCACAAAATCATCGACAATGTAATTAACAATATTAGAGTACCAAGGCTCCTGTACCGCCAAGGCAAAAAGTTCAGAATCAGGAAAAGAATCAACAGTAAGATCAGAAGAGTCAACTCCCTTGGTGACTTCAGGTAACCGACTAAGGTGGTCAGCAACATGATTTTTTGCTCTAGCTTTGTCCCTAATTTCAATATCAAACTCCTGTAGCATCAAAGCCCATCTTAATAGTCTTGGTTTAGATTGAGGCTTGAACAAGTATCAAGATCAAGCAGTATGATCTGTAAAACAACCACTCGAGAGTTTATCGATATTGTCTAAACTTATCCAAAGCAAAGATTATAGCAAAAGTTCTTTCTCGGTAGTGGTATAGTTCACTTGAAATGGAGTCAAGTGTCTTGGAGGCATAAGCTATCACTCTAGATCGCTTTTCCTCCCTCTGTCCAAGCATAGCACCAACTGCAAAGCTAGAAGCATCGCAAGATAGCTCAAAAGGCAAATCCCAGCTAGGTGCAGTCAGAATAGGGGGTGAAACAAGCAAATACTTCAAAGTATTAAAAGCATGTCTACATTTATCATCAAAGTGAAAATCAATATCTTTTTTCAACAATGTAGAAAGGGGTAAAGCAATTTTACTAAAATCCTTTATAAAGCGCCGATAATACCCCGCATGCCCCAAGAAAGATCTCAATCCTTTTAGACAAGTAGGATAAGGAAGTGAATAAATGATTTCAATCTTGGCTCTATCAACCTCAATCCCCTTTTGAGAGATGTGATGACCTAAAACTATGCCACTATCCACCATAAAATGACATTTTTCATAATTCAAAACCAAAATTTTCTGAATGCATCTATCAAGAACACGTTCAAGACTAAACAAGCAATCATTAAAATTATCACCATAAACAGTGAAGTCATCCATAAAAACCTCCATATTTCGCTCCAATAAATCACAGAAAATTGCCATCATACACCTTTGAAAGGTGCCTGGAGCGTTACACAACTCAAATGGCATCATTCGATAAGCGTAGGTACCAAAAGGGCAGGTAAAAGTGGTCTTGTCTTGGTCTGCCGGTGCAATTGGTACCTAAAAGTAACCTGAAAAACCATCCAAGAAACAATAGTGAGATTTCCCAGATACTCTTTCCAACATTTGATCAATAAAAGGTAATGGAAAATGATCCTTCCTAGTTGCTTCATTCAACTTTCGATAGTCAATGTACATTCTCCAAGCGTTTTGAACTCTTGATGGAATGAGTTCATCACTCTCATTTCTCACCACTGTGATACCGCTCTTTTTCGGTACTACTTGTACCGGGCTCACCCACTCACTGTCTGATATGGCATATATGATCCCTGCACTTAACAACTTAGACACCTCCTTTTTAACCACATCATGAATAAGAGGATTCGACCTTCGAGGTGGCTGCCTAACTGATTTGGACCTGTTAGCTAAAAGGATCTTATGTGCAAACCAAGGATCAATTCGTGTATGTCCCTAAAGACCAACCTATAGCCCTCCTATATCTTTTCAACACGAGACTAGTCTCTCTTCTTGAACTACTCAAAGAATCTGAAATGATAACAGTGCTTTGCAATCATTTGCAAGAAAGACATATTTCAAGTTAGAAGGAAGGGGTTTTAGTTCTAAATCAGGGGGTTGCACAATAGAAGGAACCAGCTTTGGTATATCGAATGCATTCAGTGAAAGTGGTGCGTCCATGTAACTTCGAAATGAGGATTTAAGCTCTGTGCAGCGTGTATGTCCTCCACTTCCCGACTCAGTTCCACAATCAGATGACCTGGAAACATCAGAATTAGGTTCAGTATGATTAGTCAAAGAAGAAAGTAAATCAGAAGTAAAAGTAGTATTAGAAGGGTTTAGAATAGTAGTAGGATCACTGCTATCCTTTTCTAATACTCCAGCACCACTTGAAGAAGAAGCTACAATTGTAGCTTGCATAAAAGCTTCTATTTCATCGGTTCCTGCAACATCACAAAACACACCTTCCTTAAGGTTATCAAGTGCAGAATCAGCAGTAATATCAAAACAAAAAGACGCATCAGAATTTTGCGGAGTGGAAAGCCAATTATCGATCTCTAAACAATAGACACATGATACATCACCCTCACATGCACAAAAATCAGAAGAATGGGTGGAGGATAAACAAGCAAGTGTTCCATGCTGAGTCACACCCATATTACAACAGTCAACCTCATGCATCTCAATCTCGTGCAAATTTTCCACATCATGACATTTAATTAAACTAACACCCAAGTAAGAACAATCCTCATAACCATGACTCATAGCTTCTGAAAGATTAAATTGCACTTCTGGATCCCCAATTCCCATAGTGATAAGGCCCTTTTTCATGTTAATTATGGTCTCAAAATCAAAGAAAATGCCTACCTAGAATCAAAGTACTCTGTAAGGAAGCTCATTAGTCATATCAAGAACATAAAAGTCGGCAGGAAAAACAAGACCTTTGACTTGCACAAGGATATCCTCTAAAATGCCTTTAGGGTATCTCACAGTCCTATCAGCTAGACCAAGCACTACACTAGTGTCTTTCAAAGCTTCAATACCCAAGGTCTTATAAACAGAGGTTGGCATGACATTAATGGCTGCACCTAAGTCAAGTAAGGCATGAGAAACAGTCGTTCTACCTATGGTGCAGGGGATAGTGTAAGAACCTGGATCTTTGCATTTAATGGGCAATTGTGGCTTAAATAAGGCACTAAAACTCAACCCCAGTTGGATTTTCTCGCTATGCCTATACTTTCTCTTGTTTGTGCAGAGGTCTTTCAAGAATTTAGCACACTTAGGCATCTTTTTAATCAAATCAAGTAATGGCACATTTACCTCAAGTTTGCTAAACATTTCAAACAATTCCTCATTGTCTTTCTTGTCCACAATCTTTTTAGTAACCAGATAGGAATTTGGAAAAGGTAAGTCACGAATTTGTACCTCATCACCTTTGGAGTTGGAAGGTGATCCTTCCTCCATTGGTCTCTTCAGTATAGTTGTTGCCTCTTCCTGATTTTGTACCACTGGTTGTTTTAAAGATTTCATCATAAGCTTCTTTTCTTGAATGCTTTCAGATTGAATAGATTTATTATCCTTGAAACTCACTTTCTTGGCTCCAATTTTCTTCCCACTTCTCAGTGTGATTGCATTCAAAGATTTTGGATTGATCACTGTGTTGGAGGGCATCGAACCACTACTCTTTCCTTGTTGCTCACCAAATTGTCAAGATTTGAGTAACAAAAGTATTCAAATTCTCATGCTTAGTCTCCATTTGCTCTAACTTAGAGAACACGTTTTGTAAGCAAGAGTCCATCTTATTTCCCATGGCATTCAACTTGGCATCAGTTTGTGCCTTCTCTTGATCTAGTCTTGAATTTATCCCGCGATGCCCTTCATGATCATAGCAAATTCGCCACCCTTAGAAATAGTAGATGACGTCCCTTGATTAGGCACTAATTGGTTGGAAGAATTTCCTTGAATATTTCCTTGATCTCCACCCCATCGAAAATTAGGATGATCTCTCCAACCTGGATTATAAGTGTTGGAGTAGGGATCCCTCTTCTGATATTGGTCATTCCTATTTTGGTAGAGGGCATGAACCTCTTCATATCTGACACAATTATTGGAAGCATGCATCATGGACCCACAATACTCACAATCGACTACTATAGCTTGAGAATGACTCACTGAATTGACTTGTTTAGCCTTCACATTATTCTCCAAAATATTGAGTCTTTTCTCCACTCGATTTCCCAAGGCAACGATTTCAGCAAGAATATCTTGGGAAGAAACTGAAGAGGTATTGGACACCCTTCTTGAGTCTCCAGATTGGGAGTTATTGGTAGCCATTTTCTGAAGTAGGTCCCATGCAGCATTGGGACTCAATTCTCTGAGCGAACCATTTGCAGCGGCATGAATTGAGGGCTTATGATGTGGAAGAAGCCCTTCATAGAAAAAATTGACCAGATCATTCTTCGAAATGTTGTGGTGGGGACAATGAGCCATAAGTGTTATGAACCTTGTCCAATATTCATGCATGGATTCATTGTCTCGTTGCACCACACTAGTTATCTCCTTCTTGAGTCTCGATGTCTTAGAAGCGAGAAAATACTCATCTAAGAATGCTCCTTTCAGTTGCTCCCAAGTCAGTGTGGTAAAATGTTGAGGAATGTGTAAAGCCACTCCTTGGCTTTTCCTTCTAAAGTGAAGTGGAATGCTCTCCTCAATACATCTTCAAGATTTGCCCTGGGTGGTTTCATGGAAGAACACACCATGTGCATAGTCTTCAAATGCCTATGTGGATCATCACCTGCAAAACCATGGAATTTAAGTAAGGAAGAAATTAATGCACCTTTAATTTCAAAATTCACATCATCAGTATAAAAGCCATAAGGATCATAATCAACATTAGAATTATTAATCTCCCTCATGATTTTATTGTCCTCACCATTATGCCTTATGTTGTTCTCAACATGTCCGTTGTTCCTATTAGGCCCAACAGGCCTATTATTATCATTTTCACCGTCCATGGTATCTTGCTCTGATTCAAAATCATTAGCAGACAAGTATTCACTAAAAGTAGCTCTCTCACTAAAAGTAGCTCTTCCTCAATAAAAAATTGACTTGCCACCTCTATTCTCTTCTCTTTTCTAATCTTTTTCACTAACCTCTCAAGTTCAAGATTTAAAGGATTTAAAAGTAAAGCCTTACCACTCCTAGGCTTAAAACAATAACAATAAGAACAAGGCACTAAACCCGACTCACACAAAAGGTTGGAAAAATGAAAAATAAAATAAAATAAAATAAAATAAAAATAAAACTAAAACTAAAATTAAAAATTAAAAACAAATAAATGAAGAAAGAAGAAAAAAAATCTAATGAGTATAAGCGAATGTCAGTATGGATGACAGTGTACTTTGTAGTGTATGAAAGAGTGTAAAAACCTGTAATATGCACAAGAAATTAAAGAATGTCAAAAATTGTACCAATATGCACAAAAAAAGCAACCAAAAACTTTTATCTAGCTAAGAAAAATAAAAAAAATTAAAAAAAAAACAGTTAAAAGTTACTTGACACTTAGGAACCAATTTCTTGGTTCCCCGACAACGGCGCCACTTCAAATAAACCTTTTTACATCTGATTGTCGCCTTGGGGTTACTTCAAAAAATTTAACCAAGGATTGCGTACAGCGTAACCTCGGGTCGTTCTCTTGAGGAACCAAAAGTGAAATTGATTTACTAAGTTACTAGATGCACTGTAAACTAAATTATAAATTGGGGTTGATTTTAACAATTGCCGCTAAAAATTGCAACGAATGAAAATAAACGCAAAGGACTTGTTTTTGGTATTTTTTTTAAACTGAAATGAGAAATTTAAAATGACAACGAGTGAATTAAATAGGAAAACAAATACAAGTAATTAACAATAACAAATGCAATCCTTCAGTTCAATAGCACAGACAATCATCACTCAAAAAGATATGGGAGTTAAAACAATTTAACCAAGAATTAAAATCGAGCTTTTAAACTAACAACCGAGTCACCTCGAATTGTTACAAAAAATATTTTTCCAAAAATCCTAATTTACTAACTACCACTAGACTAGTAAAATAGAATTAAGGATACTAACACCAATACTCGACTGTTACGCAATTTTTAAGAAACAGAATTAATGCCAGCAACAGATAAAATGTTCCAAATAATTCAAGCCACCTTGAATAATCACCAATTTCGCTAAAATCTCAATACAAAGTTTTGACCCAAAACAGAGTAATGAAATTAAATCCGAAATCAACATAATATCAATCGCCAAACAATAATCCAGTCATAAAATACAACTTCAAATAATTAAATAGTAAAATATATGAATTACTAATTAATTAAATGGACAGAAAATAATTGCAGTTTAAACTCCCCTAGAAAAACTCCAAGCTCCTGTCTTTGCCATTGAACCGAAAGATTATGATAAATTAGCCACAAAAAATCATTGAAGTTGCTGCCGACGTTGAGATTCGGTGATCAATCATGAAAATATGAAATTGCGCCGTTATATTTTCTGCCGACCATGCAATTGATCCACCACCGCCATGCCTTTCTTAGCTTTTGATGTGACTAATTAATTCATCTCACCACTTCACACCACTGGGACATTCACGTTGGACTGTTCACACATCTACTCCTCACATTCAAAACCACCAGCTCTTCGTCTATTTTGTATTCACTCTTACGCACACACAACTTCAATTTTCTTCATAAATTTTTTTCAGCCAACCATGCACACCAACACACTGCTACCTTCTTCAACGCCCAACAAAAACACTCACCTAGTTGCTGCCTATTTTTGTTTCAAAGCTCACAAGCCAACGCCACATACTCCTCCAAGACACAAGTTCTAGCTGCCTCTCACCCTGTATTTTTATTTCTCCAGCTAGCATGCACTCTCCTCCATATCCACGCACACACCAACTCACAGCTGCCTTCTTCAACACCCAACAGCCACACACACACGTTCTTTGCTTCTTTTCCACCACCAAGTCGACCACACCACGATACTTCCAATGCCAACTTGCTCCTCTCCTATTTCAGCATGTATGCCTAATTAATTGTTCAGCTCCTTCTTCTTCAAGATGCAACACACAACCCACACAACACTCTTCCTTCAATGACAGCAAGTCACTCACCAACGTTAGCTTCACCTTTTTTTTATTAGTTTTATGCTACTTCACACTCAACAGTCCAACGCCTCCTCAAGACCACACAACACTCTACTCACCCCCCCAACAACTCACGCAAGTTATCTTCTTTTTATTTGCTTTTTCTAGCAACCAAAAACAGCTAACGTCACTCCAAGCATACACAACAAAATCCACACAAACAGCCCCACTCCTCCTTCTCTCAAGGCCTCACAAGCTCATGTTATTTTCTCTTCAAAACCACACAAACAACCCCACTCCAAAGACAATTACACAGCACTCACCTCCATCTCCTGCTTCACACACTCCACTCTTAATCATTTCACTCTCCATACCTCCACTCAACCCCTCCCCATACTCTACAAGCCACTTCCTTTTGTCTCATTCTTTACCTACTAATTCCTTCACTCTTGGGTCCACGCACTCATAATAGCTAGCTCTTCACTCAACACTTCCAACAACGCTACCTGTTACCCAACAACACAGTCCCTCCTGACTACGCAGCAGGCAATCTCAATTTGCTAACTTGACTTGTACTCTCCCAGCCAAGCACGCATGTCTCCACTAGCACATCACCTTTACACACAACCACTTGCATTCAACAAGCCACTCTCCTTTATTTTTCTTCAGCTCCACACCAACAACGTTAACTACCTTTTGTCTATTTTTTATTTCTTCTCCAAGCCAAACACTCACTCAATTAACATACTCGTAACTCCAACGCCAAAGCCTCTCTTTTTTTTTGCTTCTCTTTAATTTCTTTAATGCGCTTTTCTTTAATTTCTTTAAATAACCTACAAATGAAATATAATTAATGTAGCATTAATTGTCCAAAAATTAATTTATCACAGTTAAACCAAAACACGACAATTTTTGCCCCTATAAATTCAAATTAAATATAAGGCACAATAATTTAAATAATTATCAAATAAAGCTATAAAGATCAATTTTTAGTGACAGAAACCTATCCAAATGAGATGAAAATATATATAAACAAATGAGTTTGTCAACTCCCCCACACTTAGCCAAATGAGAAGAGAACATATGATCTAGTTGATATTGATTGTATTGAACATACTGATTTTTATATCGAAGAAGAAGAACTATCGCCTGATTTTGATTATAATGAACTTGAAAGGACCATTTATGAAGAAAATGCATTCGTCACAACAAATGAATTAAGAACATCTATCATGGTCGGTTCATATCTTATTTTGATTATATTTAAGTTAAAATTATATTTGACACGAGTTTACAATTGAGAATAATTTCATACGTTACTAATTTGTAATTTATTTTAATGCAGTAGAAGAAGTGGATGCAAATATTTTGGATGAAAGCGTAGTTTACGAATCTTTAAATAACGTTGGAGAATTTGGAGCTTTTGACAGTGATGAGATGCAACCTCCTTCAGAAATACAATTTTGATTTTTATTGTTATTTTAAGTTTTATATTGGACTCATATTTATTTATTTATAGTTCATTATATAATAATAAACATTGGTGTATTTTTCATTTCAATAAAATAAAATATTTTTATTTATTCTTATAAAATTTTCATCTTATTTATTATATTCCGATTTGATAACGGTTCACTATCGGTTGAACCTCTAAACCTTAAACCTTTCTTTCGCCGGCTTCGATGTCCTATCCGATTTTTAAAACATTGGTTATTTCATTATATTATTATATTATATGTACCATATAAAAAGATAAATTAAATTAAGATTTAATTAATTTTTATCGAAAGATATTTAATTATAACATAATTTTATCTGTTTTAATTTAAAATATTTAAAATTTTATGGTATTATTTTAAAATTAAAAATAACCAAAATCCATAATGAATATTTATTTTAAATTAAAATGGTCAATATTTTTTAAAAAGTTAAATTGTAAGACAAGAGGTTTAAGAAGGTTTAATTAGATTCTAACAAAATCGGCTAAAAATTAAATAAAATTAACTAATTTAAAATTTGATACCCATAAAATTTTTAAAGTTTAATTAAAATATTTTAAAAGAAAATTAATTGATTTATTTTAGCTTATAAGAACATATTAATTAATAAAATTGAATGATTAATTAATTAATTGATCTGTTTTAATAATAAAAGTTATTAAAATAATTAAAACCGAAAAGTTAGATGGTTCAAAATTTTGTGATTTAACTAGACGAACTAGTTAAATTTTTAATCATGAAATGATAATTAACTTGTAATCCTTAATTTTTATGTGTTTGAAATTGGCTTTTAATAAAGGAAGAATATAAAACCTCTTCGTTTTTATATATTATATATTTTATATTTTATATTTTGAATATAAATAAAATTGATACTTGACATTTTAGGACTTTTGACAAAAAAAACGGGAGAATTAACAAGGTTGACCGAGAAACGACAAAGAGCAAGGACCAGAAAACGCGTTTTGGTACGCCCTTTTTGACGCCGTCCAGTCTCCTGTACGACACCGTGCCAGTCACGTGGAAATTCCAATTCATCCAATCAGAAAAAGGAGATAATTAAAAAAAAAGGATTCGGAAAATAAATTATTATTAATTATTGGTATTATAAAAACCGATAGGTTCGCGATTTTCATCGTCAAAAAGTTCTCTTCTTGGGATTTGCTCTGCCCGCCAAGAACCTACTGTTTCTTCTTTTTCTTCTTCTCATCGATTTTGTGAGGTACATTTCATTATGTTGTGGTTATTTATAATCTCTTTTTTTGTTTGTGTTTCTGGGTTTGATCGAATGTTGTGCGATTGTTTTCAGGGATGGCTTCGAAGCGGATCTTGAAGGAACTCAAGGATTTGCAGAAGGATCCTCCTACTTCATGCAGCGCCGGTATGTGTGTATACGTATGTATATACATAATTTTTCCTGTTGGTTCTCTGTCGTTCTGGGTTTGTTGTAGGATTGATGTTGTTAATTCACGTTAACGTTTCGGTTTTGCCATTAGTTGGGGTGAATTGTGTATATGAAGATGGTTTTGGTGGCTTGAAAAGGGTAAAGAATCCAACTTTTGTTTCTGGGCAACTCTTATTTTATGCGTAGGTTAAGGGTTGTATTGGATGAACTGGGAAAGGAATCATCTATCTGAAAATTTTGGCTGTTGTTCTGTTATTTACTTGATCGTGGACAACCTCTTTAGAGTCATTGGTTATTTTGTTTTTCACAGATATGCAGTAATGTAGTATGTTCATGTCAAATTGAGTTTTTGTGGTTATGCCCATTATTTCAGGACCTGTTGCAGAAGATATGTTTCATTGGCAAGCAACAATTATGGGTCCTCCGGACAGTCCATATGCCGGAGGGGTTTTCCTTGTTTCCATTCATTTTCCTCCAGATTATCCTTTCAAGCCTCCTAAGGTACCTGCTTTGTGAACTCTGTTTTTGGTTGTGATTTCTCCACGAGAGGTGCAGTCTTGCAGAAATTTTACGTGTTAGTTAAAGAATGAATCGGTATCTTTACTCGGCAGGGAATGACACGGATAGAACTACAATGGGCTATCCTCTTGCTTCTGTCTCTGTTATTCTTAGCATGGTTGAGATCATTATGTTCATATTTTTCTCTTGAGATGCTCATATCCTTGTTTTTTCAGATACTTTACTTTTTATTATCTCAGTTCTATATAGTAAGATTTTTCTCTTTTTCTGGAGAGCAAACAAAAATTTTCAATTGTGTGCAATACTTTGGTTTTTCTGATGTTTAAGCTTCTTTATAAAGGAAAAGGAAGACTTAAAACAAGTTAAATGACATAGCCTTGAGCTGTTTCCTTGGAGCTTGAGAATAAATGCAACGATTCCTGAATTTGTACAAATGACCAATATTAGCTCAGGGATGCACTGAGCATACTTTATGTATATTTGTTAGAATGTGATTAAAAGCGTACTATTGTGTTTCGGAATGTTGTAAGCTACATTTGTCTGTTTATGTCCTAATTCATGTGTAGGGATTTACTTTGCAGGTAGCATTCAGAACAAAGGTGTTCCACCCTAACATAAACAGCAATGGGAGCATTTGCCTGGACATCTTGAAGGAGCAATGGAGCCCGGCTTTAACCATATCCAAGGTTCTTGTTCAATAACCCTATGAGCTCTAGTCTGGGAACATGGAAGTCATTGTTTGTTTATTTTGGTTCAGTTTAAGCCGCTGCCGTTGCCACCACCACCAAGGCTCAAGCTCGTGCCATGGTGGTGTAATTGGGGGCATTGGGGATGAGATTAACGGATACTGCAACATCCCAATTAATCAACTAAAAAAGGACCATTTCCTTGACATAAGAAACTGAAAAAAAAATGGTGTACATGATCTTTTGCAGGTGTTACTTTCAATCTGTTCATTGTTGACGGATCCGAACCCTGATGACCCGTTGGTACCAGAGATTGCCCATATGTACAAGACAGACAGGAACAAGTACGAGACAACTGCTAGAAGCTGGACTCAGAAATATGCCATGGGCTAAACCGTCCATGGTCGATGCGTTTGGTTCGTTCTTGGTGATTTTTTTTCGTTTAACCTTTTCATTGTCTTTTCCTTATTCCTATGTATCAAAGATGTTCCTTCCCTTCAATCAACTGGACTAAAGTTGTCCACAACAACAGCCTGGGTAAAGAAGAAACAGTTCTGTGTTTTCCAATTTGGTTTATGGATTATCAAACGGCTTAAACCTGAATTTGTCAAAACTTCACTTCCTCTCAGCTCCTGTTGCTTGTAGATCATAACTTTTGCAAATTATTATGCAATTATAGCATATGCGTCCATGTTCAAGAACAGCAACTTATGGCCTCCATGGAAATAAGGCTGACTATGGTTCTCTAAAAGCCCACTTCACCTTCAATCCTAGTTTTGGAGATATAGTACGTAAGCCCCAAGTCCATAAGAGTTCCCAATAGCCCATTTAAACAACTAGAGACTTACTGATACATCATCTTGGGATGTAATTGAACTATAAGAAGGTAGGTTTGTATTTTATTTTCCATTATAAACTTTTGAGATTAATTATAAACTTGAAGAGAATTAGCTCTTTCAAAGATTATTTAAACCAAAGTGATAATCTGTAAACCAATGATTTGAAGAAGGGTTCGATTGTTTAATTATAAAAATTTTAAATTAACTATTTTTTAATTTATTTTAATTTAATAATTTTGTTATTAAATTTGACCGATTTAGATTTATATATATATATATGAATAAATAAAAAAGTAAAGATAATCTCTTTTAATTATATTTTAATATTTTTATTTGATTCAATGTTTACTACACGTCAAATTATAATATTAATTGGATCTTTAAACTTTAAAATTTTCATTTATCGATTTAATTTTGACCCTATTTTTAAAACAATGACGTAAACTTACATAGAAAATTTTCCAAAGAGAAACTGGAAAGCAAATTTTATTATTGCTCATAAATTACATATTTTAAATAAGTTAAAGAATTTCAATGCAACTTACTCAGAACCCACGGCTTAAGAAAGACTGGAGGGACTTACCAAGTTGATGGGATCCTAAGAAATAATATTCAAATTTAATTATTATTTATTAAATGACTAAATATCTCAACTTAGATATCATTATTAATACTTACCCACAAGGATTTTCAAGTAGGGACGACTGACGAGGCAAGTGGTGGCATGCAAGAAGGAATGGCTATTTGTTTCTTTTATTATGGCAAGACCATGTTCTTCACTACTATATTTAGGTGGATGATCTTTTCAATTTCATTTATATTTAACCATTCTTTATTTTGTTTTCAAGAACAGATCAATATTCATGAATTAGAGTTTGATAGTGTCATGTTCATAATTTATATTCTAAAATCATAGAGAAATCAGACCGTCGTGATTGTTAAAAAATTTAAAATATAATTTAAAAATATATGAGACCGTCATAAAATTAATTATAGATTGAATAAAATTAAAAATTTAAATTATGATTTAAAGGAGATGTCTTTACCTATCAAATAATTTAAAGTTTAATTAAAAATGAGATTGTTAAAAGAAAATTGATTGATTAATTTATTTTAATTTACAAGAATTTATTAATTAATAAAATTAATCGATTAATTAATAAATTGATCAATTTTTAACAACAAGAGTTGGTAAAATAAATTGAACCGAAAAGTTGAATTTGTTAACCATTGATAATTTCACAATTTAAGTATCGTTTTAAATAAAATTAAAATTAATATAATAACTAAAATATTATCAAACCATAAATAATAATTTTCAATACAAAGCTACCAACTCCATTAAACTTTTAAGTGTTATATATATATAGCTTGATATTGTTATTATTTTTCAAAGGAAACACCATAAGACATGGTGACCCATGTCCTTTTTTTTCTGTCTCTGAATTGTTTACAATATCATTTAGTTCTCAAAGGAAGTCTGAACCAAAAACAAAAAATTCCAAGCCTAAAGTGCAGTTCATAAATTAAATTAACAAGTCGTGCCCACGAGTGAGAAGAAAGCATGGTCCCTGAAATCTGTTTTCCACTAAAAACAACCGACAGAAACAACCAAATGGGAACATCTCAGTTGCATCCACCTTTAGTCTGTGGATATATATATATATATCAACTTATATGGTCAGTTTAATTTACTGACAGTCTAGTTGAATCTTTTAAGCTTTAAATTTTTCATTTTTTCGATTTAACTTTCGATCTAATTTTTAAAATAGTAATATACATAAAATTTGCGGTGGATTATATTTATAATCTTAATTATATACGGTTTCGAAGCAGGCACTCTACTTAGTTGGATTTGTGATCGACATGATATTAATATTTATAACAACCACTAAATTTTGTCTAATAACTTTCATGTGTTCAATACTGGCTGGCAGCCAGAATTAGAGGCCTGCATCAAACACAATTTTGCAATTTTGTTTTCTTCTATAGTTTGTGGACATGTGAAGTTTAGTTTCCACATGTGGACACCATTTTCATCAAACATTAGAATGTTATTAGGTAGAGACATAGATTGTCTGATAATTATAAGACAATAATTGATATCTCGACTAATAAATATAATTGGTATTTAAATTGAGTTTACAAGAAACACATGTTTTACAATTGCATATTCAAAATAATAATAATTGTCAATTTTTATTAACATTTCTCCGTCTTAATTAAATACATAAAAATATTTTCATGTAATGAAAAATATACTTTTAGTTTTATTCGTATAATTAATGAGATTATTCATCTAATTATTTATAAGATAATTTACTTAAAATACATTATTTACAACCCTTTATTTAAATAATAATAATAATAATAATAACAAGTTTTCTTTAGCATTAATCCATATTAACTAAATGCACGATACATTAAAATGTAAATTGTATTTTCATAAGAAAAGGATCCATAAAAGTTTTTATATTCACTTAATTAATTAATGTGAACAATCATAAATGTTTTTTTTTTTTAACAAGGATTATTTGAAAACAGTCTCTTTATTAATTAAAGATAAGACTACGTAATATTAAATTTTCTACTTAGTGTTATTGTTGTTATTCGTTTGATTACTTATAAGATAAATTCGTCAATGTATTAAAACATTTTTAAGGAATGGAAGCTAAACCATATACATAAATTTTTTATAGATTTTAAAAGACCACCAACTAATTTCCCATCTCTTAATCTGTGTGTTTATAGATATATGAAAGAACACAACCATTGTATCTCTTACCGAATCCCACAATTTCTGGCTCGAAAATAAAGACCCTCTTGCATTATTTTCACCGAAATGTTCATGTTCTTCTTCTTCTCTTGAAACCCTTTTTCATCAACTTTTAGGATTCCTCACCAATGATCAAAAGACAAGTGCAACTTTACAAGTATACCGAAACCCCAACCCCATAACAGTATCTTCTTCTCCATTATAATATACATTTCTAAGTTGTACTTCCAACTTAAGCCCGCATCACCCCACATGGGGTCGGTCCACATGCCCCTCTATCAACTCAATTCGCCGGAAATCTCGCCGGTCACCGGTCCTTTGTCAGTGGGTTCCACCTTCCCCGACCGAGCCGGTCCAACTGTCCTTAAGTCTCGAGACAAGGCGCTGCAGAGAAGGTGAAATTGACTCGATTTGTATACGTTGCGAGTTATGAACCCTCAAGATACACTAAAAAAGACAAATTTTAAAAAAAGGGGTTAGAACGTAGACGGTAAAACGAAGAGTCTTTCTGTCAATTATTGAGAAATATAAAAGCATTAAATAATATAACTTGGAGTACATGGTTTTCTGCACTGAATTCTGTAAATGTTCCATGAACGTGCATGTCCAATATTGATGAACTACTCGTGAACCTCAACCCTCTTTCATTTTTATGTGTATATGAAGCGGTGGAACCGCATACGTTATGTTTCAAGTTTGTTTAATATATATATAATTGTTAGTAAATTAAATATTTTTGTATTAATTATTTGACAAAATGGGTTAATTTAAATAAATATTCACAAAATTTAAAATATTTTCACTTTTAATCAATTAGTTTTTATAAATTTTAGTTTTAGTTTAAACTTTCAATCTCTTAAATTAAATTTACCAACTTCGTCTTAGTAATTAATAAAGATAAAAGATAGATTATTACTTATTAGTGTTGGTATGGTAGCTCATAAAATCGAGAGATTAGCACGTGATTATCTTCTGTTCACTCCTTAATTTGAGAGATTACTCACTGTTGTCTTTTAATTATTCTTATAAATAATACATAAAAGAATAATTATTTATATTATTTATTAGAAAATCATAATATTACAAATAAGAAGTTAATATAATTAGCCCTTTTCTATTAAAAAATCTTCAAACAATTATTATTTGATCTGATCCGAACCATTTGAGAGTTAGGTTCTATGTATGACCTAGATATTCATTTAATTATAGGTCATGAAATTGCACGTTACTTTGTTTATGTTAACTTCAGTTCCCAAACATTGTGTGTAGTGTGTGACTGAGCTTATCTCTTCTTTCTTCTTTTTTTTTTTTAATTTCTTGTACATTATCTTTTGGTCATAAAGTTGCACGTTAAAGGTATAATCTTTTTAACTCGGTAGAAGAAACTCTTCAGAAAAAATCACCTAAAAAGAACGAAGGCATGTGATACTGCTTCAAAATATCGACCTTTATACATATTCTCCTCTTTTCCTTTTTTTTTTTGTTTTCTCGTGACCTTTATAGGATATTGAGAGGCATACCACTATACAAGTATCACTATTTTTATATGGGATTAATTATAAGATTAAAATACAAATCTTAATTACTTTATCATTAAAATTTTCAAAAAAACTTATTCCAAATTTTAGTTAAAAACACATACAAAATAAAAAATGTCATACGTAGATTAATCAAATATTATTTACTTAAGAATTCATCTCAACTTTTAAACTCGAATAGAAATAGCAAAATTTGAATTCAATTAATAATTTATCATTAATATTTTTAGTTATTAATTTAAGTCGAGCTTAATTGATTCAAATTCTATTTAAGAGTTGTGTTGATTTACTGTATTAGAGACATTTGATGTTTATATTGTGTGTATTTTATCATTATTTTAACCAAGCATAAGAAAAGGAGTTTTTAGGAAAATAAAAAACTAAAAGAGTTTTTTCGAGAATTTTAAAATTCGAGAGTTTTATAAGATTTCTTAAATTACACGAGAAGATTATGACTTTGGCCTTAATTATATTAGATTTCATGTTATTTAACATTTTTAATATCTATATTATAAAAAATTTCATTTACTCCTTATTTATTATACAATTTTGTCATATTTTGGTTTTATTTATTTTAAAATATATTATTTTTGAGTTTAAAAAGTTAGTAAAACTAATAAAATATAATATGAAGGTTGTGTGATGGCTAAAATAATAATATGAGATAAAAATAATTTAAAAATAAATAGAGAGAGTCATAATGTATTTAACTTTTGATGTAATTCAAGTGTCATAAATGATGTTACGACCTCATCATTAATTTTCTCTATTATCTAATAGCCCTCTGCTTTCAATTTCCAAATTAAGCATGAAGGGTTGGTATTAATTATTATAAGACCATGGTTAGACATATATATATATATATATATATAAGACTAATAATCATAACCTCTCAAATGAAAAAGGCATAAGTAATGATTGTAGCAGAAAAGAGACCAAACATCTCTTGCTTCAAATGCAAGCCTTTCGAGATGCTTCTGTTTGAAGATTTATTCTCTGATTAACCCTTACCATTTTGTTCTATAAAATTCCATGTCTTATCTTCTCAATCTTTGCTTTTCTGCTCCATGCTTGGATTGTTTTGTTCTAACTTCTAACTCATAACACGTACACCCTCATCTTCAAAACCCGACAAGGTGACATGTTCATAAAAGCTTCAACTAAGGGTGGCCCTTCTTTTAGAACAGATCTCTTTCCAAGCTTGTTATCTATATATAGATATATATAACAATTTACGTCAATCTTAATTCAGTTTCTCAACCATAAGCAATGATTATTAAAGAGCTTACCTTATTAGAAAATTAAATTCCATATGTTAATGTTATATATTTGTATTTTTAAAAAATTATATTTAAAACGGTATATACATAAGAAGAAGGCCATAGGGTTTTACCAATTTCAAACATGAATATAATTAGCATTAGTATTGTAAAATGTCCTAAATAACACAATAATCAAAATACAAAAGAAGTTTATATACTTTGCTTCAGTCAACACAAATTTCTATTACCTAAGTAAACTTTTATTGTATATAAAACTAACGGACACGGCCAGATACTCCTGAATCCTGATCTTCTTTGTTTATTTGTACGGATCAGCTTTTTGTATTGTAAACATCACCATTTACTATGCAAGAAGGAAGCAGTAGTAGCGGTGGACCTATTTGTGTACTGTAATGCAATGAACTGCCCACAAACAAAACACATGTATGAGTAGGAGTCACCGGCGACACCAGAATCAAGGACATCTTGGGTTTGATGCTCATTAACTTACTAATGGTGGATGATCTGTGACTGTGACTGACCAGAGTGAGAACTAAACCCCTATGATACGGTATGATATGTTTATATCTATATATATCGGACTTGATGCCTCTTGTATCATTGACTCATACGTATTATCCTGTCGTGGTGTGAGTATACTTTTTTCTTTATATAGATAGATAGTAATGATTTGTGACCAAGAAAACTCGGATTTAGATTACACTTAGTCTTAAAAATACACCACATGATGGGATGCAAGTTGAGCTCTAGAACGGCAATCATATTTTAAGAGAAGAAACCGAAATAAATCAAAAACCGAATATAACAAAATGTGAGTTTGGCAGGGCATGCATGATTTGTCGAACTCGGTGTACTTCCCCAGCTGTCTTTAGTTTATGGAGTTATGTACTATGGAGGAGATGAAGAGACGCCTGGCCAGACCGACGACGGCTCTCGAGAACCGGACCGGTCTCTCTGCTTTGGTTTTGCTCATCCTCGTGGTTCTTTTATAATTATTTTTAAATTTTCTAACTTTAATTCAAACATGGGATCTTTAAACACTAACGGATACACACACACACTTTCTTCAAGAAAAATAAAAATAAATCAATTTTCACGTTTTTGAAATGAATAACTAATTAATCATCATGTTCTAAAGATCCAAGCAAGTAAAACTAAACACTAAGGTGAGAAATATCTTAGATGATTTTTAAATAAATAAATTCTCAAACTTTTAAATAAATAAATATAATTATATGATTTTTCAATACAAATCTATATTTCTAAATTTGAATTTGTCTTTCCATTAAAAGAAAAGATATTAACTAAATTTGTACATAATTTAAAAGTCCTCCATTTTAAATAATTTCTCAAACTCCTAAAGTTTTAAGTAAATAGAATTATATGATTTTTAATTGGAATTTAATAAAATTTTATATTTATTAAATATCCAAAATTTATCTATTGGGAATAAGTTTTAAAATGATATTTTTTCTTAATTTTGGAAACAATCTCTCTGTCAATGAAAGATAAGACTACGTATTATTAGACCTGTTCAAATATCGGATATTAGTAGGATCTATAACGAGTGTTGTTGATGTTGTATTATCTTAATTATGGTATTATCTTCTTAAGGAAAACTTTTTTTTTATAATCAATATTGATGTGTTTATCCTTTTATCGAGCTCATGTGACAAAGGATTACATGCTCATGTGAGATATTTTAGTCTTGAGATTATTACAGCAGGCGTGCTGCTTCCGCCTGATGACTTCTACGTGGTCGACGTTTGTTTTTTCCTACAAAAAACCATCAATCTCGACAGTTCCTATGTGACCTCGTGTTTCTATTGCCAGAAGAACCACATCCACATGTTTCTAAATACAAAGAAATGGTACATAAACCAAAACTCGATAGACCAATTCGGCAGCTTCTTCAGTTACTCATCACTTGGTGAATGTGATCAACATAAGTCAGCTCTTCAGTCACTCGCACTATCACTTGGCGAATGTGATCAACATAGTGGTCAACATAAGCCAGCTCTTCAGTTAGTCATCACTATCAGTTGGTGAAGGTGGCCGTGGATGTGGTATTGTGGTGATGGAGAGAGGCTAACTAACGAATCACTTTTAAAGCTGGGGATGAATATGACCCGTATTGGAAATTAAAGAAGGAACAAGGACAATTTCACAAGTCGGCTTCCCTGTTTCATGTGTTGTACGATTTTAGTTACTTTTTTTTTTCAAAGGAAAGAAAACAAGAAACACAAAAGGCCTAATTATCATAGTATCTGCGGTACAAAAAACCGTGTTAGTCACGGTACATGTGGGCCTAAACGGACGTTGGAGGCTCCTGGAAGTAGTGGATGCACGGATGGGCTAGCGCTGCAAGTGAGGTCAGTCTGTCGGCACTCTGATTGCCTTCCCTAAACACATGTTGAAGCTGCACGTCCCAATGTTGACGCAATTGCTCCTGTATACCTGTCACAAAATGGTACTGATCAGTTCCTGAAAAATTAGAAGACAAGAGGATATTGATCACTTTAAGGTAATCAACTTCCGAAAGGAGCCAGTTAATATCCGAGATCCCAATTAGATGAAGACCCGAGTGAACTCCCGAGCTCACTTCAATGGGCGAACCCCGCCTAATCTCGTGAAGAAAACCACCACACCAATGACCCCGACGGTCCCTCGATCAAACCTCCTACCGTAGCGACTTGGGGACCCAATTTAACAAATCCATCAAGATTGAGCTTTACCCAATCGTCAGCGGATTTTTTTTATAAACCCAATGAAGTGTCTTGGAAGATCTCAACTCATGACTATGTAAGTCGCTTTTGTAATTTTCATAAAACTCTTCTCTAGTTAAAAATAACGATGAAACACACACAATATAGACATTAAATGTAAATTAATTAAATATTATTTACATGATGATTCAATTCAATTTTAGATTTAAATTGAATAATTAAATATGACTTAAATTGATAATTTATTATAATTATCTTAAATTATTATTTTAAATTTAATTTAATTTATTCAAGTCAATTTAAGAAGTGAGTTGAGTTATCAGTCCAAAACTTGATTAATTACTATATCACATCGTACTAACTTAATTTAATTAATTTTTTATTTTTGTTTTGTGTAGAACTATTATGTTGGCTTGTAAATTTCACTTGTTACCATAAAACCAAACTGTCTTTCCGAGGTTAATCCAAATTTTCTTGTTGACTTCTTAAATCATACGTAATTAATTATAATTAAGTGTGGTCTAATGATCATCTAAGTCAAGCAATTATGTTCCCTCTTACTTTCCAAAAATGGACATTCCTTATTATAAGAAGGATTTGACATGAAGGAATTTCAGGAAGTCAACATTAAATGTAAATCGTAATTCATTTAGTAAAGAAAATACTGCAAAATAAGGGAAATAATAAAATTCTCTAAAAATATCTAAAATAACATGTAAACTAAACCGTATTAGTTAATAAATTGTATGTCATTCTAAAACAACATCTTTTTTTTTGATGAAAATAAGGGCAAAGTCCTAGAAAAAACTAAATAGGACACATTCATGAAAAGAAGACCCTGCAAATGTCCTCCATGCAAATGGAAGAACAATTCAAAAGAGGCGTCGAGAAAAAATGAATCCCAAGATTCAACTGAAAAACGTGATTGGCCAATCAATCAGTACAACATCTTTATTTATTAGAGATAAGGTTTCATACATTATACCTTTTCAAATTTCAGGTTTAACTCAATTTTTTATTGATCGTTGTTGTTATTGTCTAAATCTTCATTAAGGAAAATTAAATCGAGTAAATATTTCAGAAACAAAGAAAAATATAAAATTTTATCATTAAAATCAAAGACAACAAAGTTTCCTTATTTATCTAAAAAATGATAAATAAAATTTATTGTCAAACGGAATCTATACGGGAAGTCCAAGTCCAGGTAAGCCGTACGATGGTCAGGACTAACGGAGAGTGTATAACAGTTGAGGCAAGGACACGACATCCCACTGGAGTGGCCGTCCATGAGACCATGATTAGTCATGTGCGATGTGACTGTTTAAAGGACGTCGGCAACAACTTCACCGGAGGCTGTGGGGTGTTGAACCGTTAGGTGTGAAAACCGCCCCGTTACCACGCGTCACTTAACTGTTTTAGGCTAAAAGCGTCTGTGTGATTGGACTTATTCTAATAGAATTTTTATCAATATTTTTTTTTTGGGGTAAATTTTTCTAAATTTTTTTTTTTTAAAAAAGTGAGTTGATTGTTTGACTATATAGTAGACTATTTGACAACATAAAAATAAAAGTCACTTTTAATTTTAACTATATTTTATTTGATAATAAAATTATTTATGGATATAAATATTATTTAAATTATATTAAACAATATGTAAATCATAATATATTAATTATTATATAATTTTAAACTATATAAAATATAAATAAAAATATGTCTAACCAAATCTTTTATATGGAAGATAACATAAGTAAAACTAATATAAAAATAAATATTAAAACATATAAAAAAGTCAAATAATATTATATAACTCCTAAAATAAATGTGAAGATGAGTTTGTAGATAATGTAGGAATTGTATGTAAAACATGAAAGAAAATTAGACCTGAAATTTCAGATTAATTTCATGATTAATCTACACAAATAATTAACCCTATAATTGCAACATACTATATTCAATAATTGGATTGATAAATACCTGAAAATTGGAGAAACATTGAATTCATTGTTATTTTATGTGAAGTAAAGCAAAAGCGACAGAGACACAGATAATTTACTACTGCTATTCCAAATCTTTAATCAGCAAAATCGCATACAGTTTCAATGGGGCAACTATGTTTTAAAGGTTGGCTAGCAGTAGGGTCTTCTGTGTTTTATAATACATAAATAAGCTTACCTATCATAAAGCAAGTTTCATGAACACGTAATCTCGAATGACACGTTAAAGAAAGAATTATTATCGACATCTAATTAATCGGATTTGTACAAAATAATTTCAATTATGCTAGTCCACGATTATGATAAAATTCTATCAAAATATAAGGACAAAGAGACTAAAAATAGGTTCATTAATTAATTTAAAAACTTACCTAGAAAGGTACTTTTAAAAGCTTCAAATTTAAACTTTTTAAAATTATATTTTAAATATCAAAAAGTTATATATATTGAAAAGTACTTTTATTTTACAAAAAAACTTATTTTTCTTAAAACAGTTTTTGCAGTGAAAAAAATTACTTGTTTATCTTCAAAAAGCTTGTCCAAATAGGGACTTATAATCGTAATTATTGAATTGACTAAAACACCCTTTGATACAATCAATTTAAACAAAGAAAGATTCCCAAAATAATTAACAGGGTAATAAAAATAATTACATGATTGAATTATGGAGAGGAGGGAGTGGCACTGTGGTGGTAGTGAGTAGTGAATACTGTACCGAGGGTGGCATAAGCACATCTCGAGAAACAGAAAAAAAGGCCAGAGAAATTAAAAAAACAAATTTATAATGGCGGCGAATTCTAGGTTGCCGGCCACGTTAGTACTGGCTGTAATAAAAAGGTAATATTTAATAAATGTAAAAAATGTTTTTATTTTAAGAGGTAGAAAATTATTAACCCACCACCCACTCTCAAAGGCCAGCACACACTGAAGTGTCCCACACCAACCAATTTACCAGCATACCCTCGATACCCGCCGCGTCTTCTCTCAGTAATCAACGGTCGGTCGGTCTAAGGGTAAAAGAGTAAGTGAGCGGTCAAAGTTGTGTGTGCGTGTGTGTTTCACAAATTTTCTTGATTTTTTGACCAGCGACATTTTAACCGGACCCGGGTATCTTGGGCCTCACGTGACTGGCGTCACGCTATCCGAGGCCAAGAGTTCCCTGCCGAGTCACCTTTGATGATGATGATGGCCTCCAACAGTGCCAGAGCTTGAAGTCGGGCCCATTCATTCCACGTGTCATGATCTTAGTCAATCATCGGGATACGGCGGCTCGTATGGTAGATTTAATGCAATGTCCTTTATGATCACGGCCGGTATCTTCGGCCCCGACTCACCGCCTTTGACGTGAATGCGACTAGTACCTACCTAAGTTCATCTCTTCATTTGAATGCAGTTGAGGCTTATCATGTCTTCACACATTCACTATAAAGGGAATGCACATTAAAATTGATGTAACAATAACAGTTTTTAATAAAATGTTGTTTCTTAATAATAATATATTTATTATTATCAATCTAAAATATAAATTCAAAATTTGAACATATATTTCAATTTAACCTATCGCTTAGCTGATGAAATAACTTACTTAGATCTTATTATTTGTATTCGATAAATATTAAAAGATATCACAAAATCTCTAATTCTTTTTAAGAAAATATGAACTCTTGATTAAAATTACAAATGGGAAGTAGTTTTTCCTAAACATAGTGGATTTGGTGCGAATCTCACTAACCTATTATCAAAATTTAATGCCAAGTGATTCTTAAGTTGACCATAAGACTTTAGTACAAAAAATTAATCTAAAGTTTCCTTTAATTTTCGTAATAATAATTTTTTCCTTTTTTTTTGTTAGATAAGTGGTTTGAAAAATCGGAAAGAGATAGATAATAAATTCAGCCTAGTAATTTGGATTTTCCCAATTTCGGCTGTTGGATCCTATAAAACAGCGATTGCAGTCTTTTCTTCACCGCAATTAGTAAACCCACTTTCTCTCTCTCTCACTGCTTCGTCTCAGGACTAAAGAGTACACTCCCAAACTCTCTTCTGTCTTATAGACTTTTTCTGATAACTTTCTCTCTCCATTTTCACTTCTTCTTGTTCTTGCCTTTCCTGGGTATTTTCTCGTTTTGGGAAGGATTTAAGGCCTGTCTGTTCCTGGGTTGTTTGTTTCTTAAGTAGGAAAAACAGCTTTTGTTTCTGTTTTCCTCTTCCTATAAGTAGAGATTTTGAGGTTTGGAGCCTTTGAGTTTTTTCTTCTTCTTCTTCTTCTGGTTCAGAGACGTAGCCTTTGAGTTTTTTCTTCTTCTTCTTCTTCTGGTTCAGAGACGTAGTGACTGTTCAAGTGTTTGAAACGTTTCGAGATTTTAATAGTGTTTAGTGAGCCTTTTTATGTCTTTTTGGCAGGTTTCTGAATCACCCTTGTCTCTCCTTATCTCAAAGTTTTAGTCTTCAGCTTCACGACTCTTTCACCTTTTGTTCTCTTTATTTGCTTTTTTGGTTTCTTTCCATGCCAATGCAGAATCTGTGAAGAGAAAACCCAGAAAAAGAGAAACACAAAAATGGACTTGACGAGCAACTTTCTGTGTCCGACCAAGCTCACCGAACACAGACAAGTCACTAAGAAATTTTCCAAACCATCTTTCAGAACCAGAAAAGTCTCTGATGAGAGGAGTCACCACTCTGACCAGAACGTCCCACGGGTGGTCCGGATCTCCATCGAGGACGACGAGGCTACAGACTCTTCCAGCGACGACGAAGGGTGTGAGCTATTTGGTCGTCACCGAGTGAAACGCTATGTGAACGAGATCATCATCGAAGCTGCTACATGTAAAGAAGCGAGTACTACTACTGCTACTGCTTCTTTAATCTCCAATACCCGAAAAAGAAGAGCAAGTACCGTCCTACCGTCACGAAGCCGCCCACCGAAACTTAGCTCTGCAGCGACGACATCAAATGGAAGAAAGTTTCGCGGCGTAAGGCAACGGCCGTGGGGCAAATGGGCGGCTGAGATTCGCGATCCTGCGAGACGTGTACGGCTCTGGCTAGGCACTTATGATACTGCCGAAGAAGCTGCTATGGTCTATGATAATGCTGCCATTAAACTCAGAGGACCTGACGCTTTAACCAACTTCATGACTCCACCAGGAAGAGAAGAATACGAAGAAAAAGACCACAAAGAGGAAGAGAAGTCAGACATTAACACCGCTTCCATCTCCGGCTACGAATCCGCCAACGAGTCTCACAATCTTTGCTCACCCACTTCAGTTCTCAACTTCAGAACTCCCTCCGGTGAACAAGATGAGACTCATAAATCACTTGACGAACACGTCAAAGAAGTGGAACTCATTGAATGTCAGAAACCCAGACAAGACCTGCAGGAGTGCGAAGGAGAAACCAACGTCCCCGATGATTACTTGTCACAGAGTTTGCCGTTGCTAGACGAGCCCTTCCTCGACGATTTCTTCAACTTCACGACCACAGGACCGTCCCTCTTCGACGACGACACCATTTTCCAGGGGACCACATGGAACGGGGATTTCGGCGACTGTTTCCTGGACCCGAGTATGGAAGATTTTAGATCGTCAGAGTCACCCATTTCGCAGGAAGACGATTTGTTTCAAGACATCGGCGACTTGTTCTCCTCCGAACCACTAGTGGCTCTATTATGAGAACCGAGAGTCTGTCTCGCTTCGATTCGGTTCGGTTCAGTTGCTTTCGTTAGACCACTGTTTTGTTGCCGGCTCAGACGGCAAGTTTTGAACCGGTGACGAACGACATATCGGCTGCTTTAGTTTTGTTTTTTGTTCCGTTAAAATTAACGGAAGAGACTGAGTGAGAGAGAGTACTTTCTTAGATAATATCGTACTTTTAAATTTTTGGAAATAATTAGACCAATTTTGAGAGTTTTTTATATTTATTTGTTGTTATTATTAATTGAAATTTACTAAATTAGTAAAAATAAATTAAGCTAAAGTGACACGGTGGCATTCCTTTTGGCCTTCCCCATCCCACACGAGCTGCCGTAATTTGCGGTGGTGGCCGGTCGAGCGAGTCAAGTCGGTGGCCGCTCGTGCGTGTGAACTCGTTCTAATTATTTTTAATAATTATTTTTGTTTCTAAATATCTTCTTTTCGCACGCGGCCATTCCAACACCAAATCTGGCAACACATACACAAACACGCCTTTAACAGCACAGCCGCAAAGTTCAAAGGCCTTATAAAGGCAAGCTCAAAACGAGAGAGAGTAATTAATACAATGCCAAGGGATTGTTTGGCAATTTATTTGAAAATTGGTAATACAAGAAGGACCAATTTGACAATTTGTAATATAGGAAGTTGGACCAAATTCGTCAAATTACCAAAAATTGTACAATAAAAAGTCATAATAGATTCATAGTCGTTTGACCTTGTGTAACAAAGTCGTTTTTCTGCTTTTTGGAATATTCTAAAAAAGAAATTAAAAAAAGTGACTGATTGGTGAGGAAATTCTATTTCTAAAGGAAAGCAGATTTAATTGACATTTTGTGAGCTTACTTTTCCACTCTTATAAATAGTATTTCACACTAAAACCCTTGAGAAGTAAAGTATAGAATTGTTATATTAATAACAGTTGACTAAGTAATGAAAAGTATGTGTATCTAAGACCTTCGTAGAACCTCTGTCCTTCTAATTTGTTAATCTTTACTCTACTTCATTTTAACTATATATTTATATAAGTTCCACACAAACATATAATTGAAATGAAGTAGAGCATGGTTATTATAAAATAGAGGGGACAGAAAATCACATTCATGGACAACAAAATTCTGTTATATTGCTTAGACATTACTCAAGAGACTTAGCTTAGGGAATTGTAGAAATCGCGGATTTATCAATAATTAATTAGACACGTGTCCCTCAAGTTCCCAACTTCACTGTCTCTCTATCTTCCTCTTCGATCTCTGTTTTTGTGTTCTTCAGTTGGCTTGGCTGTGTACTTTTACCAGAGACCCGGGAACGGACAACATTGTATCTGCTGTTCCAATAACACGTTTTTTCAATGCTGGGAACGGACATGTATTTGGAATTTTGTAATACTTTGGAGTTTGGACATATCGTCAAGCTAAAGCGAGGGAATTGCGATCTTTGCTGGCACTTTGAAAAAAGAAGATATAACAGTTTCATTGATGTCATTAATCTTTTTCCCTTTAAGTAATATGATTTAATATGTATAACAGCGACAATAATACTTAATATAAATCTCGTTAATATATAAAATCTAGGAAAGTTTAGTAATATGCAATCTTATCCCTAACTAATAAAGAAGTTGTTTCTAATAATTTAATATGCATATTATTGTATTTTCTCAAACTACTATTTTCCTAATTTTAATCTCTTTAAAAAGTGATACATAATGATTTACTTTCTTCTTATAGTTCATCCTAATTAATGAAATTTAAGATCATAGAATTGATAAATTAATTGAATCAACCTAAAACTTAACCTTATTTTCAATTGACATAGTATTAAATTCAAAAAAATTCTCCCAATACAAAAATATTATATTTTAAATTAAAATTTTAAAATAAAATCTAATTAAGAATGGCAATATATTGTGACTTGCAAGTATTATATGATTTAAATGGAATATATTATCTAATATTAAATTACTAATTTATTGGCGTAAATCACATTATTTATCTGTTATTGTGTACAACTCATATGTATTTATGTACATTATGTTGTAGTTTTATGTTTATTTGATTGATTGATTTATTTTACTTTATTCCTTAGATATATATGCACATTCATTTTTATCGTAAGAGCGGAAACAATATTTTAATTACGTAAGAGTAAAACTACGTATTATCAGATTTTTTAAAACTTTATTCTTCGCGAAATTTAATAACGATGATGATATGTACAACTAATAATCTGGCTATTATCCATTTCAAAATTAGAGACGATAGCTTTTTTTCTCTATCTTTTAATAATATTTGAAAATTAAAAAGTAAAAATAAATCTCTAGACGAAATTTCTTGAATTACAAAAAAAAAAAGAAGGAAAAGGAAAACCAAGACAACAGAATTAATGAGAGGTGAAAGAAATTACAACCTACCTGCTGCAAGTGGCATTACGAGGAGGCCCCTGCATTTACTGTAACACTGTCAATTTAAACAACACAGGACAGAGACAAAAAGGGCTCAAAACATCATCACCACATGATTGCGCCAACTCACTCTTCTTCTTCTTCTTATTAAATATACTAGTACTTATTTAACAGTTAATGATGCTTCTCTTCTCTTCACGTGAGATGTTAGTTAATACCTTTTCAAGTATCATATAATTCTTATAAACCTTTCAGATTATGTACCAAGTTGATGTAATAATAATAATCATAACTCACCACTTTTTACTATCTAACCCACTTGCTTCGTTTTTCAGCTTACCAGTTAATTCTCTTAACAGCAACGACGGAATCAGAAATTTAATATAGAAAGATTCGAAAATTATTTTTTTAAAATTTTGAAGGCTTCAGTATATCATTGACCCTTAAATAATTCCATTATATATATATATATATTAAAAATAATTTTTTTAAAAACCTTGGGGGCTCAGTGCATCACTAAGCCCCATATAACTCCTTCGTTGCTTAACAGGGCTGATAATATATATTTTATAAAATAATCTTAAACTATATTAATTATAAAATTATTTAATTTATTTTAATGCATAATAGTTTATTAATTTATAATATTTTTAACAATCAGAGTTTTAAGTAAATCGAATAAAAATAATATAATTAAATAGGTTGAATGGGATGAATATTTTAATTACGGATTATTATTACAAATTTCTTAAAAGCTGTTGATCAGCTGCGTCGTAACTCAGACAAGGTTGGCAGAAAAGTAAAAAAAAATGCTCGCCAACTTTGTCTGATACAAAAAACAACCATTCGAAAAAAGAGGCAAAACTACAACAGCACCTACCTTTGTATTTTTAGCAGGAAAACCTATCATGTGGTCTCCAGGCAACTGCTTCACTGTAAGTGTATTAATGTTGGAAGGAAGAGACCTGAAAGGACACACACTTGTTTGTCCATAAGTGAGAGACCCTCTTTCTGTGTATGTTCTTCTCACCTTATCATTAACCTTCCAATAAGGCTTCACTACTAGCTTCACGGCAAAGAACTTGATTCAAACTTTATATATCTATATATATAGATATATATATATGTAAACCTATATACATATATGACGCAGTCTAAGTAGCGTATAAACAAGCTTCAATCCGAAACTCAAGAACAGTTGAGAAAACTCTCAAACTAGAGTTTTATTAATTCCAAAATAGCAAATAACATCAACGAAAGTTGTTTAAATAGCTCAAAAGAAAATAATTAAAACATGGATCCACTTATGAGTTTATGAGTCCACTTTTAAATTAAAATGCAATCTTCAATTCTTGGTCTACCTCGCTGGGCTTCGGTCATCGGCCCAAGTGAGATAATTTTCTAATACGTTCTACGTCGGTCTCCCTTTCTTGAAAAAACCTCGACATCGAGTTTACAAGATCATCGGGATAAATCACCTCATCAAAAGGTAGTACTTGTGAATGTCCGCCACGTTAAACGTTTTGGAAATACCTATCTTGTCGGGCAAATTTCACCACATAAGCATTGTCATTAATCTTCGTTAGGATCCGCACGGACCATACTTAGTGGCTACAGACTTCTATAAGTACCAACAGAAAACGTTCACGACGAAGAAAGACCATTACCTCATCACCCACAAGAACAACTTCTCCCGCGATCTTTGTCATTGACTGTTTATACTTAGCATTCGACGCCTCAATCTTCTTCACGAAGAAGACTCTTCAAAGCGACCTTAGGATAACTTCAAAGCGACTTTAAGTCAAGAACATGATGAGGTACCTTAGTATAAACAATGGAAAGCGGTGAACGTCCGGTAGAGCGATGGACGACATTGTTGTAGGAAAATTCAAGACGAGCCAATGCAAAGTCCCATCGCTTGGGACGATCGCCACAAATCTGCGGATCAAGTTTCCCAATACGATTAACCACCTTTGTCTCATCCATCGGTTTGGATGGGCGAATCGCTAAAATTCATTCTGAGTCAAATAGCTTCCATAAAGTCCGCCAAATGCCCAAGAAACTTATCGTCCCGATCGGTGATAGATTTAGAGCGTCATGGAGACGAACCACTTCTCGAAAGAAAAGGCGGGCAATGTTCGAAGCATCCGCAGTCTTCTTACAAGGAATGAAATGAGCCATTTTTGAGAACCGATCGACCACAACAAAGACAAAATCCCAACCCCGTTGTGTACGAGGCAAACCCAACACAAAATCCATAGACAGATCCTCCCAAATAGTATCAGGCACAGGTAACGGCATGTACAAACCAGTATTCTGTGACTGCCCCTTGGAAGACTGGCAGGCAAAACAATGCTTCACAATAGTATCAACATCCTTACGTAACTTTGGCCAAAAGAAACGCCACCACAAGCAAAAAGTTTTATCACGCCCAAGATGCCCAGCCAAACCACCACTGTGCAAATCACGAAGAACTTTCTCCCGCATAGAAGAACAAGGAACACACAACTGATTGCCCTTGAACAAAAAAACCATCCGTAACATAATAATCCCCTGAGTTCGAATTTCGAGTGCATAGTGCCCAAACATCACGAAAATCATCATCATCAGCGTATAACTCTTTCAGCGACTCAAAACCCACTAATTCATTTTTCAGAACCATGAGCAAATCAAGACGACTACCAATGCATCACCACCTTATTCTGAACTCCTGACTTATGTCGAAGCTTAAATGGGAATTTCTGTAAAAATTGGGACCACCTGGCATGCATATCACTACTAATCCGCTTCTGACTATTCAAAAACTTCAAAGCCTCATGGTCATAGTACAAAATAAACTCCTTACTGATCGATAGTGCTCCCGATGCTTCAAAGCACGCGACGACGAATAAAACTCCTTATCATCGTGAGACCAGTGCACGCCATGAGTCATCAACTTCTCACTGAAAAATGCCACAGGAAGCTTTTCCTGAGAAAGCACGGCGCCAATGCCAAAATCGCAGGCATCACATTCGACCTCAAACAGCTTGTCGAAATCCGGTAAGGCCAACACCGGAGCAGTACATAACTTCTCCTTCAACTCAAAGAAAGCTAGCATCAATGACATCGATCACCCACCGGAATTGACCTTTCTTCAAACACTCAGTAATAGGCGCTGCAATGGCACTGAAATTTTTAAATAAAACGACGGTAAAAAGTAGCCAGACCATGAAAACTCCGGACCTCACGCACAGTGGATGGCGTAGGCCACTCTTTGATGACACGGACCTTCTCCTCGTCCACTTTAATGCCAGCACCACTCACAACAAAACCTAGGAATAAGAGCTGATCAGTCATGAAAATGCACTTCTTTCTATTCAGGTACAACTCATTAGCTTGCAAGGCTTCCAAAACCTCACGCATGTGTGGCAAATGTTCAGCTTCCGAGGCACTGTAGATAAGAATATCGTCAAAGTAAACAACGACAAACCTACCAATAAACTTACGCAGAACCTGTGTCATCAAACGCATGAAAGTGCTCGGCGCATTGCTCATCCCGAATGGCATGACAAGCCACTCGTACAAACCATGCTTGGTCTTGAACGCAGTCTTCCACTCATCCCCCTGCCTGATTCGAATCTGGTGGAAGCCATTCTTCAAATCGAATTTAGAAAACACCTTCGCACCTGCCAACTGATCAAGCATATCATCCAGTCGGGGAATGAGAAACTTGTAACCCACGGTGATCCTATTAATAGCTCGGTTGTCAACACACATCCGCCAACTACCATCTTTCTTCGGAGTCAACAAAGCAGGGACAACACAAGGACTCATGCTCTCCTGAATCTGCCCATTCTCCAACAACTCATCAACCTTTGCTTGAATATCATCTCCTTTGGGCTCATACGATAATGAGGCGATTGGGTAGCTCGCACTGTGGATCAAATCAATGTGATGCTGTACATCACGCAAAGGTGGTAAACCAGGTGGCAACTCATCTGGCATTAAGGCACTAAATTCAGCAAGTAGAGGTTTCACAGCCTCCGGTAAATCATCCACAACCTCTCGTTCAGTAGACAACAAGGACTGCTTCACAATCACAACATGTATCTCTTTAACTTCCTTAGCATCAGAAAGGAAATCCTTCGAATGTTTAGTCACAGCGAATAAAGTTCGTCCCTCCACTTTACAAGCTTTAGGACGTTTGGCTTCTTTTCGCGGCAATAGGGTAAATTTCAGCCCATCCTTTTCAACCCGAAAAATATTGTCTCGACCAGCATGCTGTGCATTAACATCATATTGCCAAGGTCGGCCAAGCAAAATGTGACAAGCATCTATATCAACCACATCACAATAAGCTTCATCAGAATAGTTACCAATGGAAAAAGGGTATCTTACAGCGTTCGGTGACCTGAATCTTCTCCGCTGGTCTGATCCAACCAATAATGTAAGGGCTAGGATGTTTTTCCGCTGGCAACCCCAACTTCTCAACAGTATCCTTGCCAATTATATTCTCGCAGCTACCACCATCGATGATAATGTTGTAGCAATTACCATTAATAGTGCAACGGGTGCGAAATAATTTGTGCCTCTGAGGATCATCAGACTCCTTTTCTACCAACATCAGCTTGCGCACGACATGAATCCTAACCTCCTCCTCGGACTCATACTCATCGTCATCCCCATCAGGTTCACATATAATCCCATCATCATCGTTGCGGTCAACGATATTTATTGTCCTTCGCTTCAGGCGGTCCTCGACACATGGCTTCGTTCATTTACACTGTAACACTTACCGGGAATCGGCCTAGCGTAGGGGTTAACGGTTTTCGCCGGCTCTTTACCCTCACGGTGTGGAGGTGGAGATGCGGCCGCTGGGGTCTTCTCAAGAACACTAGTACTTGCACCTTTTTCATCGAAACGACATCGTGGAAAATCACCATAGGGCCCTCTCCGCAACAATGACTCAAAGACGAAAGCCAAAATTTTAGCTTTAGTCAGAGTACGAATGATATTCACACCAACCTTATCTGCTATAAGGGGCTTCAAACCACCCAAATACCTCGCCACTCGCTGGCCTTCAGACTCACGCAAATTATTACGTTGAGCTAATCTCATAAATTCAGCAGTATTCATGAACGGACCTGTTTGATTGACGACAACGATTATACTGTTGGAAAAGGATCTGCTCGTAATCAGGAACAAGGAATTCACCCTTCAACAGCTCCTTCATATGCTTCCACGTAGCAACCTTCCTCTTCCCTTCACTAAGCGTCGCCATTAACTCTCTCCCACCAAGCGAGGCTCCACTCTTCAACCCACAAGCAACTACCTTCACTTTCCTATCATCCGGGATCCCCGATATTCAAGAATCTTTCGACATCCGCCAACCAATCCAAAAATCCTCAATAACCATACCGCCATTAAAGTAGGAATATCTACCTTCATGACGTACTCGTTATGTGTAGCACGACCATTAGCACCTCGGTCACATTGAACTACCACAACCTCTTCCTCATCGTAATCCGAATCGAAATTAGGATTGTTGACGGGCCGCTCTTCCGCATTTACACCTACCATCATTCCTATTTTCGAGTTCATGAAAGCAGAGAGCTATCGGCCGAGAGAATCGCAAGTGATCCTCCAACGATTTCATCCTCGGTTTAAAACTCCCATCTACCCTCATTTCTTGATCACTATCAATAGACCGCCGCCACCTCGAGCCATCGAGTTCGACCAATCTCGATACCAATCGACGCATCTAAGTAGCGTATAAACGAGCTTCAATCCAGAAACTCAAGAACAGTTGAGAAAACTCTCAAACTAGGGTTTTTATTAATTCCAAGATAACAAATAACATCAACGAAAGTTGTTTAAATAGTTCGAAAGAAAATAATTAAAACATGGATCCATTTATGAGTTTATGAGTCCACTTTTAAATTAAAATGCAATCTTCAATTCTTCGGTCTACCTCCCTTGGGCTTCTGGCTGTCGATCCAAGTGAGATAGTCTTCTGCGATACGTTCTACGTCGATATATATATATGGACATATACTCCGTTAACAAGTTTCTTAAATGTACAAAACTAGTATGAAACAGTGATATGATCTCTACTAAGTTCTGGACTCAAGTGACACAGATTCCTTAGGATTAAGTGCTAGGGTTTCTTGGTCTTAATAATTTCAACCTCGGAATCATTATTTAAATAAAATTTCTTGTCTGACTATAAGTAATTAAATAACAGCAACACTTAATATGAATCATATTACTCTATAATATAACAACAACACTTAATATGTGATTTATATTCTATTATCCTAATGAAACCAGTAATTTAAATAATATATTCTCCTTTTTTTCTTATATTGGTGTTGATATTTGCAATGACAGGAACAAAGCGAATAATGGCGATTCTCGCCGGCGATGAGTGGGGCCACAGAAACTACAGGTGAAGACTGAACCTACAAGAGCGGTGTAGGGTTACAGGCTTTTTCATTTGTGAGCTTGCAAGACAGAACAGTAGCAGCCAACTTGCATTGTATTAATATAATATCGAAAATGGGAGATGTATTGAGTTTCAAAAGGCAAATTTAATGAACAGCGACAACTCATGGTCAGCTCAGCCCCTTCCTTGTATTCTCCAAATCCAATGCCTTCGGTCCCCACTTTTGTCTGAACACATCATTTTCCAACCGATACTCCCTTCCCCCACAAAGTTAACTCACAGAGTCACTTGCACTTTTCCCGTTCCCTAATCCTTCTTCTTAAGCTCCAGTGTCTTTTAGTCTTTGGATTTATTGTATCAGTGAAATCTGCTGTATTCTCTTGTGAGACTTTACTCATTTTCCAATTATGAAAAAGTTACATAAGTCTCCATCACCTGTTCGATTTGTTCCTATCCAAAATTAATAGGTTTAATCCCAATTAATTACACTTCAAATCTAACTTAATTAATTATCTAAGTTTGAGCTTCGTATTTTTTAATAAAAAAAGTTACGTTTTAAGTTAAATTTAGGATCAAATTGTCCAACTCAACCCAGTTTAAAATCTAAAATTTTATGAAAACTAATATCGTTTTGGATCAAATGATCAATTGTCTTTACGATATCATTTCGTTATCGAACAATCCATTTGTCTTATTTTATCTATTATTATTTAGAGTAACATAATAATTTAAAATTTAAGATTCAATAAAAGATTAACTTGAACTTTATGAATAAAAATAAAATATGAAGAAAATTTTGCATGATAAATAAATATTAGTAGATGAATATATATAATAATTGTAAAAATATAAATTGAAATTAAAAAAAGTGTCAAGTTTAATATTCTATTGGTCTTTTAGAGTATGTATGGGGCCCCATTAACGGACTCACTAAGATATATCATGATTCAGTTCAACTAAAAGCATGGTTAATTAGTGATAATCATAACAATTTAGCTCAACCATCTTATCAAGCGGAGGAAGCTTCATCGCCCAGGTGTCTGGCTGACATCGACCGTCCAAATCTTAAAACCCTTCGGGACCCGCAAAATCAAGCGTTTGGTTTACTACGTTAAGCCCCGGTGCACATGGGGGGATCAGACTTTTGGGGCACCGAGATGGGGCCATGGGCATCTCCGTATGATCACACTTACACAATCCCAGTCCTAGCTTCTCTTATCCACGTAGCCATCATGATCAGGGGTCAACAATGGTTGGCGACCACCGTCAGGTGTGGAAAACTATCTTAATCCGACGTTGTGTGGTGATGATAATATCGGGGCTCCATAAGCGCCAGTGACCACTCAGCTTCACCAACCTGTCATGAGCGTAGCAGAAGCAGAACAGTGATGAGGGGGTTTTTGATCTCATCATCAATGACGATGAAACATACCAAAGTTTGGTGGGTCCTATGACTCCTATCTGCTGAAATCATTCCCGTTTTAGTCAATTGTTGTGTACAAGTTGCATTGCTCAATCTCTTTACAGGAAAGACTCCACAAAGAAACATCTTGTAAAAGGTATGAAAAGAGAGAGCCATTGCCCCAATAGTGGGGCTTATGTGACCTTTTCATGTATGATGTTAAAATTAAGAATTGAATTGAATGCATATTTAGTTGGATCCTTTAAAAGGACTTTTAATACCAATTTTGTCAAAACTAGAGCAATCTTTGACAAGAGTATGTAAACAAATGAGCTTGTTTTCCCACAAGCAGGGAGTAGTAAAAGTGTAAAACATGATTACTTTTTCTCTTTCTTTCTTCCTTTTTTTTTAAACTTCTCAATTTGGTATATACAAAACATTTTAAATACATATTATGACTATTACAACCAAGTGAAAATCTTTCTAATTGCAGAATTTGGAGAAATATAAAATAAACAACCTTAGTTCTGATTAAAAGTTTTACTTTTATCCATTATAAATAGTAAATAAAATGCACCAAGTTGACCCATCCTAAAAATCATAACCATGTCCCACTCAAGATCACAAGAAGATTAAGAAAAAGGACAAGGAATGAAACATGTCTTGTTGTTGTACTCTAAAATCCATCCAAACAAGCTGAAGTTGTTATGGTGGTCATGCATCCAATAGGAAGTCAAAGAAAGTGGATTACAGTGATTACACACTCTCCCAAATCACAAGCTTAATTATGTCTATGTTCAAACTTTACTATTAGATTTTGACTATTTACAAGGAAAAACAAATATTACTTTAAATGTCACACCTGAACTAATTAATTATTATTTAGACAACGATTCAATTCAATTCTTCTTAAAAGTTGAATCGAGTTAATTAAAAATTATATAAATTACTCCCTCCGATTCATAATAAAACATTTTAGAAAAATACACGCTTTATTAAGAAAACTAATAAAATTATAGATATACCCTTATTAATACTCCCATAAAATTAGCATGTGAGAGAATTGCATATTAAATTGTCTTGAAATTGTGATTTGTATAATTAAGATGAGAGAAAATGAAAGGTTAATTTTAGAAGAAAATTATAAACATGCATACCAAGTCAAGAATGATACTTATTTTGAATAATTAAAATGTATCTAAAACAACTTTTATTATGAATCGGATGGAGTAATAATTTATCAATATTATCTTAAATTAATATTTAAGTCAAATTTAATTAATTCAAAATAGGGTTAAGAATCTAATTGAGCTATCACGTTATGATGTTTATATCTTATGTGTTTCATTATTATTTTAAATGAATAATTTTAAAAATATAATTTCTTAAATAATTAACAATTTTAAACTATATAAGAATTTTATGTCTTTTAGTCATCAAATTATCAAATATTTTATTCTAAATATATGCTTATAATTTCTATGATATACTTTTGAAAACTAATAATTACGATTTCACATATGAATGTATATATAAGTCAAGTTTGTTTGAAACAATTTTCCGATGTTAATGCCTTCGGTTTCCTTTATGTTTTATGATATCTTGTAATCCTCACCTTCTTTTTTCCCATACAATCCACATTTTTACACTTTTCTTGTGATTTATATTGGTGGACGTGTTGAATCAACCATTGTTGGTGCAAAGAGAGCACTAGGGGGCATGATTGGTGGAGATGAGAATGGACACGTCGAGTTTGGTTTGGTTACAAGGAAAAGTTGGAACTAATCAAGAAATGTCTCAAACCCGACATGTGAAGCTAAAACACGCTCCAAAGGAATGTTTCATATTAGGTTGACGAAGTCTGGTTTCAGAAAGATCAGCCGCAAGCTTTGAGTTGACTTTAGAAGAAGAAAGTGTTAATGAGATATATGTGAAATCGAAATGGAATGTGATCTGTCGGCTACATGTGAAAAATTCCGAGTTGTCAGTTTTACATAAATCGATAAATCAAAAGAAAATTAAGGTTAAATTTGTAAATATTAATTAAATTAATATTTACTAATTTAAATTAATTTATAAATTTTATATTTTAGATTAATCTTGTTATTTGATTTTGAGTTTAAATTATTTATTTATCTAATAAATTATTCAAAATATAACTTTATAAATTATTATTATACATCTTAATTTTAGTCTAATTACTACCATCTTTATTAATTTTAAAGGCTTGGATAGCAAATTATTGACTATTAATAATTAGATAGCGAAATTCTTCATTTAATATTTGTTTATTTATTAGTTAATTTTAAGTTTGATTCCTTAATTAAAATTTTCAATTATTAGTGATAATGCTAAAAGAAAACAAGTGTTGTCTTAATAATTGTGAAAACTCAATATGCTTGGGTATGAAGTGTGATGCTCCTATGCTTCAGGGCTTCATGGTTATATTTATAGTTATCAATTATATTCTTTATTAAAATGGTAAACTAATTGAATTTTTTAATATAAGTATTCAATTAATTCAAAATTTTGACTATAAGAATAAATAATTGATGCTCTAAAACTCTTGCAATAGCAGGTAGATTACCACACATCTCTTCCGTATTAAACTCTATCAATATATTTTGGGTTGTCCATCTGGTCATTCTTAAAAAACCATCGAGAAGCTATTCAATAACATTGTCGTATACTCTGTCAAATGAGCTAGAATGTAATGGAAATATTTTTGTTTACCTAAAGACAAAGGAGACCTTGGTGTCATTTTCTTGAAGTTGCTAAATACCGTGATGTTGACCATGTTGGCCCTTGATTTTTTTTTTAATTTATTATTATTTATGCATGTCTAAATTATTTTGAGGTATTGTGTAAATTAATATGGGGTTTTAGCTCTTAAGAAATGGAAATTAAATGATGGATTATGTTTAAATTAGAGTGAAGTATGTTGTTAGAAATTAAATGAATAAGATGGTGGAAGGGCATTTTAGGAAAATCACTCATGGTTTTAAAGTTTAAGGCTAAGAAGAAGGGGTAAATGAGTCTTTGTAGAGTCAAATTAAAATAAGAGGAAAGTAGAAGCAAGCATGTGGTCGTTTAATGAGGAGAAGGGACAAAGCAAATTGCAAGTGAAATGGGAGTTAGCAAAACTACGTAGTTTTGGGAGGAGAACTTAAGCTTTTAAGTTAAAAATCAACTTGTGTTAGGTCATTTGGGAAGACCTACGAAACTTACAAAGCAAGAAGGAGAGAGTTCGACTAAGAGAAAGAGAAGGGGAAGAAGAAGAAGAAGAAGAAGAGAGAAGAAGAAAGGTTGGGATTTTGTGACTTCTTGCTTTAGAGAAGAGTTTCTAAGAGTTCTATCAAAGGAAAGGGAAGGTTGAAACTTTCATTAGAAGCCAAAGGAGAAATTCGTGGGTCTCTCTTTCAGGTAAGAGAAATGTGAAATCCTTTGGTATTATGGATTGTTTTTAGTGTAAATAGCTTAAGTTTGGTATGGGTAAAGTTAGATAGGCTAGATTCCATGCTTTCATCTCCTTAGAATGTCAAATTTTGACATCTCATGTTGATATGAGATTTTATGTTTGATAAAGGTGAAAGGAAGCTATTGGAGTTAGAAGATAGCTCTTGATCAAGCTTAAAGCTAAAGGAACAAAGGTGGGTGGCATTTTATGTTTAAATAATAGGCTATTTAATGTTCCTTCATAATCGCTTATAAATGATTTTTTCCAACTACTTTGAAGTGAACATTTATGGCTCTTTAAATTGATTGAAAAATTGCCTATGTTGTAGTTGTGGGTGAACCTTTGAAAATAACCTTAAGTTGTTTTGCAAGTATTGTATTGATTGCTTTTGATTGAGTTGAAATATGATTAGTATTATTGGTATGAAATTTGGATTGTTGAATTGTGTGAGTTGGAAATTATGTCATATACATGAAACCAAGTTTTTCAAGATTATGCCATATGGGCAAAGAAATTTTAAATGCACGAATTACATGTTATGTGGGTGCGGCATAGTCCCTCAAGAAACCGTAGCGCATGCGTTAACTCATGTGTATAGCCTTCTCCTGCCACCATAGTGGCACGGAGTTCCTTTTAGGACTCCACTTATATGTATCTGATTACACAAGGCCATTTTATGGAATTGTGTAGTTCGTTATGAATTATGGACTTGCCAAACCATTATGATGTGCTATTAAATTTGATCATATGTGATGCATTTCATGTTTTTGAATTTATTCATGAATTGTTTAAAAATCAAGTATTTCAAGATAATGATGTTTATATGCACAATTGCTATGATATGAATGTTTTAAATGATTTTGGCTTATTAAGGATATAAGCGTGTTACCCATGGCGTAAGCTCACCCTCCTCCGTCCCATCTCCGGTGAGGAGCACGAGATCGACAATTAAGCTTAAAGGCATTGCACGAATTGGATATTTTGTATTTCAAGTTAACCTTTGTATATCAATGCTTTAGATGCATTTTGAGGAAATGTTACTTTTGTAAGTTTACATTTTGGATTTGGATGTAAGTGGCTTGAATGCCCTCTAAAGTTTTGTAATAACTTATATTGTTCATATGAAGGCAAGAGTATTGAGCTTTGATGTATTTTGTACAATTTGTATATGTTTTATAGCAATGCATTGTTGCATGGTTTGGATTTGTCAAGAAAAGAGAAAATGTATAGTTGGATATGACTAGAATGCTAAGAGTGTGTTGCTGCCATTGGAATTGATCCTTTGGGATTTTTGGAATGGTTTGTGTTATGAGAGATTGCAGATTGAGGTTATTATGCAGGTCCTTAAGTTAGGTTGAATGAAATTGAAGTTTGGATAGTGAATGTTTAAAATGAGGTGCTGTCAAATTCTTGCAAAATTTGACAAAACCTTTGATGGTGATTTAGACCCTCTTAGTGTTTGAATTGAATCAAGAAGTATTCTTGAAGATTGTAGCATAAGATTGGAGCTTTCAAATGGTGTATAATGTGCCTTAATTGGAATTGGGAGTAAAAACTTATGGGGGTTAAACCTATATCAGTTACTGTTCATGTGGCTAATTCACAGTTTCATTGGTCATTATAAGAGTAATGCATTTGAGTGAGTTTTACCTCTTTTAATGACAGAATTGAGTTTTGCATCCTTAATGAAACTTGTAGATCATCTTGTTATCTCTCCATTGAAGTATAATACGTACTTTTTAGGTTTTGGAGTAGGAAGTTATGATTATTGGAAGATAACTGTTAAAGTCATTTTGATGTTCATACTACTTGTGAGCTTATGATGGCCTTGATGCCTAAGGAATGAGTTCATGGTTTTGATGAACTAATTAAGCCGGAAATTGTGAAGTTGGTGAGTGAGCTTAGAATTTGAAGTGTTTATGCTTTATAATAAGTTAAATTTGTGAAGCATTCAAGTGGTTATGAAGTTAGGTTGAAGGTGAGATGGTTGGAAGAGGAATTGGAGTGTTGAAGATTGGCATGTCAGTTAAACGGACATGGATGTCCATTAAATGGAAAGCCTCGGGTGCAAAAACACCCCTTAGCTTGCCCATGTCCGTTAGACGGACTTGCATGTCCGTTTAACGGACATTCTCGAAGCATTTGGGCCACTTTCACCCCAATGTGTCCGTTAAAAGGACATGGATGTTCATTTAACGGACAACTACGGGAAAGATGGTGATTTTGGACATTGTTAGAGGCCGAATATCGTTTTGTATTCTTCATGAGAGTTGTAGATCTAGATGTCTTCTTTCTAATGGTCAAAGAACGAACTCAATTCGACATCTGGATTAAAATTTATGGAAATCGCGCCAAAAGAGTTTCAATTTGATTTTGGGTGTAAACATAGTCTATTCTTTTGGGCATAACTCCCTCATCCGACCTCCAATTGAGGTGAGACTTGAACCATTAGTTTTATAAGACATGTATCTTTCTCTCTACAAATATTTGTACTATTTGGAGTTAAATTGAAAATGTTTGCATTAAAGTAAGTGAGAGGTCGATTTGGAGATCATATTTGGAGTATGAGCTCTTTTAGGCTTTTTAAGCATAACTTGAGTTATACAACTCCGTTTGAGGTGATTCTTGTTGCTAAAAAATCTTGAGGCTTAAGGCTACATTTTGTATGAATAAATAAACTCATGATTTTGGTGATTAATTGGTGTGCGCTTGCCACGAATGTTGAGTGACAGCTTATGACCCTGCAAGGTAATAAGCACAGGGCTTCAGGACTCCGGAAATTGGGCTCTGGAGATGGGTCCAATAGACGTGGAAGTAAAGCAAGAGTGATAGTGTGAAGTTTTAAGCAGTTGGGGTCCGGTCCCCGGATCGGATTCCAACAGACCAAGAGATTATGGAGGTTGATAATGAATAAACAAGCTCTTTGGTGTCAATGGATACATAGCATATTCGTCAAGGATAGAAGTATATGAAGTCTTCAAAGCAAGCCCACCTACTCATCCATATGGAGAGCTATACTAAGCACAAAGGAACTTACGAGATAAGAAATTTTCAACCTTCTTGGCGATGGCGCCTCAACGTATTTCTAATTTGACAGTTGGTTGTCCTATGGTCCCTTATATAATATGTTATAATGGAAAGTCTCAAAACTGGTCTACCTCTCGAGATAACAGTGGCTCAAGCTCTGAAGGATAGACATATTTATTCTTCCATCAAACAATGCCCTCCTCCATCTACAAGGCATTACTTCAAACCAATCTATATGAAGGAGAAGACTGAATTAGCTGTCGACTATCTCAGAATGGGTGTAGCGCCCCCTTATCGTAGAGTACACACCGGGATACCCGGAGGTCATTCCGGTACATATTTTACGATAATGGTGCGTTACGTTCGATCACTACATTCACTTCACTTAGCATCATAACATTAATTACTTATAAGCATAAAAAGAAAATCACAATATTTTAAATCCGAACTTTTATCCTCATTTCATTGTATAAAATCGAAAGTCTACATTGTGTCTTTTAACCGTTACTACATGTGCCTCATCAAAACCTAGTACAAAAGTACAACATGAAAGAAGAAAATATATAAAATCTATCTAAGTCATCCAAAAATCTCCAGCTGACCGACCTTTGAGCCATGACTTCTCTTGCCAAAACACAATTCACACGGTTGGAAAAGCCTCTCAGTAGTTAGAGTCGTCTCTCGATCCTGAAAAGACAACGTTGCAATTTTGATGAGTTTTGTGAACTCAATGAGGTAACCATCATCGATGGTTCACTCAATTCTTGCAACACAACAATTCACATAGCATATAATTCACAACTTTGCATAATGAACACATATCACACTTACATTTAAAAGCAAATATATTTGGCATTTCAAACAATCCATATACTTGTTAAAAATGTATATGAAATGTTCATGAGACTCTTTTCCGATTGTTACGTTGTTGTGATCAAGTACCTAAACAGTATCACATCCATTTTAGATATCAGGCTCATTAATAACTGTCCCTTATCCGATAAGGATACATGGCTCATTTTACATAGTGATCCTTAGGTTTTTAATCATTGTTTGTGTTAGAGTAGTGCCCTGAAGGCAATCGTCTTTAGCGCATTATGTACAAAGTTGTGTACATTTTTTATAAATAAATAAAGAAAGGCATATTTCATTAATTTGTTGTTCATTATTTATGAACTGATATTGATCTGTAATCAAATTAATGAAGTCCATGATATATGACATAGCATGAAGGAAATTATGATGTGATCATACTACTGAGATTCCTATCATGTGCAATTATGTCAAGATCTAAATTATCCTAGTCATAGGATTACTTGAGATGGACATCGGTAATCCGGAAAGACTAGCACATCTCAAGCTCCTTGATTTGATCAGCGTGGATCTCGTAAACCGTAAATATGAGATATTTAGGGTTAAGATGTGGAAGCTTACTAGAGGTAGTAAGTACATTGGATGACTGTTATGAGATCATCACATGGATGTCCTATTCTAATGTCGTGATAATCTCATCATAGAATGGTGCAAGTATCCTTAGACTTGAGGTACTCGAGGATATCTTGAATCTTGATTACGTGCTTGACTCCATTCCTTGTTGCCTTTACGGATGTCGCCATAGGGTAGTGATTGGGTACAGTTTGAGGTATTCGAAGGTAATTGAGTAGCCAATAGAGGATTCACCACTTATGTGATAGCAGAGGATGATATCCATGGCCTCTTGTCAGGGTCATTACTTGGAAATCTCTGATCAGAGTACATATGTCATGAAGAGTGTCTTCATTGACATATTAAGTATTAAGTAATGAGTCCCATGACAAGAACTAATATCACTTGGACTAGATATGACGTAGTCAGTCTAGTGAGAGTTGACACATTGCCCATACTCATAATCAAGTGGGGTATAGGATGGTGAAAGGACGAATTACACGGTAATTATCTATGGAAGGGTTCGTGATATGGTCCATGACGAATATAGATTCATTCGTCAAACCAATTACTTTCCGGTCAATTGGGGGTCATGATGTGTTGCTAGATACCGCTCATGACTTGCTTAGATTAAGTGTTAATCTAAGTGGCCAACATAACCGGGAACCTAATGGGTCACACGCATAAGAGTGTCTCGGAGAACTCATAAAATAGTTTTGGACAGAGTTCCAATATATGGAGAGCAATCGGATTAAATCGATCCCGATGAGATCGAGATATGTTCCGATGAGATCGCGACATCGATATTGCTGAAAAATATTTCCGGGGGTTTTTCCCATACCGGGACCCGGTGGGCCGGTAGGACCGATCCCAATATGACTGAATCACTTCAGCAATATATATACATATATATATATGATTAATTAATTAAATAATTAATTAATATATATATATACATGTGTGTACGTGGATGGAGAGGAACCTTCTCTCATTTTGCTTAGTCATTAGTTACATTTAATGACTAAAGGACAAAACAATGAAAGATGAGAAGAGTTCATCGTTGGCTTTGAATAAAAGCATAAGAAAAAAGAGTTTCTTTACTTTTGGAGATAGATCATCGTGGCTTTTAAGAAAAGAAGAGAGGTTTTTGGAAAACCTTAAAGAGAAAGTGTTCTCTCACCAACGATCATCTCTCCTTCTCATCTTCACCAAGCTTTTTCATCTTCCTCCGTCATTGAATCAAGCTCTCCATAGAACAAAGGTAAGATCTAGCAGTCTTTAATTTGTTCTAGCTATTCCCGGGTCAAAGGGTTTGTCCCGGTTAGATTTTCCGATCTCTGCGTGGATACCGTTAGAGACGGTCTCCTTTGGTCGTTCGGTTTGACTTTGTTATATACTCACATGGATCCTGACTTTCGGGAAGGTCCCGGAACAAAAAAATTTTTTTCCCCACCGTGGGCATGTGATGCTCACACCGGGATTTTCCTATAGTGGTATCAGAGCCACTTGTGTCGTATATAACGAAGAAACCATGACTAGGTCGGAGTTGCCTATAGCTTGTGATGATGATGCATGTTGTATGTGTTGAATTTCGAATTCAGTATAGAGATCATGTTTTCGAAATTTTCTTGCCCAGATATGTTCACAAGATGTTGTTGTATATGTCTGTGGAAGCTCGGAATTTATCAATGTGATTTGATATGGTTTTGCTAATTTATTCCCTAATGTTCTAGTTGCTGTCTTTATGCACATTCACTGAACAGGCATGCTTATAAATTCGAGAATAAATTGTAGCAAAAAAAAATTTCGGATTTTCTTTCACCTAAATGTCCCTAAGATGTTTATTAATGTCTATGTGGATGGAAAAATGTTTTCAAGGTGTTTTACTATTTATTTGAGAATTTATTGTGTGTTGCTGGGAATAACTGTGTTGAGGAACACAGATTCTACATTGGTTTAGTTGCTAAGGTTCAATGAGTTTTTGTTGGAAATAAATCCAGAAAAAATTCATGGAGCATTTTGGGAATATTTTTTAACCTTAGTAATTTTCTCAGAATTTATTGAAATTGTTTCAATGGGTTTTTCAAGCAAAACATAGGACTTGGCAGTTTTGAGAAAATTACTGGAGCTGTTTTGTTTGAACTAAGAAATTGTGTAGATTTCAGTTCCAATGCCTTGGATCATTTTTAATGTGATTAAAAATGTGTTACATTGATGTTGTATGCTTTCCTAAATGATTTTCTTGAAATCGGGTTTCCAAACAATTTAGGATGTCAAATGTGTCTCAATAGCGTCTCGTTAGTATATTCCCTTATCTTGATTGTTTTGGCCGTCACAAATTTTGTGACAGGTGTCGAAATAGTCTTGATAAAGTGTAGACTACCTAAAGATACTTAGGGTGATAATTTTATATTCTCAAATTATTTGAAAATCTAAATGAATAAGAGTTTATTCATCAATTTCAAGTTTCATGTATAGTTTGACTATATATGGTAAGCATGGTACAATGAAAGTGTTTCATTGGTACATCATAATAAAGGATATTACACTTGGTATTGTGAATTTGATCTACGGATTGAGAAATTAGCCGATTAGAGCGGACCAAATTCGATCGACTATAATATGTTCGATCATTGGAAAGTGCACTGATAATAAATTCGATGATTAGAACATGTTCCAATCATTTGAACGTCTACATAACCTATAGTCGACTAGAACATGCACCAGTCGACTACAACAACATGCATAGGTGGGATGATGAATGATGTTAGGTATAAACTCAATGTGATTGATGAAATACCCTAAATCATTCCATATAGTCATGGTAACTATAATCTTATCGCTTGGATAAGAAGAAGATGAGACACGAAAACCCTCAAATAATATGAAAACTAACGCCTTCCATTAATATGGGAGAACGAGTTCTTATAGAGTTGGGTTGTTGGGCAAACCCAAGCTCACTCTATACTGGATATGTTCGAACCATGGAAAATGAGATTTTCTGATTAATGGGTCGGTTTTCACTAGAAGCGTTGATTGTTGAGCAAACTCAAGGTCAACGTGGACGAGGCGAAATTGGGTAGTGTACATCAGATGTACACGCATCAAGAGTTGATGACCCAATGTGTGTGCATACATCAAAAGTTGATAGCACTAGTCGATAGTTGCACCTAAGATGGAAATAGTATGATTGATACCTGTCGATTGAACTAAGGTGGCTTGTTGGGCAAACCCAAGGTCATTTTAGGAATGTCGGATATCTATCTATGATGCAATTGGTATGACCGATACCTACCGATTGAACTAAGGTGGCTTGTTGGGCAAACCCAAGGTCATTTTTAGGAATGTCGGATATCGACCCACTAGGACATTATGTCATAATTTTCTTGGATTACGTTATGAGGGTAATGGATTCTTTGAAACTAGTGGAGCCATATGCATATCATGCAAGTCCTTATGATTATGCATCTATTCCTATTCTAACATTCTTTCTCTCTTTTCCCTATAGGTTATTGAAGATGTCTTCTAGTGTGAATCTTCGCTCACTAATGGATTCCAACAAATTAACTGGACCAAATTTTCTCGATTGGTGAGAATCGAAATTGTTCTCAGTGCGAGGCTGGGCTATGTCTAGATGTTCTACTTCCGATTCACCTCTTGGTGATGCTTGATGAAGATCGAGAAAGTAGGAAGTACAACCAAGAAGAAAACCAAAGAGATCGCACCAAAGGAACTTGCTTCCATTGTGGCAAGACCAGCTTCTTGGAAGTGAATTGTAAAGTCTATCTGGATGAATGAAGCGAAGAAGGCATCGGATGCCTCGACTTCTTCAAGTATGTTTGTCATTGAGGTTAATATCGCTTCGATCATAACATATGGGTATTAGATACCGGTTGTGGCTCACACATATGCAATGATATCTGGGCCTCGAGGACGATGAGACAACTCATGAAGGAGAACTAGGCGTGCGTGTGGAAAATGGAGCAAGAGTTCTTTGCATTAATAGTAGGCACTTACTTTTGTCACTCCCCACCGGGCTTGTAATTAAATTGGATGATTGTTATTTTGTACTGTATTAACAAAGAACATATTATGCATTTCTTGTTTAAATAGAATGGTTTCCATTTGACTTTTAGTAACAATGGTTGTTCTATTAGTTTGAATAGAATGCTTTATAGTCTTGGTACTTTATGCAATGGGATTTACATATTAGATATGTCACATCCAATTATGAATGTCAATGACAAGAAAAGACATAAACGAGATAATTTAAAATCAACTTACTTATGGCATTGTCGCCTTGGCTATATAAATGAGAGACGCATAGTTGAGCTCCATAAGAATGGTAGTTTAGGGTCATTTGATTATGAATCATATGACACATGTGAATCTTGTTTATTAGGCAAGATGACTAAGTTACCCTTTAAGAGAAAGGGTGAACGAGCGACTGGAGTATTAGACCTTAACATTTGGATGTATGTGGTTCGATGTCCATCCATGCCAGAAGTGGTTCTCTTTACTTCATTATCTTTATCGATGATTATTCTCGATATAGGTACTTGTATCTGATGAGATACAAATCTGAAGCATTTGAAAAGTTCAAACAATTCAGAAATGAAGTAGAAAACCAACTTGGGAAAAGTATCAAGACCTTACGATCGATCGTGGTGGGAATACTTAGACCAAGAGTTTTGGATTATCTCGAGATAATGGGATTTTATCTCAATGGACTCTTCCTTACATACCACAAAGATAATGGTGTGGCGAAAGGAGAAATCGAACCTTGTTAGACATGGTACGATCGATGATGGGCTTTGCAAAGTTACCAAAATCCTTTGGGGTATGCAATCGAGGCAATTGCTTACTTGCTAAACAGAGTTCCATCTAAGGCAGTTGATGTTACTCCATATGAGATGTGGACTAACAAAAACCCTATCTTGCTCATTTGAAAGTTTGGGGTTTTCTGTTTATGTGAAGTGGACACGGATCGATAAGCTTGATGCAAAGTTTGACAAGTGTTTGTTCGTAGGATATCCTAAGGAATCGAGGGATATCGCCTACCTTTTGAGGAACAAAAGGTGTTTGTTTCAAAGCATCTGTCTTTTTAGAGCAAGAGTTTCTTTTACAAGAAGGCAATGGGAGCAAAATTGAACTTGAAGAAGTTCAAGATCTTGTGACGACGACGCAGATCAATGCTGAACACAAGCTGTAACTCATATAGATGAAGTAATAGTTCAACCTTCTACTACACACGTTCAGTGGGTCACGTAGGATACGCTCTGTTCACGAGAGATATGGATTTCGTGAATGAACAGAATGACGTATTCTTTCATAGAAGATAATGAGCCTACTACCTATGAAGAGGTTACGAAGAGTTCAGAGTCTGTGAAATGGCTTCATGCCATGAAGGCCGAAATGGATTCCATGTATGAAAACCAAGTATGGACTTTGGTTGATGCACCCGAAGGAATAAAACCCATAGGGTGTAAATGGATTTTCAAAAAAAAATCGACATGGATGGTAATGTGATTACCTATAAAGCAAGGCTTGTGGCTAAAGGTTTTCGTCAAAGACAAGGAGTTGACTATGACGAGACCTTGACCGATGCAATCTTAAATCTATTAGAATACTCCTAGCCATTGCTACTCATTATGATTATGAAATATGACAAATGGATGTGAAGACAGCTTTCCTAAATGGAAATCTAGCTGAGGATGTGTATATGACACAACCCGAGGGCTTCATCTCCTATGATGGCGAAAAGGTATGCAAGCTTCAGAAATCCATCTATGAATTGAAGCAAGCATCTAGGAGTTAGAATATCCGATTTGATGAGGTAGTCAAAGAGTTTGGTTTCTCACAAAATTCGGATGAATACTGTGTGTATAAGAAGATTGATGGGACTGCAATCGTATTCCTTGTGCTGTATGTAGATGACATATTATTACTAGGAAACGATGTCTCTATTTGCAATCACCAAGATTTGGTTGTCCAAATAATTTGCCATAAAAGACCTTGGTGAAGCAACTTATATCCTTGGGATAAGAATCTATAGAGATAGATCAAAAAGGTTGCTTGGTCTTTCACAATCAACGTACATAGACAAGATGCTAAAGAGGTTTAGCATGGAGCAATCCAAGAGAGGTACCTTCCGTGACTCATGGGATAACACTCTCGAAATCTATGTGTCCTAACACACAAGATGAGAGGATGCGCATGAATATGATCCGTATGCATCTGCGGTTGGATCTATCATGTATGCTATGCTATGTACGAGACCCGATGTATCATATGCTCTAAGTGTTACGGCGGATACCAATCGGATCTGGTGAGGTCATTGGGTGGTATCGAGAATATCCTTAAGTACTTGCAAAGGACTAATGATGTTTTCTTGATATATGGGGATGGAGATCTCGGTGGCGGGTATCTGATGCCGATTTTCAATCGATAAGGATGATTCCAAATCCCAATCAGGTTATGTATTCGATCGAACGACGGGCGGTTAGTTGGAAGATTTCAAACAAGAGACGCATTGCCGATTCAACAACCGAGTAGAGTACATTGCCGCTTGAAGCGTGAAAGAAGCGGTTTGGATCGAAAGTTCATTCTTGAACTTGGTGTGGTTCCTAGCGATAATGGGCCCATACAACAGTATTGTGACAACAATGGGGCTATTACAGCGAAGGAACCAAGGTCTCATCAACGATCCAAACACGTACTCGCAGATATCATTTGATCGGGAGATCATTGGGCGAGGTGATGTCCAGATCGAGAGTTCCCACCGAAGCGAATATTCTTGATCCGTTGACGGCCATTGTCACAAAAGAGTTTTGATTCTCATGTACTGCTTTATGGTATTAGATATCAAGGCGATTGGCTTTAGATCAAGTGGGAGATTGTTAGAGTAGTGCCACAAGGCAATCGCCTTTAGCGCATTATGTACAAAGTTGTGTACATTCTTTATAAATAAATAAAGAAAGGCATATTTCATTAATTTGTTGTTCATTATTTATGAACTGATATTGATCTGTAATCAAATTAATGAAGTCCATGATATATGACATAGCATGAAGGAAATTATGATGTGATCATACTACTGAGATTCCTATCATGTGCAATTATGTCAAGATATCTAAATTATCCTAGTCATAGGATTACCGAGGCCGGACATCGGAATCCGGAAAGACTAGCACATCTCAAGCTCCTTGATTTGATCAAGCGGTGGATATCGAAATCGTAAATATGAGATATTTAGGGTTGAGATGTGGATGCTTACTAGAGGTAGTAAGTACATTGGATGACCTGTTATGAGATCATCACATGGATGTCCTATTCTAATGTCAGTGATAATCTCATCATAGCAATGGTGCAAGTATCCTTAGACTTGAGGTATTCAAGGATATCTTGGATACTGATTCTATGCTTTGACTCTATTCCTTGTTGCCTTACAGAGGTCGCTCATAGGGTGGTGATTAGGTACAGTTTGAGGTATTCGAAGGTAATTGAGTAGCCAATAGAGGATTCACCACTTCTGTGATAGCAGAGGATGATACCCATGGCCTCTTGTCAGGGTCATTACTTGGAAATCTCTGATCAGAGTACATATGTCATGAAGAGTGTCTTCATTGACATATTAAGTATTAAGTAATGAGTCCGGGACAAGAACTAATATCACTGGACTAGATATGGCGTAGTCGATCTAGTGAGAGTTGACACATTGCCCATACTCATAACAGTGGGGTATAGGATGGTGAAAGGACGAATTGCACGGTAATTGTCATGGAAGGGTTCGTGATATGGTCCATGATGAATATAGATTCATTCGTCAAATCAATTACTTTCCGGTCAATTGGGGTCATGATGTGTTGCTAGATACCGCTCATGACTTGCTTAGATTAAGTGTTAATCTAAGTGGCCAACATAACCGGGAATCTAATGGGTCACACGCATAAGAGTGTCTCGGAGAACTCATAAAATAGTTTTGGGCAGAGTTCCAATATATGGAGAGCAATCGGATTAAATCGATCCCGATGAGATCGAGATATGTCCCGATGAGATCGCGACATCGATATTGCTGAAAAATATTTCCGGGGGTTTTTCCCATACCGGGACCCGGTAGGCCAGTAGGACCGACCTCAGTGTGACTGGACCACTTCAGCAATATATATACATATATATATATGATTAATTAATTAAATAATTAATTAATATATATATATACATGTGTGTACGTGGATGGAGAGGAAGCTTCTCTCATTTTGCTTAGTCATTAGTTACATTTAATGACTAAAGGACAAAACAATGAAAGATGAGAAGAGTTCATCGTTGGCTTTGAATAAAAGCATAAGAAAAAAGAGTTTCTTTACTTTTGGAGATAGATTATCGTGTCTTTTAAGAAAAGAAGAGAGGTTTTTGGAAAACCTTAAAGAGAAAGTGTTCTCTCACCAACGATCATCTCTCCTTCTCATCTTCACCAAGCTTTTTCATCTTCCTCCATCATTGAATCAAGCTCTCCATAGAACAAAGGTAAGATCTAGCAGTCTTTAATTTGTTCTAGCTATTCCCGGGTCAAAGGGTTTGTCCCGGTTAGATTTTCCGATCTCTGCGTGGATACCGTTAGAGACGGTCTCCTTTGGTCGTTCGGTTTGACTTTGTTATATACTCACATGGATCTTGGCTTTCGGGAAGGTCCCGGAACAAAAATTTTTGTTTTCCGCACCGTGGGCATGTGATGCTCACACCGGGATTTTCCTACAGTTTGAGCTCAAGGCTCTTTTTCACACTTTGAGCTTTAAACTTTGATCGGTGACTACTCTGATTATAACTGTCATTATCTAATTGTGCACTTATGTATGGAATGTATCTATTAAAATCAATCATATTATAAAACACATAGTTCTTCAGATTCACATTCAAGAAACACTTTAATAGACACTCCACGTTTCACAATCATCGGACCTTCTGTCCGGAAATCAACATAATTCAATTCACATTCATTTATCATTTAAAAAATAATTTAAGCAAACAATAATTGAAAGGAATCGTCTAGGTTACTCACAAGTCGCTCTCGAAGCTAATGCCTGGAAGTTCCGGCAACGTCTGGAGGTTGGCGTTCCAATTGCTCCTCTATAAGAAGCAATATACACATATCACAATTTGCGCAATTATAAATATTTAACAATGCACATGTATGTAATGAAATATGTACAATGCAAGTTCACGACAATCTCGGGTATTTTTTTTCCATTAGTTTCATCACAAAATCATTCTCATATCAAAACTCATCTAAGTATAAGTTATACTTAGGTTTATGCCTCACTAACACCATTAAATTCACAATTCATTTCTTATTGAATCATTTCAGATTTTTCCAAGACACACTTTCGGGTCTACTGTTCACGTTCAATCAGAAGGTGAAAATGATGTAATTTGGCCATACTCTATTCTAGAAAAGTGTTACCCTATGTCTTATGTCTCTAATGAAATCAAAATCATTCAATTTGGTTCAGTATTTTGAAAGATATACCTCAAACATTTTCGGACTGTTCCTATACTAAAACAGTATACTTTACACAACTTCCATCCAGAATTTGAACATCTTAGAGACTGAATTACAATTTGACTTCTTCATATAATTTGTAAGCTTATTACTCTAGTTTACTCCGAATGAAAAATCATCTCATTTGGATGTTTATAGATCAAGATATAACCGAAATACCCAAGCATGATCAGTGAAATCATACCAGTTTATATTATTCCAACATATTTCCTCACTTTCCTTCAATCAAACCTTTTCAAATCAATTAATAAAGCTACCAATTTTTATGTATAGATATAAATATGTGTTAGGAATCTATTACTTTAATAATTACTTCATTTGGAGGTTGGATGATGAAGTTATGACCAAACGAATTGAACATGCTTATATCCTCAATCATACTGTACCTATCTTGGGATAATTGACATAAATTCTTCTAAAAACCTCAGATTGAGGTTATTCCTAGACGGTTTGAAAGAGGACTTCTATATCTACAACTTTCATGAGAATTCAAAGTGAAATTTTGCATCTAAAATGGTTAAAATCGTAATTTACTGTAGCTGTCCTGTGTATGTCTGTTAAAAGGACATACATGTCCGTCTAACGAACATTGATGAGCTTGGGGGGCCATTTTAGACCCAACGAGGTCCGTTTAATGGACCTAATGTCCATTTAATAATCATGTACTAGGTTGGGGGCATTTTTACACCCGAGAAGGTCCATTTAATGGACCTAATGTTCTTTTAACGGACATATATGACACAAAACTCCCTCCAAAATCTCTCCAATGCTTCCTACATCTATTCTAACATCATATTCACTCATTATCTTCTCAAATTCACCTCTTCTAATGCAATATCACTTCATAACAGCTCAAACACCAATTAGATTTCATTAACCTCTCAACTCTCAACTCATTTAATTCATCATATTCAACTACATCTCATCATTCATAATTCTTATCCTTTTTCCATAACATATCTTATTCCTAAGTATCAAGTAATTCATACTCCAAATTCATCATTTCAAGTTGATGACTACTTCATGTATACCTCAAATTTAGCTCAACATCATCAATACCCAATTCATATTCCCTATTGGTTCATAAACACCCAAAATAGAACACAAACATATACATTCATCCACAATTTCGCTGCATCCAATTCTCATTTTCACATCAAAATTTGATACTTTTAAAAGTAGAATTTAAATTTGATGTCTGTATAAGAAAGGTAGCCATATGTCTCTAGTTTAATCTAAATTAAGAATCAACTCATTTGGATAACTACAAAATAAGTTATGGTTAAAACACGAGTATATTAGTGGAAAATTTTCTGCTAACATTTTCCGAGATTTTCAAACTTTCAACATTTACATCTAACTCATCTTATACCTAGATTATCTCTTCCATTTTATTTCCTCATCATTCTCTACCCAAATTCATCTTAATAAATCACTCATAAACAAATCATGATCTATAATTGATCATTAACCAAAAACAGAGCATATATATATTTACCTATTCATAAGCAATTTTTACACTCATCTAAACACCACTTTAATGATCATTCAACCTCAAAACATATCTATACCATTACATAAATTTTACCCATCATATATACCCAAAAATAAGACATTTACATAAATTTTTCATCACCCATGACATATACATAAACATTGCATAACCAAGTCATCAAATCCCAATTCACTCATCATTCTAACTTAATTTAACCATATCCATGACATTTAAAGCATAACTTACTTGGTTTAGCTCCAAACTCTTCAAAATCTCACTCAACCTTAGCTCCCAATCATCCCATGTTCTTCATCTTCTAAAGGAGGTAAAGCTAGGTTTTTCTTGTGGCAAATTGAAGAAACAATAATATGGAAGTAAGATGTAACTTGAAGGAGGTTTGGATGAGTCAAGAATCATGAAGAAGAAGAGAAGAAGAAGCCACGAAAATGGAGGAGGGAATCCAAAATAAAACACCAATGGCCCTTTTTATGAGAGAGCATCATGAATGTCAAAACCAAAAAGGAGGGAGGCTTTTAATTAAAAGAGTAGGGGACTTAAGGCATTGTTTGGCAAGTGATATGTCACTTGCCACATGTCCACTCCTAAAGCATTTGATTGGTTCTTTCATTTAACTAGTCTCATCAATTTCAATTCCTACTCCAATTGTTCCCCAATTTTCAATAGCACTTGTCAATAAACCCTAAAGTCTTTTATCAAAATTTTCATTGCTATTGGATAGTAATTTCTACTACCGTTTAACAATTGTCTTACCACTTGACATTTTTCCTAGTCTAAAAATTACCTCAATTTTTAAGAAATTTTCTTAAAATTTTCCAAAAATTCTAAATCAACAATTACACTATCCAAATCAGTTTTCAATATAATTAAACCACAATTCTCAATAACAATCACCTTTTATAAACAATTATACTCGGAATATCAATGAATGCATGTAGAATCATTTTAAATGTGCAATAGTTCACTATTTACTTATATGTGTATGTTATATTATGCATGAGCATGAAAATACATTTCTAAGCTCTCATTAATCACTCATATTTACAATTCTAACCTCTCTGCAGGTAACGGGATGTTACAATGTGAGTCTTTCAATGTGCTTTTGTAAATCCTAACTGGAACATAATCCTTCATCATTATCGTATATTGAATGTGTTGAGAAACTGGAGCTCATTTATTTCTTGGTGTCACCAATTTGTATGCAAGGATGACCCTAAAGATGGAGCTTCTACATAGTGCTATCCTTACTTGTCAAGGCTATTTGAGATGAGAGGAACCTACAGATTTTTCATAATAAAGACTCAAATAAGGAACAATTCCTCCAACATTAATACTTACGGTTTAAAGATTACTTCAATCTTCGTAAGCTTAACTTTTTTAAAATTGAATACTAGTCTAGAACACGAAAAGTTTAAACATGCTAAACTGATTCATTAGCAATATAGTCGTTTATTTTGGGCTCTTATATTATTCTAGAAACTCTGTCAAGTCTTTATATAGCTTGTGTAAAACTCTTGATTGCCTTTAAGGCTTAATTTATTACATTTTATCAAAAACAAATTAATTGAATTTTTTAATATTGATTTAGGATTAAAATAAAAAATCAATTCAAAATTTATATAAAAAGAATTACACATTCTAAAAAAGATTATATTTCATATATAAACAAAAGAAAGGAAAAATATATTGAATAATAAATCCGATCTCACTAATATTAACCCATTTTTTCAAAGGTAAAGATTAAACAATTGCTTAAGCAAAGTAGAAGTGAATAATCCTTTTGCTTACATCATGATGAAATACTCTAATGGGATCTAAAAGTTTTGGTTCAATTTGTTCTAGTTGAGTTCTACCCAATAGTTACATGAATTTTGCAAAAAATCAACCGGTAAGTAGTATTCCAACTTATTATTATTATTATTATTATTATTATTATTATTATTATTATTATTATTACTACTACTACTAATTTCAGCAGAAAAAGTTAGGTATATATTCTTAAAAAAAATCAGAAGCTTTTAATAAATTTAAGGAGTTCAAAGCAATGGCTGAAAAATAAATTGGGCAATATTTAAAGATATTTAGATTTGATAGAGGAGGTGAGTACACGTGAAAATTGTTTGAAACTTTTTGCAAAGATCATGGAATTGTTCATCAGTTGACAACTTCATATACATCACAACAAAATGGCATTATAGAAAGAAAGAATCGCACGATTCTTGATATGGCGAGAAGTATGGTAAAAGGAAAGCACTTACTAAAAACTTTCAGGACTGAAGTCGTTCTATATGTTGTTTACTTGTTAAATCGGTGTCCAAAAAAAAGTGTAAAATTTAAAACACCAAATGAAGCATGGAGTTGTAGCAAGTCAGTAGTTGGACATCTTAGGATTTTTGGGTGTATTGCATATGCCCATATTCCTGATCAAAAAAGAAAGAAGTTAGATGACAAAGGTGAAAATTGCTTATTTATTGATTATGAAAAGAGGGGCATATAGATTTTATAACCCTTTGGCCAAGAAGGTGATCATCTCTCGAGATGTCGAATTTAATAAAGTAGATTATTGGAAATGGAATAAAGAAGACAAGAAAGTCCAAGGATTATTTTTTAATGATGATAAAGATGATGAATCCAACATACAAGAGGAACAAGGAGATGGACAAACTATATAAAATTTTACAACTCCTACATCAACACCATCAACTTCATCATATAGTAGCAGTAGCAATTCATGGGAGCATCTATAAAAATGCGAAATCTACATGATATCTATGATGCCATAGAATAGGCACAGACAACATTTGATTACTCATTGTTTTGTTTAATGGTAAAGTGTGATCTATTAACATATGAAGAGGCTATTAAAGATGAGAATTGGGAAAAAGTCATGAATGAAAAAATTGTTGCAATCAATAGAAACGACATATGGGAACTAACTAGTCTTCTAAAAGTACACAAAGCAATATAAGTTAAATGGGTGAACAAGACAAAGACTAATCAAGAAGGTAAGGTTGAAAAATACAAGTCAAGGTTAGTTGTTAAAGGCAACAAGCAGAGAATCGACTATGAAGAAGTGTTTGCTCCCGTTGTAAGAATTGATACTATTAGACTTCTTATAGCACTGAAAGCACAAAATAGATGGAAGATTTATCATATGGACACGAGATCACCTTTCTTGAATGGATATTTAGAAGAAGAAGTCTACATCGAGCAGCTACCGGGTTATATTAAGAAAGACAAAAAAACAAAGTCTATTGTCTGAAAAAAGCATAGTATGGATTAAAGCAAACTGAATGGGCCTGGAATATAAGAATAAATGAGTATTTCCAAAGGAATGATTTGCAAAAAGCCTACATGAGTATGCCTTATACACTAAGAAAAATCAAGATGGAGATATCATGATTGTGTGTTTATATGTGGAAGACGTGATCTTTAAAACTATCTGAATATGTTCAATGATTTAAGAAAGCTATGACTAAAGAATTCGAAATGATATATATTAGTGAAATGCCATACTTTCTTGGAATTGAAATAAAAAAAATGGGAGATGGAATATTTATATCACAAAAGAAGTATGCGGAATAAAATTTGAACAAATTTAGAATGAAAGATTGCAAGCGAATGGCTACCGTAGTAGAAAAAAGTCTAAGATTGAGAATGGTAGTCTAGTCCCGAAGTTTGAGGTACTTGACTTTCACATGCCCAGATATTATGTATGTAGTTGGATTGGTCAGTAGATATATGAAGAAGTCAAAGAAAAATCACTTCATTGCAAGCGAATGGCTACTGTAGCAGAAACAAGTGTAAGATTGAGAATGGATTCAAAAAGAGAGTCGGTAAACCCAACAAGATTCAAGAGTCTAGTCGGAACTTTGAGGTACTAGACTTTCACATGCCTAGATATTATGTATGCAGTTGAATTGGTCAATAGATATATGAAGAAACCAAAGCAAAATCACTTCATTGCAGTAAAAAGAATTTTAAGATATATTAAAGGCACAATAAATCATGGTCTATTTTATACACATTCTTAATATTTAAAGTTGATCGGTTATTCAGATAGGGATTACGATATAGACCTAAATGATCGAAACAGCACGTTTGGATATGCATTTCACATTGGATCAACAATATTTCCATGGTTATAAAAAAGCAACAAATAGTTTACTCTCTCAACGTGTGAAGCTGAGTATATCGTTGTAGCAACATGTACTTGTCAAGCAATATGATTGAAGAATATTTTGAGTAAGTTATAGCATCCACAAGAAGGTCCAATTATAATATACATTGACAATAAATCTACTATATCACTTGCGAAAAATCCAGTTTCATATATTCGAAGCAAACATATAGACACAAAATATCATTTTATTTGAGAGCACGTGAAAGACAAAACTGTAGAGCTCATTCATTGTAGAACTGAAGATCAAATTGTGAATATTTTTACAAAGTCGTTAAAGACTAATGTATTTCACAAACTCAAAGAAATGCTTGGCATGCAAAGTCAAGTTTAAAGGGGAGTGTTAGAAGTCAAACTTGATATAAGTTTATAATTTTTTCTAGATACAATAGTTGAGTATAGTTGTTCTCCTTTACCTTTGCTAGCTGTGAACATTCATTTATTATGATTGTGATGTAGCTGTAGCTTCATTTATTGTGGTAGTCTTTTAGTTCACTTTGGGGTGTTAAAGTCAGTGAAAAAAACTGACTTTAATGGTTATAAAAAGGGGTTATATGGGTAATGTTTAAGTAGTGAGAAAATAGTGAAAAAAGGTAGAGAAAAGCAAAGTGAAAAGAGAATAAGAGAGAGTGAGAGGTAAAGAGCTGCATCTCAAAGTTTGTAATATCATTTTTTATCAATATATATTACTGCTTGTTTTCTACTAGCTTGTCTATTTTTAATTTTTCCCAACATTTTCTGAGTTATTTCTTTTTCAAGAGCAACGTGCATTTGGTTTTGACTAGACATAACGATCTATTCACATAATCTTACATAAAAGGACTTGTTTCCAGGAATGGGTTTAACCAAAAATCCTACTAAAGTTAATCTCATTGAAGAAGTTTATCAGCAGTTAAGAGCCATGTCCAGAGCTGCATTCCTTGAAACATTTCCAGGTTACTTGTGCACTGTGTTTCTAATCGACAAGTTAGGATGATTTATGATCCAACTTGTGGGGGGAGACCAAAATCCTGCTCTATTTGCAATACTGTATTCTCTCATCTCCTTTTTTTCCAACTTCAGACCTAATTCAACCATGTTTCTCTTGCCGATAGAGTTGTTTCCAATGAGGATGAGATGTTTGTGTCATAGACGCGATGGCTGGGAGGTTGGGAGCCATGATTGGGACGTTTGTGGTTCAAACATACACATTGAAAGAAGGTTATGATAGGATCAAGCGCGCTCGAATGATGTTAGCCTTCACGAACATGTTTGGATATTTGTTGCACTTTTTTGGTGATCGAGACGAAAGAGTTATCTTTAAAAGAGTTGTCTAGTGAAGATGACGGTGAAAATGAGACTGAGGTGAATGGTCCATTGATGACTAACATAGGAACTCATGGAAGTGAGACTAAAGATTCGTAGGAGAATCAGTACGTTTCCTTAGAAAATAGTATATAAACAACTAAAATGTAAGTTTATTTATTTATTTTATCTTTTATTTTGTTCTTATTTTATATTTATTAAATTATTTATTGTTATTTTATAAGAGCTTTATACAGATGACTTAACCATTTTATATCTAATAATTGCACTATAAAATCCAGTACGTTCATTTTCACTTAGCTTATTACAATTTTAACTGTATTTACTCATCTTAATTGTTATAGAATTTGTGTAATAAGGAGCTCTTTCCAATTTTGAAAGGAAAAAGAAAAAATCCTTTAAATACTGTTTAACACAACATCTTTATTAATTTTAGAGGTGCAGTTAGCAAATTATTAACTACTACTTAATTAATATTTTTATTTTATTTATTCAGTAGAAATCTGCTGAGATGCAAGATTTAGATAGGTCCACTAGTATGCAATTTTATCCTAACTAGTAGATTATAATTAAGGGTCACAAACACTAAGTTTAAATGTTGGATTCAATTAAAGATAATTAAATGCTAATTATAAATTAATTTAATTCAATTTTTGTACTTTATCAAACTAAAAATTTATCAAATTTAATTTATCCAAAAAGATTTTAACACATATTTCTTATTGAATATAAAATTTAAAGAAGGTGATTACTTTTTAAAACTTATTATTTTCTCTAAAACAAGCTCTTGAAGCCTCACAAATAAATAAATAATTCCTGCAATTATTCTATATAATTTGAATTGCAATTATATGTCGATAATAATAAGTGAAATCAAGTTTAAATTTTAACAAATTTGAATTCAATCAAATATAATTAATATATATTAATTAAATATTGAATTTGAATTCAATTCGACATTGAGGTTTGATTAAGTAAAATTATTTATTTAATATTTTAATTCATTAGTTCATTTGAAGTTTGATTCCTTAACTAATTTATTAAATAATTAATTGAAATTATTTGTTTAATATTTTTTAATTCATTAATTATTTTGAAGTTTGATTCCTTAATTAAATTTTGTTAATTCATTAGTTAATTATTAGTCATCTGCTAGGAGAAACGAGTGTTGTCTTAATAATTGTGGAAGCCCTTTATGGTTGGGCCTGAAGTGTGATGTTCTTATCTTTAGGGCTGCTTGGATCGTGGGCTTTTGTTATTTTTTCGGTTTGAAATTCTCTTGGATTTAAATATTTTGGTTAATAATATCCTGATATCTCGAGAAACCAAAAAAATCAAATTTAAGAAAAAAACGCAAAAATAAAAAACTTTAAATTTATTTTATCTTTGATCGGTTTTATAATAGACTAATATTATTTGAATATTTTAAACCTTAAAACTCTTATGTTACTTGATTCGATATCAATGTTCAAGATTATAAATACTTTTAAACTTGATAACGGATCTAATCTGGCTAATATTGATCCATTTTTGAAGGCAAAAATTTAAACCGGTCAATTTCTCAGTTTAATTTTCAATTTTATGGTTTCATTTCGTTTAATATTTTTGTTATTAAAATAATCATTTTTAATTTACCAATCAATTAGTGTAAACTAATATTTATAAATACAAATAAATCAATTAGTTCTTATTTAATAATCTATTTTAATTAAAATTTAAATTTTTCGATAGATAAGAATAATTTTTTCAATTTTTTAATTTCTTTAAATTTATTTAATATTTAACTGATTTTATAATAATAATTATTACTTGAAATTTTAAACTTTAAAATTTTGGTGTCATCGAAACAGTAAACAAAGTATTTATAGCCAATAATCCTTTTGCTTATGTCATAATGAAGTATTACCCTGCTGGGAATTGAAAGTTTTAGTTTAATCTGCTCCAGTTGAGTTCTGGCCAATCGTTACAAGAATCATGCGAAGAATCAGAGGTTGGTAATATTCCAACTTATAATAATAATAATAACATACACAAACACCAAAATAGATGCTTTTAGTGAACCAATGAAGTCTTGAGAACAACTGGAAGTCAGAACCAATTTACCTGCCAAGCAGCTGGGAAGAAATTTAGGTGATTAATTAAACCAATATATTATACATTAAATAAGAAAAGATTATATCATTTTGACTCAATAATGATTGTAGTTTAAGTTTAAGAGAATTATGAAATAAAATAGTTAATTATTTTTATATTTATATAAAATCTTTTGTTGTTAAAAATCGATTAATTTGTTAACTAAATGACCAATTTTCGTAAATTATTGAATTTTAATAAACAATTAAATTTTATTTAATAATCTTTTTGTCAATTACAATTTGAATTTTTAATGGGTAAAGATTAAAATTTTAACCGATTTTATGAATTTTAAACTGTTATCTTATTGGTTTAACTTTTGGTCGGGTTTTAAACTAAGACTCCTAGAAAGACTCCTATTCAAGCTGTTTTAGGACTCTTAGAAAGACTCTTATTCAAGTTGTTTTTATTAACATAACTATAACATAAACTAATGCAGAAATAAGAAGGAAATAATAGACTTCTACTTAAAATAAAATACTCCTCAAATAGACTCCTAATAAAACACTCATCCATATCATTAGCATAAAATTCTCCTGAAATATTCTCCATATTCAAAAGTATGATGCATATGAACTAAGAATGTGAGCAACATTTTCCTCCACCACAGTTCAAATATGGTGAAGCCTGATATGCTTCCCAATTAACAAGCTGATAACTCTAATCTGCATCATTTGACGTAGACATGAGTGACCTTAACCAAGCATCTGTTGGGAAATACAACAATTGAGCAAAGACTATCTTCACAATAACATGATAACCAATTGGCGATCATTTACTCAATTAAATGTGATTGTTAAGAATGCATTGGTCAACTTTCTTTTCAGATACTTATTGATGCTATGCTACACTTAACTTGATATGGTCCATCACATTCAATGGTGATCATCTTTGTCTCTCTCGGCCGCATGCTTTTTGATAAATAAATCAATTAGAAGCAGGATCAATTTAAGTGGATATAATGCTCACTTTTCTTACAAGTTCAACACGTCATGTAAAAAGAAAGTCTTCAAGACAAGGCTTAAGCCTCCATTGAAAATTCTTAATGGCCCGAAAAGATAAAAATGGTTTAGGACTTCTCGGCCTATTTGGATGTTTGTTAAAGAGGACAAAATTGGATAATCCTTAGGCAATGAACATATTCTCTACGTTTCCATTTCAGTAATTGAGATACTGGATTTCCATGACCAAGCACAAAAAGCTTTTGGCGTGTAATTCACTACCTCAAGAAAGGGAGAAACCCCATTTTCCAGGAAACCAATCAGAAGATAACCAAATTTCGCAAATAACTAAGGGTCGTAGCACAGGACAAAATCCTCCATTTGATATATTTAGCCAGTAATTCGATGCCCAAAATATGCCTAACCACAACAATTCAAATTCCTTCACCAACCATCAGAACCAAACATAACATGTCGTAGCAAAACCCAATTCAACGAAGAAGATACAAGACAGAGAAAAGGCTCACTTACATGAAAAAACTCTTAACTGGTCCGCAAGATTCTCCAAAGCAGTTCTGATGGCGTTGAGACTCTTGGATTACGGATTCATGAACATCCACCCGAAAATCCTTCACAAACACGAAGCCTTCCTGATTATTGTCGATGACGTCGTCGTAGAGCTTCTTCTTATCGGATTTCCTTAGGGTTTTGAGGGAATTGAGAAAATGGGCTCTCCAAATCGAGTGAATTGCGTCGCTGAGCTTGTCATGCAAGTCCCAGATCTTCATTAGTTAATTTGAAGTTTGATTTATTAATTAATTAAGGTGAAATTATTTATTTAAATTATTTAATTCATTAGTTAATTTGTAGTTTGATATAGCCTTGTAATTGAATTTAATTCCTTTATTTGGAGCTAAAAAATATAGAAGATTTGAATTTCAAACGTGGTTTTAAAACCTACCTCCTTTGTAAGTTCAATTCACACTATCACTCACGTGAATTGAACTCCTTTGAGAATTGAGAGTGAGCGCCGTTTTTTTTTTCTTAAACATATTTCAGCGAATATGTGGAAAGTGCTGTAAGTGAAAGCTTTTTATCAAATTCACTTGCAGCACGTTTTCAGTTATACGTTGATTATTAGTATTAATAATAATATAATAATATTATTATTATTAATACTAATAATCAACGTATAACTGAAAACGTGCTGCAAGTGAATTTGATAAAAGGCAAATATTATTGATTATTAGTATTAATATATAATAATAAATGACTTAATTTAACATTTTAAACTTAATTTATTGTTAACTATTAATATATGATAAGTTAATTTATTAATAATTATTAGTAAAATAAATTTAATATGTAATATTAGATATTTATTTATACTTTTGATATAAATAATGATATGTAAATATGATAAATCAATAAAATAATAAGAATTTCATAATTTATGTATTAATGACAAAATAATCAAGTTAATTATTAATTATTAAAAGGGGAATTATAAATAAAATTGAGAAAATTGGTAATTTTATTTATTGGAGTTATTATATAAAATATAATAATTTAATAAAGCAGTTAATTTACTATTATATTAAACGAATAATTTTTTTAAGTCAGGGATAAATATTTTATATAAAATAATTGAATTCAATTATAATATTATTGGATTTGTTTTAAATAGTGTAATTAAATTTAATTATAATATTACTGGATTTGTTTCAAATATTATAAATTCAATTCAATTCAATCTCGTTAATGTAATTGAATTCAATTCAAAATTTTCAAACAAGCTGTTAATTAATTTTTGTTAATTCGTTAGTTAATTATTAGTGATAATGCTAAGAGAAAATGAGTGCTGTCTTAATAATTGTGAAAGCCCGTTATGGTTGAGCCTGAAGTGTGATGCTCCTATGCTTCAGGGCTTCCTGGATCGTGGGCTTCTGTTATTTTTTCGATTTGAAAATCTTTTGAATTTAAATATTTCGATTAATAATAACTTGATATCTCGAGAAGCCAAAAAAAAACTCCATTTTAAGAAAATAAAAACGCAAAAATTAAAAAAAAAATCAAATTTATTTTTAGCTTTGTTCGGCCTTATAATGGACTAATATTACTTGAATCTTTTAGACCTTAAAATTTTGTATCATTAGATTCGATATCAAAGTTTATAAATACTTTTAAACATTGATAACGGATCTAATATGGCTAATATTGATCCAAATTTTAAGGTAAATATTCAACTAATATTTTAAAAACTGAATTGATTTGATTGATTTTAGAGTAAAAATTTTAAACTGATCAATTTTTAGTTTGGTTTTCAATTTTACGGTTTAATTTTGTTTAATAATTGTTGTTATTAAAATGATCATTTATTAATTAATTAGTCGATTAATTATCGTAAAGTAATCAGTTTTATAAATAAAATAAACCAATTAGTTTCATTTAATAATTTATTTTCAATTAAACTTTAATTTTTTGATAAGCAAGAATAATCTTTTCAATTATTTTAATTTTTAATTTCTTTCATTTTTAACCAATTTTATAATAATTTAATATTATTTGATCTTTTTTAGGGAATATATCAAATTCATTACTCAAAGAAAGAACGAATACAATCAAGAATAAAGCTTAAAGACATAAAAGGACCAAATGAAATCGAATTCCTAGCTAAACGATGAGCAACACAATTACTAGACCTATGGATCCAACAGACACGAACATCTGGTCTAGTATGGAGAATGTAAGATTACTAGACCTACGGATCCAACAGACACGAACATCTGGTCTAGTATAGAGAAGGCCCTTATATTTTTCAACAAGCAGGCCAAATTCAGATAAATCATCCCATTCCGAGTCACTAAGAGCACGCGAGAGAGCTTGGGTGTCAGTGAAGAGAACACCACTGCCAGACTGATTGGTGACAATCCACTGCAAGGTTGCCCGAACAGCAACAGCCTCAGCAATGTTGGCAGCGAAAAGGCCCTCGTGACATGAAGTTTTAGTTGTAGTGAATAATCCTTTTACTTATATCATAATGAAGTATTACTCTCTTTGGGAACTGAAAGTTTTAGTTCAATCTATTATAGTTGAGTTCTGCCCAATCGTTTGAAGAATCAAAGGTTGGCAGTCTTCTAACTTATAATAATAATAATATAGATAAATACCAAAATAGAGACTTTTAGTGAACTACTGAAGTCTTGAGAACAGCTGCAAGCAATTTAAGTTGAACATTTATTAATTTAGTTCTAAAAATTCCTATATGGTTATATAATCAACTTTTAAAGTTGACTTTACATTTGCCAAGCACTTGCTAAGAAATTTAGGTGATTAATTAAACCAATTTAATTAATAATTTTTATATTTTATATAATTTTTGTTGTTAAAATTGAACAGTTTATTAATTACATGATCAATTTTTGTAAATTATTGAGTTTTAATAAACAAAAAATAAACAATTAAATTTTATGTAACAGTTTTTTTGTCGATTACAATTTAAATTTTTAATGCGTAAAGATATTCTTCTTCGTTCATTTTTCAAATTCTTTAATTTTAATGGAATCTTAAATCTCTTATCTTATCGGTTTAATTTTTAGTCTGATTTTAAAACATTTGTATATCCTACCAACTTATGCAAAGATTCACATTGATTTAGTAAAACTTATAGAATATCACATCCTTGTTGATTAATAAATTCACAAGAACCATTCAAGTCAATAGCTTGCATTTGTTACCTATCATTATTAATTCATCACTAGGAAAATGTTATTACCTTAATTAAATAATAATGTTCTTTCTCTTTCACGTCCCAAATAAAATATATATCAATGAAGTTGACACTAATTTATATAAATGAAGTTGACTTTTGAAAAACCTAACAACATGCGACCATACTTAATTTTGCCTTTTTTAATCCTTATAAATATTTAATGAAAAATTTTAACAATTTTGGATCATTAATAGGTAATAACATATTTAATTATGATAAAAGATTTATATAAATTCAAATAAATTGTAAATTTTAGCATATTAATTTTATGGTAATATATATATATATATATATATATATATATATATATATAATGAAATTTTACAAAAATCTGCAATCTTTAATTCTTTCAATTTATTAGCTTTTAGATAAAATTATTATTTTAAATTTTAATTAAAATATCGATGAAATACATGACAGTATAAATATTTGATGTAAAGAATAATACAATGTTATTAAATTATAAGAAAGATTTGTTTCTTTTACTCTAAAATTTGATATTTTGAAATTTAAGTTAATTAATAAAACTTATATTAGGAAAAGTTTTAATGTATGTGTATTAATAACTTCTGAAGTAAACTCGATCAAACCTATGTTACATATGTACATGTGCAATACAATATTAAAGCATCTGAAACTTCCATGCAATTACCTATGAAACTACTCTGATCTTCTTATCCTAACATGGACGGCAAGAGCAAGAACACAGATACATACGGTACCTGTATAAAAATGGAGGGGCGTCAAAAGCTAAGAAGCATCCCTCCACCACCAACATCACCCCCGCCTTCACCGCCACCACTGCCAAGATGGTTTCGAACAACTTAGCCGTGCTCAATGCCATGGACGATGCAGCCACTCAAAAGTACCATTTTGTCGTGTTAGGCATAACTGGAATGGGCTTTTTCACCACGACCTACAACATTTTCTGCATAAACGCCATAACCAAGCTTCTGGGTCGCATTTACTTCTGCGACCCTCTTCTTAAGGAGCCTGGTACGCTTCCACAGTTCGTGAACAACATAGTCAACGGCGCGGCACTGACCGGAACTTTCTGCGGACAGTTGTACTTTGGCTGGCTGGGTGACAGAATCGGTCGAAAGAAAGCTTATGAAATGACACTGATAATCATTTTCTTCTGTGCCCTTTTCTCTGGTTTACCTTTCGGATCCCCTGGATCTGTTATTGCCATTCTATGTTTCTTCAGGTTCTGGTTAGGTGTTGCTCTAGGTGGCACTTATCCTCTTTGTGCCACAATCATGTCTGAGAATGCTAATAGGAAGACCCGTGGAACTTTCTTATCAGGGCTGTTTACAATGCAAGGTTTTGGGATCATCTTCTCAGGACTGGTCCCGATGGTTCTTTCTAAAATTTTTCTTATTTATTATGATGCTAAGCCGTTTTACCAAGATCCTGCACATTCAACACAATCACAGGGAAACATTTTATGGAGGATTGTGTTAATGGTTGGTGCTCTTCCGGCTGCTATAACGTACTTTTGGCTCAGGAAGATGCCCGAGACTCCTCGTTACACTGCTGTTATCAAACCTGATCCTAGATACGACGCAGCAAGAAATGCTGTTACTGATATGAGACGTGTTCTTAAGATTCATGTCCATGAAGACCCTGATGAGGAACAGAAGATTTCGAAGTTTAAAGCCGTAAATAGCTACCCATTATCGTCAAATCCCTTCTTCGAACGCCATGGAATCCATTTGATAGGTAACAGTAGAGAAAGTGTAAAATATTCTTTTTCTTGTTCTTTGGGTTGGATTCATGTTTTTTCTGAATGATTTATTTTGCAGGAGCAATGTGCAGTTGGAGTTTACTGGACATAGCGTTCTATTCACAGAATCTTACACAAAAGGACTTGTTTCCAGGAATGGGTTTAACCAAAAACCCTACTAAAGTTAGCGCCATTGAAGAAGTTTATCAGCTGTCAAGAGCCATGTTCATAGCTGCATTCCTTGGAACATTCCCAGGTTACCTGTGCACTGTCTTTTTGATCGACAAGTTAGGACGATTAGCCATCCAACTTATGGGGTTTCTAATGATGTCTGCGTTCATGTTGCTAATGGGAGTGAAGTATGATTACATAAGAGACCAAAATCCTGCTCTATTTGCAGTCCTGTATTCTCTTACCTTCTTTTTCGCCAACTTTGGACCCAATTCAACCACGTTTATCATATCGGCGGAGTTGTTTCCGACGAGGATGAGATGTCTGTGCCACGGGCTGAGCGCGGCAGCCGGAAAGTTGGGAGCCATGGTTGGGACGTTTGTGGTTCAAACATACACATTGAAACAAGGTCGTGACAGGATCAAACATTCTCTAATGGTGTTGGCTTTCACGAACATGCTTGGATTTTGTTGCACTTTTTTAGTGACAGAGACAAAAGGGTTGTCTTTAGAAGAGTTGTCCGGTGAAGATGGCGGTGAGAATGAGATTGAGGTGAATGTTCCTTTGATGACAAACATGGGGATTCACGGAAGCGAGAGTGAAGATTCATAGGAAAATCGGTACATTTCCTTAGAAAATAGTGTTTAAACAATTACAAACGTACATTTCATAACAGCATTTATATACATGAGCTTACGATTTATATCTAATAACTGCACTATTAAAAATCCATTAAGTTCATTTTCATTTAGCTAATTAGACTGCAGACCTAACAAATTATGATTACCAGGATTTTGAGTACTAATCAAATGAAATTGGTTCACAAAGTGTTTCACAGAGTAAAGCAAAGTGAAAAAAAGAGCAATGGACCCACAGCCTATTAGTATAATCATTCATCTTATAGTTCTTTCTTAATTTGACTCAAAGATGATCCCTAAATCAACCTGAAAGATGTGAATTGGGGATATGAATGCTTACTCATTTTCCAATTATGAAAAAGTTACATAAGTCTCCGTCTCCTTTTCCATCTATTCTGAACTAAAATTAATAGGTCTAATTTGAAATACTTACACTTCAAATTTAACTGAATTAATTATACTTTGAATCGAGATTAAGTTTTTAATAAAAATTTTAAGTTTTAAATTAAATTTAGAATCAAGTTGTCCGATTCGATCTAGTTTAAAATTTACAATTTTAAATAAACTAATATTATTTTAGATTAAATTTATGAAGAGTTGTTTGATTCGATCTAATTTAAGAACTAAAATTTTTACATAAACTAACGTCGATCTAAGATTTTAAAATTAGTAAAATGTTTAACCTTTTATTTTAACTTTTATGTTATAAAATCATTAATTGTCTTTATGATAGCATTTTGTTATCAAACAATCCATTTGTCTTATTTTAGATTATATCATGATTTAGTTCAACTAAAAGGATGATTAATTAGTGATAATCATAACAATTTAGCTCAACCATCTTATCAAGCGGTGGTTGGAAACTCCATCGCCCAAGCGTCTGGCTGAAATCGACCGTCCAAATCTTTAAAACCCTTCGGGTCGGGACCTGCAAAATAATGCGTTTGGTTTACTAAGCTAAGCACATGGGGATCAGACTTTTGGGACACCGAGTTGGGCCATGGGCCCAACAACGAGAAATTTTATAAAAGACAGTGGAACACGTGATCTTCGTATGGCCACACTTACACAAGTCCAATCCAAGATTCTCTTATCCACGTAGCCATCATGATCAGGGGTGGGTCAACAATGGTTGGCGATCACCGTCAGGTGTGGAAACTATCTCAGATCACCTGTCCAATTTAACTCTGTCCCTCTCTGTCCAATTTAACAAACGGCGTCGGATTAAGCAAATGAACTTTGCTCTCTTAAAAGACAGACAGGCGCCGTTTCCAACTTGAGCGCCTAGCGCCGATGTCAGCCAATTGAGAACTTTTGCAACTTTTACAGCAGCGCCGTTTGAACAGAAGCAACTTTTGTTCTGTTGGATTTTTATTAACTCTCTCTTATTACAAACATCATTAATTGTGTTATTATTATTAGGTGTATATATATATTTATTTATTTACTTAGTAAAATTTATTTTATTATTTTTATCACTATTCTTATTATTATCTTATTATTATTATGATTTAAATTTATTTCCATTATTATAATAACTATTAAATATTAATATGAACATATACTTATTGTTATTATTATTATTATTATTATTTAAATTTAGTGCCATTATTATAATAACTTTTAAATTACTTATTGTTATTATTAAATTTATTATAGAGTAATTATTAAATTAAATAAAATTATTATTAAATTGGTTCTTAATAATTGCATAAATCTTTTGCTATATGTATTATTATTTTTGTTAGTATTATAATTATAATTATAAATTAGTTTTAATTATTTGAATAACTATTGTTATAATAGAAATTTGTTATAATTACTAATTTTCTTCTTATTATTATTAATTTTATTATTCGATCAATTTTATATTCCTTATAATTTTAATAATTATTATTATTATTTTCCGACTTGAGTGTATATACTTAGTATTATAAATCTTATAAATCTTTTAATTATATTTATTATCAACATTACTATTATTATTAATAATTTTGTTATTATTATTAAGTGTATAATTTTTATTTAGTTATTTATTATTATTTTTCATCATCATCATCATCATCATCATCATTATTATTATTTATAAATTTTATTCCCATTATTATAATAAGTATTAAATATTATTATTAAATTGGTTATTGTTATTATTATATTTATTGTAGAGTAATTATATAAATTTTGTAATTATTATTAAATTCCTTTTAATAAGTTTATTATTCTTTTGCTATATGTATTATTATAATTATTAGTATTATCTGATTATTGTTATTATTATTACTATTATAATATTCATTATGATTATAAAATTTTGTAATTATTTTAATTTCTATTATTATAATGATATAATGTTATAATTCATATTTTCATTATAATTATTATCATTATTATGATCTGATTATTATTATTATTATTATTATTATTATCATAATTCATACTTCGAACTTTTGCAGAAGAGAACTAGTTATTAACTTGGACAACATATCATTTATAAACATTATTAAATTTGTTATTATTATTAATGTATATATTTATTTATTGAGTTATTTACATTTATTTTATTATTTTGATAATAATAATAATTACACCTATTATATAAAATATAATTATATCTATTAACTTTATTTAAATATATTTCCATTATTATAATGACTATTAAATATTCAATTTAAATTACTTATTGTTATTATTATTAATAATGTTATGATTATGTTTATTATTACTTAAATTTATTTCCATTATTATTAGGTGTATATATTTATTTATTTAGTTATTATGATATTAATTTATTTTTATCATGATTATTAATGTTATTATTTTAATTATGATATTAATATAATTTCACAAATATAAAAACATTTATATATTAATCTGAACATATACTTATTGTTATTATTATTATTATTATTATATAAATTTGTTGCCATTATTGTAATCACTTTACAATTAGTTATTGTTATTATTAATTTTATTATAGAGTCATTATTAAATTAATTATAATTGTTATTAAATTCGTGGTTAATAATTTCATAAATGTTTGTGCTATATGTATTATTATTAGTAGTAGTATTATAATTATAATTATAATTTTCTTTATGATTATTATTAGTATGATTATTATTATTAGTTTTATTAAATTTGTTCCCATTATTATAAAAAGTATTTAATATTATTATTAAATTGGTAATTGTTATTATTAATTTTTTGTAGAATAATTATATAATTTATTGTAATTATTATTAAATTCCTTGCTAATAAATTCATTAACCTTTTCTAATATATTTTAATAATATTATTATTATTATTAGGATTATAAATATAAATATAATGATAATATTCTTTATGATTATTAAAAATTTTAATTAAATTAATTTTATTATTATAATGAAATATGTTATAATTGTAATTTTCTTCTTATAATTTTTAATTTTATTATTCTGATTAATTATTTTAGCTTATAATTTTTTATTATTATAATATTCTGACTTTATTTTGTATTGTTATTATTATAAATCTAATTAATTATTTAATTAAAATTTTATGAATATTATTATTAGTATTAGTATTAGTATTAGTATTATTATTATTATTATTATTATTATTATTATTATTATTATTATTATTATTATTATTATTATTATTATTATTATACAATTCCTTATAATGATTAAATGCATATATCTTTATTTGTAATATATGTTATACAATTGCTTATTATTATTAAAATTAGTATTCTAATAATAGAATCATTCTTACACTTTTATATATCGCGATTATGGTGTAAAGAAAGGAAGGCGAGTCTTGACTGACACATTTCACGATGGTCGCTAGGGCTAATATCCCTAGCTTACCACAACCATTTACCCATGGTCGCTAGGTCGCCCTAGCGACCACAACCATCTACTCATGGTCGCTGGTAGGCGACGCTTCATCCCTAGTGACAAGAACCATATACGCAAAAGCGCTAGAGCGATGCCTTGCTTCAATGAGAACATCCATTGAAAGCATTTTTTAATTATTATTAGTATAGTTATTTGTATTTAAAATAATTATTACTATTTTAATTTGTTATTATTATGTCTAAGTATTAGTATTATTATTATTATTGTTCTTATTTTTATTATCATCTTTATTATTATTATAATTATTGTTATTATTATTATTATTATTCATCAAATTAAATAAATTTATTATTTTATTATATTATTATTATTGTTATTTGTATCTCTTAGTATAGAAATTAATTATTACTATTTATAAATTTTTATTATTCATTACATTAATTATCTTTATTATTATTATTTTTATTATGATCTTCGATATGATTATTAAACAAATTCATTATATTAATGAATTTTAAAATAGGGAAAGCAGGAAAATAATAATTATAGTTAAAAAATTTATGTTATTATTATTATTATTATTATTATTATTATTATTATTATTATTATTATTATTATTATTATTATTATTATTATTATTATTATTATTATTATTGTTGTTGTTGTTATTTGTTTTTTTGTATTTTTATTAATGTTAATATTATTATAATTAGTAGTACCATCTTATATTATTATTATTATTATTATTATTATTATTATTATTATTATTATTATTATTATTATTAATTATTAGTATTATTATTATTATTATTCAATTCCTAATTATTATTATTATTGTTATACAATTCCTTATAAGTATCATTATTATTATTATTAAGTGTATATATTTATTTATTTAGTTCTTTATGTTTATGTTTTAGCATCATTAGTAATATTATTATTATTATTGGTTTTGGCATGTACTTGCATAAAAAATGTAGTCAACACGTACGAAACTTACTAATACAAGTTATCCACATTTTCTCCCATTCTTGATGATATGAGAGCAAAAGGAGCAGAAGGGTGAAAAAGACAAAATTCAATCTAAATTTGACCTGAATTTAACAAATAAAGTTTAATTAGACGTTAGAAGCAGTATTGGATCCGTTCAAAATCTGCACTACCAGACGCTCCTTCTCAATGCCGTTTATCGGACCCCAGACGACGATGAAAATACCGGGGTTTAAATCCGGTTCAGATCGCCTGCTTTGGTCGATACCACTTGGTACCCGAGATCCAAATTTCGGACCAATCCGCAAAAAAACAAAGGTCAGGGACTATTTTGCAATAAACGAAAATAAAACCCTAAAAAATCTAATCCTTCCCGACTTCGCACTACTACCTCTAGGCCTCACATGTCACATTTCTCTTCTCTCTCTCTCGATCATGCCGCTCCCTCGCCGATTGCCTCCCTCACCGTCGCTCGTCACCCTCGCCGACTGCCTCACCTCCTCTTCTTCTCTGTCTTGGTCGGTTGGTCCTCTTGGAGTCGTGGAGTCCTCTTCTTCAACGCCCGGCCGCCGCCGCCGCTTGAGATCCACCTCCAACGCCCACCTTTGTACCTTGCGTTGCCGTCTTCAATGCCCAAGTCGCCACCGGCCACCAAGACACCCCATCGTCGCCTCACTTGAGGACCCGACATCGACCCAGATTGTAAATGACCGATTGTTGTGTTTAATTTTTCTTGACATTTGGACATTATTTGCTTGTGTTTTTGTGTTGGTTGGTGGATCTGTGGTGGATGATGTTGGATTTGTGGTGAAACCGTGAAAGATTTGTGGTGTTGTGTTGGATTTGGGATAATCCGAATGTTGCATTGGAAAACAAATTTTGATTGGTGATTGTGAATTTGTGATTGAGTAGATTTTATCATTTTAAGTTATTAAAATTAGAATAAAATTTGGTTGGAATCTGTGATTATGTGGTAATTAGAATTGGAATAAAATTTGGAATTGAAGTATTGAACTGAAAATTAAATTTGGAGATATATCAATATGGATTATTTTGTAATTTTTAAAAAATTTAGAGACTATTTTATAAATTTAAAAATATCCCGAAGCAATGCACCTTGCATTTTGCACTGTACCAACCGATACCTGCATTTGCCTGCCCGAGCCTAATCCGATCGAAGTCCGATTTATATTCATAACATCTTAGAAGAGAACAAACAAAGCTAAATATAATGTGAAATTTTAATTTTTTAAAAAATAAGAAATACTTAATTTGTAATAATATTTATAAATTAAAAAATTAAAATTAGAATATTTTATCAAAATTCATTTTAATATTTTATATAATAATTATTAATAAATGTTTAAAAAATTATGTAATTTTAAAAATATATTTTAGATAATATTATTTTAACCTAATATTTATTTTAATATTCTTTAAATTCTTAAATCAAAATTTGGTTGAATTATATATATTTCAAATATGTTTTAAATTTACTTATATCCTTAATAATTATTACATTAATTTTATCAATTGAATTAAATTTGTGATTATTATTTATTATTATAATTAGTGAAGTTATGATTAACAATATATAGAACAATTGTACAAAATCATAGTAAATAACTAATGAATTATTAAAATTTTTAAAAATTAGTACTTTAATTTTAAACATTACTCAAAAAGATAGAGACGGTTCATATTATAATGAAATATAATGAATTTTATAACATTTATTAATAAATAATAAAGAAAGACAATTGTTTATCAAGAAAAGTTAAACCAAATGGCCTTAATGTTGTACTAATAATATCTCTACACATTTTCTTCGATTATCATCACATGGAAGCAAAGGGACAATTTAAAACACAACTAAGTTTCCATAGTCATTAATAAATAAATAAATTTTAAGTCTCTAAAAGATAGAGTAATCGAAATCATGGAGACCTGGCGCGTCTGCTCCACACTGGATCATTAAACAACACCATACCACCAAGATTATAGCCGCATATAGGAAGCTAATTAGTCTATACAAAACATGTTCTGAACGTTTTATACAAGCCCCTCTTCACTGGGTTGCCCCACATCGGTTATGCTTACTCAACTGCTTGCAGTGTCTTGATGCAATTGGGGATTTCTCCTCTGTACAGCACACACAAAGTGCTCATAACATGCCAGTCTTAAGAGAGACAAAATTGAGAGAACGGGCTTTGCTCTATATATCAGTGTGTAAGTATGCATGTAAGAGAGAACAAGTATTATCAAAAGAAATCAGTTTCAAATCCATATTCACCTTTGTACTCTCTGCACTGGAAACTGTTTTGCTGATGGCTTGTCCCATTGCTTTCAAGACTATCTCTTTCACATGTTTCTCCTGCAGAACATTACATACAGACATTGTCTTACAAAGATGAGAAGTGCTAACGTCAATAATATGAAGTACACGAGTACTAACATTAAACATCATGTAAGACCTGAAATTTAGAATGCAAAATAAAAGCTTGTTATGGAGCCGAAAGCATCAATCTTCAATAAAAAGGGCAGCAAAATAGCATCATCACTTTCAGTCCATTAAGCACATATCAGAAATATGAAAGCAATCGTTGTATTACCAAGCTTACTACTATATATGTCAGTCGACCCTTATAACAGTTTGAAACATTTTGAAGGAGCACCATCTATTAAAAAATCCAAATTGAGTGGCAGAGTTCTGCCACTGACCATTAATGCTTCTACAATACTTCACAAACTATAGAATTCAAAATCATACAGGTTGTACAACTTCCACATTGAATCAGCAGACAACCAAGTTCATTATTAATTACTTAATCATTCCATCATAAGTACCCCAATAACCTAACAGAAAAGCTAGTCTAACAATTAACTCGCAACAGATAAGGTGGACATATCTCACAACAGATAAGTACCCCAATAACCAAATGTCAAATATGAGTACCTACTGTGCATCTGCTGAGAGAGAAATACAAATGTGGAGTACCTGAAGAAGAGAGGTAACGTAGCTGATGTAATTTCTATTCGGGCCAGCAGAGGTGATTCGGAATTTTGGATCCCGTTCTCGTTTATCACCGATTGTGGCTTTGGTTTTTCCTTCACCACAAAGAGCAGATAGAAATCTAGCAAAAAATCACGGGTGCATAGTTCAATTTTAACATACATTACGGCAGACTGGTGTATGGTGCGTATTTCTTACCTTATTATCGGAATGATCTTCTACACAAACAATTATTTTTTGCACGAAGGCAACAATGACAGTTGTTAATGGAAGTACCAACTCCTAAAGTCCTCATATCTTCCAAATTTGGAATTCCAAATGTCTGTTGCGCCTGCCAATCAATATACATGGTTAAATATCTTTAAAAAAACATAACATGTAATGCAATTATACAACATAATTGCAATGAAATAAAACACGTTCTTCTATTTACCATTAGTAAATCGGTCATGCGTATTGGAGGTGGCATATCAATACTAATATTTTGTTGACTTCGTCCTTTAACATTCACCTAACATGATAAGTCATTCAAAGTTTAAAAACACATTAAACTGTTAACAAACTATAAAACCAAATAAACAAATAGTTTAACCCTCAATACCAGAGGAGTTGTTGAATAATGAAGTTGACTGTATAAGCTTGTTGAGTTATCCATATGAACACCCGAACGCTGCATTTCGTGATGCCATAAGCAATAGTTGATACAGCCAACATAACATTGATTCACATGCATGATACCATTAAGATCGTATTAGAAATTGAACCTGCGATTGTTGTAGCCGATCGTCATGATTGGAACCTAAACTCCTGAAATCCTTACAAATATCAACTGCTGCTTCGATTGTCCTCGTAACATATCAAACACATTTTAGGCTAAAATTAATATGCCAACACAAGCAAACTTTATCAATTACCCAAAAACCAACCTTATCTTGATGTAATATGGGAGCCCAGCTGCTGGAGATGATCTCCCGCTGTTGGGAATTATCTTCGGATTCCTGAATACAATTGTTTTCACCAAATTAACTTAACATAATAACTAATAAATTTATATACATCATTTCAATATAATGTCACGACACGTTATACCTGCGTGCTGCAAAGGGGGATAGGGGTCGAATCAGCCACATTTGTTAAAGTCCTGCAATTCTTCGCATTCTTCCTCTTCTTTGAACATTTTTGTAGTCCACCCCTTAATCTCGTACTTGATGTCGGTTTTGACTTCTTTTTCAGACCTCTTATGTCATTCATGTCGGGCGAATGAACGCCAGCATCATTCGGCACATTCCTTTCAGTATATGACCGTGAACGTTAGCTGAACTCATGATCTTGCAGTATTTGATTCTCTTCATCAACTCTTTCTTCACCTTCTAATGTCTCATCAACCATCTTCAACATGTTCAAGAGATTATCTTTCACAACTTGATACGTATCTCTCCTCTCTGCTGCCCTTGTCACCAGTCGCATGCTTAGTGTACACAATTCTTTATATTTGATAGTTGAGAGCTGGCACGAATCCATATTACTATCATTGACCGTTGACTCCATTTGTCCAATCGTCCAACTTTTTGCTTTCCTTGTCCATCTTTTCTTAATATAGTTGCATGGGATTGTCGAAATATTCTTCAAGCTATACACCTTCAAAACATGCGAGCATAAAATGCCAGCAAACTCAAACTTCCCACAACTACAATGAACGTCATCATTAGACGAATCATAACTGACCAATTGCGAGTAGCTCTTTCCAGCAAAACTAATCTTGTATTTCTTGACTATTCCATCCTCATTGCTAAGAAGAAAACTATAATCATGACAATGATCCCATTCATCTTGAAACCATTTAAAGACTTCTGGTGTGTACACAGTTGATGCATGCTTTAAAATTTTTACCGGTGCTGACAATGTTGGCTTGCTCACATTACTTCTAAAATCAGCTTTTAACTCGTCATATCTCCGATCATCAATTAGCCTATGGAAGTGGTTAAAAAACTGAATTAAGTTATGCTGGTAACTTATGTACTTTTTTAGCATATTGTTCATGCTCTCACTTCGTTGCGTGGTCATCATGTCTACACAAAATATCTTCCGCCCATAAACCAAAGCCCATTTTTCCTTTATGCCGTACAAACGTCTCAACCAGTCATTATCCTGAAGATCATATTTTTGTAACATCTTCGTCCATGCATTGCAAAAATCTTCTTCTTCTTCGAACTCATAGATGCAGGCGCTGAAATCCCTTGTAAACTCTGTAAACTTAGAGAATATTGAACTCAAATGTATGGCAGCATTTTGATAAATGTGCCAAATACAAATTCGATGATGAGTATTTGGCCATGTTGATACTAATGCCTTTGCTATTGCCGCATCTTGATCAGTAAGAATCGTCGTGGGCGTTTTCTCAGACATCGCTCTCTGAAATGTCTGAAACAACCAATTAAATGTTAGCGCAGTCTCATCATAAAGGAGTGCACCACCAAAAATTGTAGTTTGCTTATGATGGTTGATACCGACAAACAACGCTAGTGGACGACCCTCACTATTCTTCTTGTATGTCGTATCGAAGCAAACAACATCACCAAAATGTAAGTAATCATTCCTCATTTTCCCGTCACACCAAAATATGTTAGTCATCAAATCATCTTCGTCCACTTGAATGGCATAAAAAAAATTCGGATCTTCTACCTGCATCTTTTCCAAATATGCAAACAGCTCACGTGTATCTCCCCTTTTCATGCCTCCAGTTCGTTTAGACCTCAGATAATTCCTGTAATCATCTGTGAAAAATCCAACATTGTCTCTACCACCTGCTTGTCTCACCATCAGATCATGAGATGCTTTCGGTCGAATGCCCACATCATTAGCCATTTCAATTTCCATTGTCGCGACTGAAGATATCTTCCTGTGACTTCTATACAAATGTGTTTTGTTTGGAGAGGAGAGGTAATGGTTGTGATCCTCGACGAACTCAATCACTTGAAATTTCCCAGTATGCAAACTATTTACTTTCATTCTTGCCTCACAACCAAATATTGTTTCTGCACGTCGGTTTCTTACATACAAATCTCTTTTGTCGGCACCCCGTTTACCTTCAGCACTACAAACAAAAAGCCTACAAATCAACTTACCACTTTTGTCTTTGTGAAATTTGCTTCTTCTAATTCCAAATCCCACTTGCTTGGCATAAGTTAAATAACATTGATATGCATCTTCTTCTGTCTCGAACTGCATGCCAATTTTTGGTATTATCTCTCTTCTGACCACATTACTTCCATGCATATGAAAACTCTCGTTTCGACAACCGATATCATTGTTACGTTCCTCGTTATCACTTTCATAATTTAAACGGCGACATGGCGTCGATGTACCTTCCATTTTGACACCTGTGAAATTATAAAAATCAGCACCATTATGAAAAGTCAGACTACAAAAAAAAATTCATACAATAACGTATCATGTCTGAATTTTAAACCCTTCCATGTGTTATGTCAGTCATTTATCAAAAAAGCTATATGTATTGATGCTAAGTTGTTTCCGCTTTACAACCGATAGGTTTACTTTAACATTAACTAAACCTTAATGCTTACCAAATCAATCGTTAAACATTTATTCTCATTCATAGCAAGTCCGTTAACACAGAATGGTTAACAGTGTTAACATTTTCGTAATTAATAACGTTACAACAGAGTTGTGTTATTAATGGAGAAAAAGTTGGAAACCATTATCAACTATACAACACAACCACCTCAACTGACCCATATTAATTACCACTAACGTTATCCTGTAAACTACTATTTATTAATGTAAACATTCTAGATATATCACAATGAATAACAAAACGTTAAATAGACAGATGGAACTTATATGACATGCAGCCATAAATTATCAGACATTTCTTTAACAACTACCTTGTTCAAAACAATATAAAACACAAACCATTTTCCTACTTTCCGCACAACATAAACTAATGGTATTAAATTTTCAAACCTGAGAAGGAGATGAAAAATGATGACGTTGTTGGTAATAACGCAGATATCTTTGAAGCAGATGCTCTTTTTGAAGATGAACAAGAACAACTTTGTAGAAATTATATTACCAAGTAATTCATTCATTGGCGGAATTCTTTGTTTCTCATTTATTTGGATATGACAACTCTTTCCCATGTCATCATTGTTGTTCATTAAAGACTACGTAATTTTTAATATTGTATATGTTTATTCATTTCGCTTTATTTGCTTAATACAAGAACAGATCCGCTTTATTTCAATAATAATAATCAGAATTCAATTATATAATTGCATTAGAATCAGAATTATATATTACAGCAAATTAATAATAATAATAATAATATTACTAATGATGCTAATAAAATAATAATAAATAGTTAAATAAATAAATATATACACTTAATAATAATAATAATAATATCGATATGAATTGTATAATTATTATTATTATTATTATTAGGAATTGAATAATAATAATACTAATAATTAATAATCGTTATAATAATAATAATAATAATAATAATAATAATAATAATAATAATAATAATAATAATAATAGTAATAATAATAATATAATAATAAGATGGTACTACTAATAATAATAATATTAACATTAATAAAATACAAAACAAAAAATAATAACAACAACAACAATAATAATAATGATAATAATAATAATAATAATAATAATAATAATAATATATAAATTTTTTAAATTATAATTATTATTTTCCTGCTATCCCTATTTTTAAAATTCATTAATATAATGAATTTGTTTAATAATCATATCAAGATCATAATAAAAATAATAATAATAATAAAGATAATTAATGTAATGAATAACAAATTTTTATAAACAGCAATAATTAATTTCTATACTAAGAGATACAAATAACAATAATAATAATATAATAAAAATAATAAATTTATTTAATCGATGAATAATAATAATAATAATAACAAGAATAATAATCATAATAAAGATAATAATAAAAATAAGAACAATAATAATAATACTAATACTTAGACATAATAATAACAAATTTGAATAAATAGTAACAAGTAGTTTGAATGCTAATAAATACAAATAACTATACTAATAATAATAAAAAAAATTTAAAAAAATTGTTTACAATGGATGTTCCCGCTAGGGCGAGGCGTCACCCTAGCGCATTTGCGTAAATGGTTGTTGTCGCTAGGGCGACGCGTCGCCCTAGCGACCATGCGTAAATGATTGTGGTAGCTAGGCGCACGCGTCGCCCCAGCGCACCAGTGAAATGGGTTCGAGGAGATCCTCCTTCATGCGAGCGCGCCTCGCCTCGCCTTCCTTTATATTAATTAATATAATTAAAATCATAAATAATATAATAATAATAATGATAATAATAATATGTTCATAATAATAATAAGAAAAATGATAATAATAATAATCAGATCATAATAATGATAATAATTATAATGAAAATATGAATTATAACGATATCATTATAATAATAGAAATTAAAATAATTACGAAATTTTATAATCATAATGAATATTATAATAGTAATAATAATAACAATAATCAGTAATACTAATAATTATAATAATACATAGAGCAAAAAGAATAATAAACTTATTAAAAGGAATTTAATAATAATTACAAAATTTATATAATTACTCTACAATAAATATAATAATAACAATAACCAATTTAATAATAATATTTAATACTTATTATAATAATGGGAATAAAATTTATAAATAATAATAATAATGATGATGATGATGATGATGAAGAAAAATAATAATAAATAACTAAATAAAAATTATACACTTAATAATAATAACAAAATTATTAATAATAATAGTAATGTTGATAATAAATATAATTAAAAGATTAATAAGATTTATAATACTAAGTATATACACTCAAGTCGGAAAATAATAATAATAATCATTAAAATTATAAGGAATATAAAATTGATCGAATAATAAAATTAATAATAATAAGAAGAAAATTAGTAATTATAACAAATTTCTATTATAACAATAGTTATTCAAATAATTAAAACTAATTTATAATTATAATTATAATACTAACAAAATAATAATACATATAGCAAAAGATTTATGCAATTATTAACAACCAATTTAATAATAATTTAATTTAATTTAATAATTACTCTATAATAAATTTAATAATAACAATAAGTAATTTAAAAGTTATTATAATAATGGCACTAAATTTAAATAATAATAATAATAATAATAATAATAAGTATATGTTCATATTAATATTTAATAGTTATTATAATAATGGAAATAAATTTAAATCATAATAATAATAAGATAATAATAAGAATAATGATAAAATAATAAAATAAATTTTACTAAGTAAATAAATATATACACCTAATAATAATAACACAATTAATGATGTTTGTAATAAGAGAGAGTTAATAAAAATCCAACAGAACAAAAGTTGCTTCGCTCAAACGTATTCTTTGCAAAAGTTGCAAAAGTTCTCAATCGGTCAAGGCGTCGGCGCTAGGCGCTCAAGTTGGAAACGGCGTCTGTGGGTGGGACCCACAGGCACCTCTCTGTCTTTTAAGAGAGCAGAGTTCATTTGCTTAATCCGACGCCGTTTGTTAAATTGGACAGAGAGGGACAGAGTTAAATTGGACAGGTGATCTGCTCTCCTCAATCCGACGCTGCACAACGATGATAATATTGGGGCTCTATAAGCCCCAATAACCCCTCAACTTCACCCGCCGGTCTTCAAATTCCTGTGTAATTACATTATTGACTTTCAAGGATGACTTCAGCCAAAGAAAATCTCCTAATTGCTTTACATTTGTCATGTAGTTGTGAAGAAATTTAGACGATTAATTAAACTAATTAATTATACATTAAATGAGAAAAAATAATATCACTTTGAATCAATAATAACTCTAGTTTAAGTTTAAGAAAATTATAAATAAAATCAGTTAATTAATAATTATAAGAAAATTTTATATATTTATAAAATTTTCATTTTTTCTAAGATGAAATTATAATAATCGAATTTAGATATGTTGGGTTTAATTTAGTTTAAATAATTGTAAAAATAATCATTTAAAATAAGGAGTGAAAATTGGAAAGTGTTAAACATAAAGCAAAATTTCTAGCTTGAGTTTAATATTAGCAATTATTATAAATTTACATTTTATTTTTGGGTATTTCACTTTTATACCTTTTTTAAATTAATGAGTATAATTATTATTAATGAAATTAAATTTAATTCTTTTGAATTAAATTTATCATAATTAAATTATCTTTTATAATTGATGGTTTATAATAATTTTTATAGTAAAATTTTAATAAGTGAATAAAATTTTAATGTATTAAATTTTATGGCAAAATTATAATTACCTTAAAAATGGAGAAAAGAGGTATATATATTTTAAGGTTTTTCTACAACGCCATTTTTAAGGTAATTATAACTTTACCTTTACCTTTCATTGGAATTTTTATGAGTCATATATATATATATATACATTTGAATGATTGCTCTCTTGTCATCAACAACAGTGAAGAAGTAATTGCTATAGTTGAAATGATGAAGAATCGTCTTTTCACACTTGATATTCAGTCAAAAGTACTGAAGTGCAAGAAATCTGTCATTAAAGACGAGTCATAGCTGTGGCATTTAAGGTTTGGTCATCTTGGTTTTACTGGCTTACAATTGTCATCAGAAGCAAAGATGGTAAATGTACTTCTAGAAATTAATCAACGGGATCAGCTATGTAAAGCATGTACTAAAGGAAAACAACATAGGCAAATGTTTGACGTTGGAAAATCATGGAGAGCTAAAAGACCGTTGAAGATTTGTTCACTCATATATAGCTGGACCGTTTGATATACCATCACTCGGTGGAAACAAGTATTATATTACCTTTATTGATGACTTCAGTAGAAAAAGTTGGGTATATATTCTTAAAGAAAAATCAGAAGCTCTTAATAAATTTAAGGAGTTCAAAGCAATGGCAAAAAAAACAAAGTGGGCAATATTTAAAGTTACTTAGATCTGAGAGAGGAGGTGAGTGCACGTCGTCAAAGTTGTTTGAAACTTTTTGCAAAGATCACGAATTGTTCATCAGTTAATAGCTTCATATACATCACAACAAAATAGCGTTGTAGAAAGAAAGAATCGCATGATTCTTGATATGGCAAGAAGCATGGTAAAAGGAAAGCACTTATCAAGAACTTTCTGGGTTGAAGCCGCTCTATGTGTTGTTTACTTGCTAAATTGGTGTCCAACAAAAAGTGTAAAATTCGAAACATCAAATGAAGCATGGAGTGGTAGCAAGTCAACAGTTGGACATTTTAGGAATTTTTGGTGCATTGCATATGCCCATATTCCTAGGGGTGTTCAAAAAAATTCGCGAACCTGTGAATCGGACCTGAACCGTATGAACCAAACCCATCAATAAGGTTAATCGAACTCGAGTTTAGGTTCGGTTCGAACCGAACCTGAAAAATCAGTTCATGGTTCAGTTCAGTTTTAACTTCATGGTTCTAGGTTAACCAACCTAAACCGCACTTTATATAGCGATTAATGAACCGAACTCGATTTATAGATTTAGGTTTAAACTCGAACTGAAATACCTAAAAATATCATATATTTAGATACAATTTAAGAGGATATCAATAATAATAAATTCACTAGTATTTACTATATTAATTCTTGAATAAAAAAAGGAAAAAAACTACTTTACTTCATGTTATTAAATGTTAATATTAAACATTGCTATTATAAGTAACTAATGCATAACATTCAATACTTCTACTTTAAATAGTAATTAATATGTGTTAAAGTTATTGATCAAGTATTAAACTATTAATAAAACATTCATCGACTAAAATAATATAATCGTTTAGAGATTAATTAAAGAAATTAATGTGTAAAACACATTTATTAAAAAATCCTACAATTTTAGTTTTTAATGCACATATTAGTTTAGATATTCATGAGATATTATAAGCATTAAACTAGCAAGTAATAATCGATTCTTAAAATATATAATATAGTTGCTAATAAATAATAAGAATATAATAATATTGTCTTGTACAAATAAAACATAGTTTTATTTATTAGAAACGAATGAAAAATGAGTTGATTTAGTAATAGATTATGGGATTGTATTTTTTATACAATGCTTTTTATAATATAATATTTGAAGTTTTAACTATGATATTAATTGCATTTTCTACACTAAGTTGCAATAAGAAGAATGATACTTTTGTTCTTATTATTATTATTATTTATTATTTATTTTAACATGATAAAATAAGATTTAATGATGTTAGAAGAATATTTTTATTATTTTTTAATCAATGAGATCTAGTAGAAGCGATTCGTTCCTCACTATTGCATCCGAATCGACTTTTAGTACAAGAGATCGAGTGCTTGATTCATTTCGTAGCTCTCTTACTCCAAAGATGGTGGGGACTCTTATTTGTAGACAAAATTGGTTGAGAAAATCACAGGCTCCTCTTTACGTGGAAGAGAGACTTGAAAACTTGAACAAATCAATCGAGCAATCTAATTTACTTTACCTTGTTTTAATATACAAATAAATAAAAATTCTTTTTCAATTAAAAGAAATAAAAGTCTAACTCTTTTTATTTTTATTTTCTATAGATGTGACTTCATGTATAACAAGAAATCATTCTACCATTCTATTTAAAGAATAATTGTTTAATATTTTATCTTTTTTCAAGTATGGATCTTTTATAAGACATTGTTTGGCTTATTTTACTTTGCTTTGGTTTAACATATTGGATTAATCTTTGATGGATTTGATATGCATTCTTTTATGAATAATTTGTATTTTTCACCAATTTTTTATAATTTTATCATATATATTGATATGAATAGGTTCGGTTATCCCGAGAACCGAACATGAAAATAAAGTTAACCATTCCTATAGGTTCTTTAGGTTCGAGTTCGAGTTCGAGTTCGTGAAATTGCCGAACGACATTCGTGTTCGAGTTCAGTTATTTATGAACGGTCAGTTACCCTACCATGAACACCCTACATATTCCTGCTCAGAAAAGAAAGAAGTTAGATGACAAAAGTGAAAAGTGCATATTTATTGGTTATAAAAAGAGGAGCATATAGATTGTACAACCCTTTTACCAAAAAAGTGATCATCTTTCGAGATGTCGAATTTGAAGAAGCAAATTATTGGAAATGAAATAAAAAAGATGAGAAAGTCTAAGGATTATTTTTCGAATATGATAGAGATGATGAATCCAACAGACAAGATGAATAAAGAGACGAACAAACTACTCCACAAAATTTTACAACTCCTGCACCAACACCATCAACTTCATCATATAGCAGCAGTAGCAGTAGCAATTCAGGGGGGCATATGTAAAAATAAGGAATCTACATGATATCTATGATGCCACATAACAGGTACAAACAATAATTGATTACTCATTATTTTGTTTAATGGCAGAGTGTGATCCATTAACATATGAAGAGGCTATTAAAGATGAGAAGTGAGAACAAGTCATGAATAAAGAAATTGCTGCAATCGATAGAAATGACACATGAGAACTAACTAATCTTCTAGAAGTACACAAGGCAATAGGAGTTAAGTGGGTGTACAAGACAAAGACTAATCAAGAAGGTAAGGTTGAAAAATACAAGTCAAGGATAGTTGCTAAAGGCTATAAGTGGAGAAAAGGAATCGAATATGAAGAAGTGTTTGCTCCAGTTGCAAGAATTAATACTATTAGACTTCTTATAGCACTGGCAACATAAACTAGATGGAAGATTTATTAGATGGACATGAAATCATCTTTCTTAAATGGATACCTAGAAGAAGAAGTCTACACCGAGCAGTTACCGGGTTATATTAAAAAAGACAGGAAGACAAAGTCTATTGTTTGAAGAAAACATTGTAAGGATTAAAGCAAGCTCAATGGGCCTGGAATATGAGAATAGATGAGTATTTCCAAAGAAATGGTTTTGCAAAAGCCCACATGAGTATGCCTTATACACAAAGAAAAATCAAGATGGAGATATCATGATTGTGTGTTTATATGTTGATGACATGATCTTTACAGGAAACGATCCGATTATGTTCAGTGATTTTAAGAAAGCTATGACTAAAGAATTTGAAATGACAGATATTGGTGAAATGTTATACTTTCTTGGAATTGAAACAAAACAAACAGGAGATGGAATATTTATATCACAGAAGAAGTATGCGAGATAAATTCTGAACAAGTTTAGAATGAAGTATTGCAAGCGAATGGCTACCCTAGCAGAAATAGTTGTAAGATTGAAAATGGATTCAAATAGAGAGTCGGTAAACTCGACACTATTCAATAGTCTAATCGAAAGTCTGAGTTAGTTAAATTTCACATGCCTTGATATTATATATGCAGTTGGATTGGTTAGTAGATATATGTGTAAGTGTAAGTCGACTTGTGTGCTTATGCAAGGCGACTTACACATGTCCAGTACCGATAAGTCGACTTGTACATTGGGTAAGTCGACTTATTCAAGGATTCGCATTATTAATTTGTGCCCTAAAGGCAATCCCTTTAGCACGCTTTTATTCAAAGTCGTGTGCGACTTTATGAATAAATAAAGAAAGGCATATTTCATTAATTTGATGTTCATGAACATTGTTTATGAATTGATATTGATCTTTAAATCGAATTAATGAAGTCCATGATATATGACATAGCATGAAGGAAATTATGATGTGATCATACTATCGAGATTCCTATCATGTGCAATTATGTCAAGATCTAAATTATCCTAGTCATAGGATTAACGAGAATGGACATCGTTAATCCCGATAGACTAGTTTCATGTCATACTCCTCGATTGGATCAAGCGGTGGATCTCGTAAACCGTAAATATTGAGATATTTAGATTTGACATGTGGATGCTTACTAACAATAGTAAGTACATTGGATGACCCGCCATGAGATCATCACATGGATGTCCTATTTAAATGTCGGTGATAATCTCATCATAAGAATGGTGCAAGTATCCTTAGATTTGAGGTACTCGAGGATATCTTGATATCTTGATTTTGTGCTTTGACTCCATTCCTTGTTGCCTTCCGAGAGGTTACTCATAGGTGGTGCTTGGAGTGCAGCTTGAGGTATTCAAGGTAATTGAGTAGCCAATAAAGGATTCATCACTTCTGTGATAGCAGAAAAGATACCCATAGCCTCTTGTCAGGATCATTACTTGAAATCTCTAGCCAGAGTAGATGTGTCATGAAGACTATCTTCCTTGACATATTAAGTAATGAGTCCTAAGACGATAACTGATATCACTTGGGCTAGACTCAGTCTAGTAAGAGTTGACACTTTGACCATACTCATAACCAAGTGGGGTATAGGATGGTGAAAGGACGAATTGCACAAGAATTGTCATGGAAGGGTTTGTGATCCGTTCGTGATGAATTCATCAAACCAATTACTTTCTCGGTCAATTGGGGTCATGATGTGTTGCTAGACGCCGCTCATGACTTGCTTCGATTAATTGTTAATCTAAGTGGCCAACATAACCGGGAACCTAAAGGGTCACACGCATAAGAGTGATTCAGAGAATCTGTAAAATAGTATTGGACTGAGTTCCAATTATTGGAGAGCATTAGGATTAAATGGATCCCGATGAGATTGGGATATGTCCCAATGAGATCGCGACATCAATATTGCTAAGAAAGATTTTCAACATATTTTTTTGACCGGGGCCGATGAGCGGTAGAACCAATTCAAATGAATTGGACCTTAGCAATTATATTCTAATTAATTAATTAAGTAAATTAATTAATTAATTATTATATATTTAGACATGTGCCGTTGGAATGAGGGAGAGAGGATAGAACTTTGACTTTTCAAAGTTTGTTTCATTAATTCATTAATTAAATGAATGGCCATAAGCCCTCCACTTGTTAGCTTCTTATGGATAGTCTTTTTAATTGTTAAATAAACCTATATGAAGCTTGCTAAGTGGGAGAAGGCCGACGGTTTTTGGCAAAGGAGAAAAGGAGAAATGCTTAAGTGTTAAGTATAAGGTGAAAACTAGGTTTTTTTCATTCTTCTTTCTTCCTAAAGGCATCAACGATCCTCTTCTTCTCCAAGGTTCAACGCTCAATCCAAGCTCTCCATAGGACAAAGGTAAGGTCTAGCACCTTTAATTTGTTCTAGCTATTCTGGGTCAAAGGGTTTGTCCAGTTAGGTTTTCGATCTCTGCGTGGATACCTTTAGAGATAGTCTCTATTGGCTATTCTGGTTTGAGTCTTCATACCGACACCTGGATCCCTTTCGGAAGATCCCGTAACAAAATTTTTGTTTTTCCGATCACAACCAGTATTCACCAGCAGATGACCACAAAGAAAAGCACAGGCGGCTCGGAGACGGTGGAGGAACACACCACGCCTCGGAAGCAATTGGTCAACAACAATCGAACCGCCTCCCTATCTCCCCGACCTCGACTCAAGGCCCCACGACCGACGCTACTGCTGGCGACTTGGGAGGGCCGAGGAAAGCATTAACCTTGACCATGGTCCTGAAACAAAGAAAGGGTTAGAAATCGAACCAAAACCTACCAAGAAGGAAAATAAATCAACCATGAGGGTCAACCAGCGAGGCGCCTCCTCTCCTAGCCCGTCAACTCATGCATGGGTCAATCAGAAGAGAGTTGGCCGAGGCCCCCCCGCCGTATCCCGAAATAAGCCGAGCGAAGTTATACTGGCCGAGCTCCTTTACACGGCTGACCACCTCCCGCTCCTCCCTAGAAAGGAATAGACTTGACGAGTCATTCCATCGCTCGGCTAGGGGATACCTCCACGGCTGGGACTCGGAGGAAGACCCCGGAGGCTTCACGAAGAAATATTTCGTTCGCCAGCCGGTAATTTTGCCAGACGTCCCGGCTGGGCGATACCGGGCATCCTTATACATCAGGGAAGGGATCCCACCCCCAGAGCTCCGACTCTGGCTCATTCTTAAGAAGTGACGCAAGATATTAACCAAGGGCGGACAACTGAATTGGTGGCACAGCAGCACAAGTCCATTAATGAACCTCCACCCATTCGGAGGAATCTGACTCGACCTTAATTGATAGGCAGCGCACACTTCATCCACGATCGGCACGTACAGTAGTCTCAAGCTCCCGACCGAGAAGAAATACTCAGAGACGGCAATCGACCCACTTGTGCTGCTGTCGATCCTTTCATCCCCCGAGGCCAGCCTAGGCTCCCATGACCAAGGGATACCGTTCCTAACAATCGACCTACTCAACTCCGTCACAGACATCTTCGATTTGCCTTTGGGCAATTCCTTTACTACTAGCTCATCTCTCCGCTCCCTTGTCGTAATCTCTTCAACATCCCCTAACCTCGACATCGCCGTCACCTCAGCCATAACTTCCAACGACCTCTCGTCAACACAATCCCTTGGAGAAACCCCACTCCGAGAACCGGTAGACGACATGCTCACTAAGAGGAAATTTAGAAGAGGAAAATAAGGGAAAGGGACGTACCTATTTAGTGGTAAGAGATCAGAAATTTGAGCAACGCCGAAGAAAACTTCTGGGAACTGAGAATAAGAAAGAGCAGAGGAAAGCAAGAGGACAGCAAGAATGAAATGAGCATGAAGAAAAGCAAACCGTCTATCGACCCTGAACATTTATAGGAAAAATGTTCGAATTGCGATCCAGCCAAAACTCCACGCGTGGAGAAAATTCTAGCTACTCCTGGACACGCGGCACGATCTGAGCGGAGACAAATTAGGTTTTATCGAAATCCGGAAGGGCGCGAACAGTTGAAAGGACGTCGACGGACAACAACAAGAATCTACATAAAGACGATACGTTTGATTCGAAAAGTCATTAGATAGCACGCGCCGTCAAATAATAAATGTTTCAAGTACCTCCACGCACTCGCTAATGATGACCACCCGACCTGCTTTAGGACGAGCTGTCACGCAATAAGTGCCGAGGCCGACCAGTTGGGGCACTCAGCCGACCGACCCCAGTACGAGCAGTCACCCTCAATTAGTCGACACCTGACCGATCGGAACTACCCGGGCTGTCCCATGACCGGGCTGCAACAACAATGCCCGACCGATTGACCACTCCATTTAGCTGACCTACAGACGAGCTGCATCTCAATGCTCAACCGATCGCCCCAGTCACGAGTCGTTCCATGTACGAGCTATAAAACCTCTACATACTCCTCCGACCCTTCTCTTCGCTCAGACTCGAGGAGTAGGGGGCTTATGGTCCGGTCGGCCGTGTTGGGCCCAGATCCAGTCAAAACGACCCGTGGGTCGGTCCATTCTTCATAGATCGGTTTATGCCTAGCCCATGCCCTCCTCGCCCATCCGCGAAGGAAGTCTCCCATGCAAACACGTAAAGACATAAACCTAGTCAGAAACCATATATAAGGTATAATTCTCCCATAACAGAGGTACGAAATCATAACCTAGTTCTTTTCTCTGCATTGATCAACCTCACCTTCACCAAAAGACTTACTTGAGCGTCGGAGGGGCTAATCGGGACACAACCCCCGACGTGCCTTCCTTGTTTTGCAGGTATCTTGACGTGGCTAATACGTAAAAAAGTAGATCACATGGAGCATAACGACAACGTTCGATTCAATGAATCCGTGAACCACCTACAAAAGTTAATGCCATTGAAGAAGTTTATTAGCGATCAAGAGTTGTGTTCATAAATGCATTCCTTGGAACATTCCTGTGTTACTTGTGCACTGTGTTTCTGATCGACAAGTTAGGATGATTAGCGATCCAACTTATGGGGTTTCTAATGATGTGTGCGTTCATGTTGCTAATGGGAGTGAAGTATGATTACATAAGAGCCTAAATCCTGCTTAATTTGCAGTCCCGTATTCTCTGAACTTCTTTTTCATCAATTTTGGACCCAATTCAACTACGTTTCTCCTGTTGGTAGAGTTGTTTCGAATGAGGATGAGACGTCTGTGTCACAAGCGCGGCGGCTAGAAAGTTAGGAGCCATGGTTGGGATGTTTGTGGTTCAAACATACACATTGAATCAAGGTCATGATGGGACCAAGCACGCTCTAATAATGTTGACTTTCACGAACACGCTTGAATTTTGTTGCACTTTTTTGGTGACTGAGACGAAAGGGTTGTCTTTAGAAGAGTTGTCCGGTGAAGATGGCGGTGAAAATGAGATTTTCCTTAGAAAATAGTATATAACAAATAAAAATGTAGGTTTATTTACTTTTTATATACTTAGCTTCTATATATATATATATATATATATATATATATATACTTCTTTTATCTTTTATTTTTGTTCTTATTTTATATTTATTATATTATTTATTTTATTTTATAAGAGCTTTATATAGATGACTTAACGATTTTATATCTAATAATTGCACTATAAAAATCCAGTATGTTCATTTTCACTTAGCTTATTACCATTTTAAGTGTATTTACTTAATTGTTATAGAATCTGTGTTACAAAGAGCTCTTTTCACTTTTGAAAGGAAAAAGAAAAGAAAATCCTTTAAATAGTGTTCAGCACAACATAATGAGAAGCATATTATAAATATTGTAACACATTATCTAGCTAATTATGTAATCTCTACTATAACTTAATTCCCAAATCCAAATTTCAGCATCAAATTATTTTATAATCAAATCCTGTAAATAAAATTTTACCTGTTGACTTTAGGTAGACCTACGCTTTTAAATTAGTGGACGTGTTGAACAAACCATTGTTGGTGCTAGCGAACGTGATTGGTGGAGAAGAGAATGGACACATCGAACTTGTTTTGGTTATATGGAATGTTTCAAATTAGGTTGACCAAGTCTGGTTTTAGAAAGATCAGCCCCCACGATTTGGGTTGAGTTTACCAGAAGAAAGTGTGAATGAAATATATGTGAAATCGAAATGGAACGGAAAATTTATTAACTATTACATAATTAATATTTTATTTTTATTTATTCAGTAAAATTTACTGGGATACAAGATTTAAAGAGGTCTAGTAGTATGCAGTTTTATCCCTAACTAGTACATTATAATTAAGGGTCACAAAGACTAAGTTAAAATTTTGGACTCAATTAAAGATAATTACATAACAATTAAGATACTTTTGAGTTCGGTTTTAATTTTATGGTTTGATTTCGCTTAATAATTTTTGTTATTAAAAGTGATTTTTATTAATTAATCGACAAATTATCGTTAACTAATTAATTTTATAAATAAAATAAATCAATTAATTTTATTTAATAATCTATTAACCAGTGAATAATCTTTTCAGTTATGTCATAACGATGTATTACCCTATTGGGAATCGAAAGTTTTAGCTCAATCTGTTCTAATTGCGTTCTGCCCGAACTTTCAAAGGTAGGAAGTATTCCAACATATAATAATAATAATATGTATAAAGATCAAAATAGATGCTTTTAGTATACCTGAGAACAACTGGAAATCATAACCATACCGTTAATTGCAATCATTTTGAGTTGAGCATTGATTAATTTAGTTCTAAAAAATTCCTATATAGTTATATGATCAACTTTTAAGTTCGACTTTAGCAAAAGGAGATCTCCTAATTGCAGTTGGGAAGAAGTTTAGGTCATTAATTAAACTAATTTATTATACATTAAATGAGAAAAAAATAAGATCATTTTGACTCAATAATGACAGCATTTTAAGTTTAAGAGAATTATAAAATAAAATAGTTAATTAATGATTTTTATATTTTATAAAATATTTTGTTGTTAAAACTTGATCACTTTATTAGCTAAATAACCAATTTTCGTAAGTTATTGGTTTTAATAAACAAAATAAACAATTAAATTTTATTTAATAACCCTTTTGTCAATTACACTTTAAATTTTAACGGATAAAGATTTTCTTCTTCATTCATTTTTAAATTCTTTAATTTTAACGAATTTTATGAATCTTAAATTTTTAATTTTAAGTCTAATTTTTAAACATTTGTCATTACGGGCATATTTTACCAATTCCCAAGACCATTCAAGTCAATAAATTGCATTTGTTTCCTATCATTATTAATTCTATATTTAATATATAGAATAATCAAATGTTTCTAAACTGGCAAGATTTGTTTCTTTTACCTAAACTTTGATATTTTGAAATTTAAGTTAATTAATAAACCTTACATTTGGAAAAGTTTTAATGCATGTGTATGAATAACTTGTGAAGTAAACTCGATCAAACCTATGTTACATGTGTACATCAAGACAATATTGAAGTATCTGAACTTCCAAGCAATTACCGACGAACTTCCAACCAAGAGCAAGAACACAGATACATACGGTACCGGTATAAAAATGGAGCGGCGTCAAAAGCTAAGCAGCATCACTCCACCACCACCATCACCCCCGCCCTCACCGCCACCACTGCCAAGATGGTTTCGAACAACTTAGCCGTGCTTAATGCCATGGACGATGCAGCCACTCAAAAGTACCATTTTGTCGTGTTGGCATCACTGGAATGGGCTTTTTCACCACGACCTACAACATTTTCTGCATAAAGATCATAACCAAGCTTCTGGGTCGCATTTACTTCTACGACCCTCTTCTTAAGGAGCCTGGTAGGCTTCCACAGTTCGTCAACAACATAGTCAACGGAGTGGCACTGACCGGAACTTTCTGCGGACAGTTGTACTTCGGTTGGCTCGGTGACAGAATCGGTCGAAAGAAAGCTTATGAAATGACCCTGATAATCATTTTCTTCTGTGCCCTTTTCTCTGGTTTACCTTTCGGATCCCCGGGATCTATTATTGCCATTCTATGTTTCTTCAGGTTCTGGTTAGGAGTTGCTCTAGGTGGCACTTATCCTCTTTGTGCCACAATCATGTCTGAGTATGCTAATAGGAAGACTCGTGGAGCTTTCTTATCAGGGCTGTTTACAATGCAAGGTTTTGGGATCATTTTCTCAGGACTGTTCCCGATGGTTCTTTCTAAAATCTTTCTTATTTATTATGATGCTAAGCCGTTTTACCAAGATCCTGCACATTCAACACAATCACAGGGAGACATTTTATGGAGGATTGTGTTAATGGTTGGCGCTCTTCCAGCTGCTATAACGTACTTTTGGCTCAGGAAGATGCCCGAGACTCCTCGTTACACTGCTGTTATCAAACCTGATCCTAGATACGACGCAGCAAGAAATGCTGTTTCTGATATGAGACGTGTTCTTAAGATTCATGTCCATGAAGACCCTGATGAGGAACACAAGATTTCGAAGTTTAAAGCTGTAAATAGCTACCCATTATTGTCAAATCCCTTCTTCGAACACCATGGAATCCATTTGATAGGTAACAGTAGATAAAGTGTAAAATCTTCTTGTTTCTTGTTCTTTGGGTTGAATTCATGTTTTTTCTGATTTACTTTGTAGGAGCAATGTGCAGTTGGAGTTTACTGGACCTAGCGTTCTATTCACAGAATCTTACACAAAAGGACTTGTTTCCAAGAATGGGTTTAACCAAAAACCCTACTAAAGTTAATGCCATTCAAGAAGTTTATCAGCAATCAAGAGCCATGTTCATAGCTGCATTTCTTGGAACATTCCCAGGTTACCTGTGCACTGTCTTTCTAATCGACAAGTTAGGACGATTAGCAATCCAACTTATGGGGTTTCTAATGATGTCTGCGTTCATGTTGCTAATGGGAGTGAAGTATGATTACATAAGAGACCAAAATCCTGCTCAATTTGCAGTCTTGTATTCTCTGACCTTCTTTTTTGCCAACTTTGGCCCTAATTCAACCACATTTATCGTCTCTGCGGAGTTGTTTCCAATGAGGATGAGATGTTTGTGTCACGGACTGAGCGCAGCAGCCGGAAAGTTGGGAGCCATTGTTGGGACCTCTGTGGTTCAAACATACACATTGAAACAAGGTTATGACAGGACAAAGCATTCTCTAATGGTGTTGGCCTTCACAAACATGCTTGGATTTTGTTGCACTTTTTTGGTGACAGGGACGAAAGGGTTGTCTTTAGAAGAGTTGTCCGGTGAAGATGGCGGCGAGAATGAGATTGAGGTGAATGCTCCATTGATGACAAACATGGGTACTGATGGAAGCGAGAGTGAAGATTCGTAAGAGAATCAATACATTTCCTTAGAAAATAGTCTTTAAACAAACACAAACGTACATTTCATAACAGCTTTTATATACATGACCTTACTATTTATATCCAATAACTGCACTATAAAAATCCAGTAATTTCTTTTTCATTTAGCTTATTACCATTTTAAGTTTATTTACTTACCTTAATTGTTATGGAATCTGTGTTATGAGGAGCTCTTTTCACCTTTATGAACTAACTTGCAGCTAGGAGAGCGGCTTTTAAGGGGAAAAAAAAAAAGAAAATCCTTTAAATAATGTTTAACACAATATAATGAGAAATATATTATAACACATTATCTAACTTATGTAATCTCTACTATACTTAATTCTAAATTCCAAATTTCAGCATCAAATCCATTATAATCATATCCTATAAATGAAATTCAAAGTGGGTTTTACCACTTGACTTCAGGGTAGACGGGACCTTTTGCCAACTCTAATTAGACTGCAGACCTGACAAACTATGATTACCAGGATTTTGGGTACGAATCAAATGAGGTTGGTTAACAAAGTGGGATATACACAAAGTGTTTCACAGAGTAAAGCAAAGTGAAAAAAAGAGAAACAGACCCACAGAGTATTAATATAATCATTCATCTTATAGTTCTTTCTTAGACTCAAAGATGATCCCCATTTCTAGTGCAGTTAAATCAACCTGAAAGATTTGAATTCAGAATTCGGGATATGAATGCTTACTATGTTGCAAAATCTCCATACTTACTCTTAAGTATGTTGGTGAAAAGTGGGCCTCCACCACATCCAGTTGCTTCACACTAGCATGAGAAGAGGTGCCATCCAACGACGAAGCTTTCCTCGAATTCCTACTGGTGTAGATATGGTCTTCTTGCTTATATGGATGCTCCTTATAAACTACCTGACGCAGATGGAGCAATGCTATTATGCTAACCGTGAAAAGAGCAGCATTCCCCAGAATCCCACCCACTTGTTCCAATTTAAGAGACTTCTTTGCAAGATCAAAACTTGAAATGAGGACTCTGACAAGTAAATTGGACCTTCTCCCTTCAAACTTAACAAGGTTTTCAGCTGGGCAATATAGGCTGGGTAGATGAACCGACTAGCATCCTATACATCCCCAGCTAAAGCAAAAGCTTCTTCAATCACTTTGTACTTCTTACCCTGATGTTCAGCCAATCTCATTGCAAGGATAATCCCTCTTTGCTCTAATCAAGCAATTGCAGCATCGCATTCAGCCTGCTGTTGGACTTGTACAATCTGCAAAACGGAAAAAGTAGCTGTTATGTGCCCGTACTTGGGATCGAGTAAGAGAACGATTCTCAGAAAAGTTAATCTCTTTCCCCTGATTTACGTTAGTTCCCTTCCTTGCAGAACCTATGTTTGGTGATGAAAAAAACTGACAGCACTTGTCAAAGACAAGGTCTGCGGAGATTTGGCTAAATTACTCTACTCCCAATTAGCTAATTTTTATGATAAATTCTTCCTTTCGTTATTGCATAACATAATAGCCTTATATACGCAAAGAAACATAAAAGTTCCACCTAAACTAGGACTCCTAGAAAGACTGCTATTCAAGCTGTTTTAGGACTCTTACAAAGACTCTTATTCAAGTTGTTTTTATTAACATAACTATAACAGAAACTAAAGCAGAAATAAGAAGGAAATAATAGACTTCTACTAAAAATAAAATACTCCTCTAATAGACCCCTAATAAAACACTCATCCATATCATTAGCATAAAATTCTCCTGAAATATCCTTCATATTCAAAAGTATGATGCATATGAACTGAGAATGTGAGAAACATTTTCCTCCACTACGGTTCAAATATGGCGAAGCCTTATATGCTTTCCAATTAACAAGCTGATAAATCTAATCTGCACCCTTTGACGTAGACATGAGTGATCTTAACCAAACATCTGTTGGAAAATACAACAATTGAGTAAAGACCATCTTCACAATGACATGAAAACCAATTGGCGATCATTTCCTCAATTAAATGTGATTGTTAAGAAATAAGAATACATTGGTCAACTTTCTTTTCAGATACTTATTGATGCTACACTTAACTTGATATGGACCATCAGATTCAATGGTGATCATCTTTGTCTCTCTCGGCCGCATGCTTTTTGATAACTAAATCAATTAGAAACAGGATCAATTTAAGTGGATATAATGCTCACTTGTTCTACAAGTTCAACACATCACGTAGAAAGAAAGTCTCCAAGACAAGGCTTAAGCCTCCAATGAAAATTCTTAATGGCCTGAAAAGATAAAACAACTTGAAAAGATAAAAATGGTTTAGGACTTCTCGGCCTATTTAGATGTTTGTTAAAGAGGACAAAATTGGATATTTCTTAGGCAATGAACATATTCTCTACGTTTCCAATTCAGTAATTGAGATACTGGATTTCCATGACCAAGCATAAAACGCTTTTGACGCGTAATTCACTATCTCCAGAAAGGGAGAAACCCCATTTTCCAGGAAACCAATCAAAAGATAACCAAATTTCGCAAACAACTAAGGGTCGTAGCTCAGGACAAAATCCTCCACTTCATACATTTAGCCAGTAATTCGATACCCAAAATATGCCTAACCACAACAATTCAAATTCCGTCACCAACCATCAGAACCAAACATAACATGTCGTAGCTAGCAAAACCCAATTCAACGAAGAAGATACAAGACAGAGAAAAGGCTCACTTACATGAAAAAAATCTTAACTGGTCCTCAAGATTCTCCAAAGCAGTTCTGATGGCGTTGAGACTCTTGGCCTCTTGGATTACGGATTCATTATCATCCACCCGAAAATCCTTCACAAACACGAAGCCTTCCTGATTATTGTCGTCGTAGAGCTTCTTCTTATCGGATTTCCTTACGGTTTTGACGGAATTGAGAAAATGGGTTCATTAGTTAATTTGAAGTTTGATTCCTTAATTAAACTTTGTTAATTCATTATTTAATTATTAGTGATAATGCTAAGAGAAAACGAGTGTTGCCTGGCCTGAAGCGTGATGCTCCTATCCTTATGGGCTTCTTGGATCTTGGGCTTCTGTTATTTTTTCGGATTGAAATTCTCTTGAATTTAAATATTTCGGTTAATAATATATTGATATCTCAAGAAACGAGAAAAACCCCTTTCACGTATTCTATCAGTTTGAGTTTTCTCAATCTGTTTAGTTAATTATCTTCTGTATACGATAAGAAGGACAGCTAATTTTATGTATGATTTTGAACGAGAAGTATGCCCTCCACTTTTTCTGTATGACATTTTCTTCTTTGATATTAATAATATACGTTGAGCGCATCAGATAACGTTTTAAAAAATAATTTAAAAATGCAAAAATTAAAAAAATTAAATTTTTTTCATCTTTGATCGGTTTTATAATGGTCTAATTAATTGAATCTTGTTAGAATATATTTTATATATTCTTTATTTAGTTTTGGCATTTTTTTTAATTGGACATGGGAATTTTCTTATTAGTGGTTGCGTTTTTGGAAGGTGCTTTGAATTTGATTTGGAAAGATTATCCTCTGTTGTGGTTAATTCCTTATCCAATACAATCCTTATTTGAAAAGGAACCTATTAAGGAAAACTAGGAAAGGTTGCGTGAATAACTGTTGTGGGAAAAAACAAACTTGTGCTTGGCTGACGTGGAAGAGTGCAAGTGGCTTTCTTTTGATCTGCAGATTTTTGCTAGGTTTCCCAGCAGGTGGTGAGAACGTGCGGAGGGTGTGTGGGGTATTTTTGCTGCTGAGTTTTTCTTTCTTAAAGAGGTTGGTTTTTGAGTTGTCTTGTGAGAGGTTTTCTGCGCAGCTGATTGCAATCACCCACTTATGATTTGTGTGACCACAGTTCTCAGCCAATGGAAGATTCTATCATAGATCAGTATATTTATTGTTGATACAACATCTTGGCAGATAGGTGACAAAGTTCAGATTTGAATTTGTCATATTCTTGATTTTACTTGTCTTTGTTTTTGAAGTAGAAACAGTTAGAAAATCCTCTGACGAGGTTAACACGAGTTGATCGTGTTATTGGGAGTGAAGATCTTTCACGGGTAGTTAAGTTTTTGGGTTAGTTACATAGATTGGGTATTACGGAGTTAATCAATCTTTGTAATTTTTGTGAACTACAGTGAAAGAGATTAATCTGGGTGAGGGCCCCGCAGACGTAGGCAAGTTCGCCGAACTGCGTTAACAAACGTCGGTGTTTATTTGGAGTTTTGTTCTTGCGATTACTTATTTATTTGTGCCGAAAAATTCTATTTTGGAGAGTCTGCGATTTTATTGACGATTTAATTTTATCAATTGGTATCAGAGAGGGTCACCAGTTCAGAACTTGGTAGCAAGTTGGTGTAGATCCGAGATTCGCAGATATGGCTATGAGAGAAGGTGCATCAATTACCAGACCTCCTCTGTTGGATGGATCAAATTATTCGTCATGGAAATCCCGGATGAAATTTTTCATTCAAGCTCAGGGGACAAGAGCCTGGCATTCGGTAGTACACGGTTGGACTCATCCATTGATGGTTGATGATAAAGGGAAACAATACTGAAAGATCCTACGAATGGACCGACGGAAGAAGAAAGTGTCTTGGCAAATTCACAAGCAATACATGCGATATTCAAGGTTTGTTGACGAAGGACGCTTCTCAATGATTTCGGCGTGAAACGGCAAAAGAGGCGTGGGACATGTTGCAGACTATTCATGAAGGGTCTAAATCGTGATATCGTCAAAACTACGCTTATTAGTATGCGGTTTGAAGAGCTAAAGATGGATGAGAATGAGACTATTGGAGATTTTCATGAAAGATTGAGAGATATAGCCAATCAAGCTCATCAACTGGGAAGAAATATTCAACGTGAAATTAGTTAAGAAAACGAGATCGCTACCTCAAGATTTATTCGAAAATTGCAGCAATAGAGGCTCATGATATTGATAATCTATCATTGGAAAAGTCATCGGCATTCTCACGACTTTTGAGATGAATCTCTTAAGAGGTAAGCAAGAAAGGAGCAAAGGATTGGCACTGCGGTGGAAGTAAAAAAAAGGAGAACGGAAGGCGGAAGAATTGATGTCATGAATGTCAAGGTTTGGTCACATTCAATCCGAGTGTCTAACATATTAAAGAAACAAAGAGGAAAGTCTTTCACCACAACTTGGAATGAAAATGATTCGAAAGTGATTTTGGTAGTGAGGAAGAATTGACAAATAATGCGGTATTGGTTGCTTTATTACAAAAAGTCCGATTACTTAACAAGATGGCGAGAAGGAAATGTGAAAAGCGAGCAGGAGAAAACTTGAGAATTTCGAATTAGTGCACTCAGAACTCAATTTCGACTATAGCGATGTGAGGGCGGTGTGATGATGAAGTCGGGAATACCTATGAGAACTATAAGGCCTTGTATGAGAAATGGTTGAAAATACAGAAAAAGAATGAGGTTTTAAATGAAGAGAATCTTAGTTTGAAGAATACTATAAGAGAGTTGGAAAAGAAGTGGCAAAGACTTGGATGAACTTGGAGATGCACGAATGGAATTAGTTAGTACTAAGAAGGGATTATGGATGTTGAATGGAGGCACGGAGAAACTAAATAAGCTAATTGAAACCGGAAGGCTAAAGGAGACTTGAAGGTATTGGATACAAAGGAGAGTCTTGAAAGTTAATCAAGAAAATGTTGCCATATTGATCATTGAGGTAGAAGGACCGAAAAAGGGTAAAAGATTCATACCAAAATGTCACTTTTGTGGGATGGTTGGACATATAAGGCCAAGGTGTTATCAATTATTACAAATGATATTTCAAAGGGGCCAAAATCGAAAATCTAGACGTTCTCCATTAAGTTTCCAAAGACATCCCATGGTATCGAAGCAAGCTTGGATTAGAAAGGGTCAGGTACAAGCACAAAAATGTAGTGAAGGGAAAACCAGAAAATGCCCAGATTTGCGATTAATTCTTTATTAAGGAAGTAATCGCAAAACCGAGAGAAATTCGATTACTTGAGATGATGATGCGGCAGAATCACTAGATGACAATCAAAACCGAGGGTCTTCATCTCGAATCCGAAGAAACCATCCAGTAGAAAATTTTATGGGGGATGTGAGCGAAAGAAGTAAAACAAAAGAAAGAAAAATGGTTGATTATCAAGAACTTACAGGAAACTCGTGTTATACATCTTCATTCGATCCAAAGAAAAACGTCAGGTTTGAGATTCTTCGAAGGGCACAGGGACAGTGTGCTTTATATTTTTGAAGTTTTTTTTTTGAATGGCGGTAAATTGTGATATTGACGTGTTTATGATTCTTCCGCTGCATTTATTGGTGATTACTATGACTTTGATTTTGTTTCAAGAGGTAGACATCAGATTGTTTATGTTGAGTGTTCCATTCAGGGGGAGATTTCAGGTATATGTTTGACTATTCGTCTTACTTTTTGGCATCTTTGTGTCCCAAGGGGGAGAAATTTGGATGATTGGTGAAGGGGGAGCAATGTAAATCTTATCTTTATATATGTCCAAATATGATCGTTTATGTGGAGTACTAGAGTTGTGACAAAAATGCCAAAAAGGGGGAGATTGTTAGAATATATTTTATATATTCTTTATTTAGTTTTGGCATTTTTTTTAATTGGACATGGGAATTTTCTTATTAGTGGTTGCGTTTTTGGAAGGTGCTTTGAATTTGATTTGGAAAGATTATCCTCTGTTGTGGTTAATTCCTTATCCAATACAATCCTTATTTGAAAAGGAACCTATTAAGGAAAACTAGGAAAGGTTGCGTGAATAACTGTTGTGGGAAAAAACAAACTTGTGCTTGGCTGACGTGGAAGAGTGCAAGTGGCTTTCTTTTGATCTGCAGATTTTTGCTAGGTTTCCCAGCAGGTGGTGAGAACGTGCGGAGGGTGTGTGGGGTATTTTTGCTGCTGAGTTTTTCTTTCTTAAAGAGGTTGGTTTTTGAGTTGTCTTGTGAGAGGTTTCTGCAAATGATTGCAATCACCCACTTATGATTTGTGTGACCACAGGTTCTCGACCAATGGAAGATTCTATCATAGATCGATATATTTATTGTTGATACAACATCTTGGCGGATAGGTGACAAAGTTGATTTGAATTTGTCATATTCTTGATTTTACTTGTCTTTGTTTTGAAGTAAACAGTTAGAAAATCCTCGACGAGGTTAACACGAGTTGGTCGTGTTATTGGGGTGAAGATCTTTCACGGGTAGTTAAGTTTTGGGTTAGTTACATAGATTGGGTATTACGGAGTTAATCAATCTTTGTAATTTTTATGAACTACTGATGAAAGAGATTAATCAGGTGAGGGCCCCATGACGTAGGCAAGTTCATGACTGCGTTAACAAACGTCGGTGTTTATTTGGAGTTTTGTTCTTGCGATTACTTATTTATTTGTCTTGAAAAATTCTATTTTGGAGAGTCTGCGATTTTATTGACGATTTAATTTTATCAAATCTTTTAAACCTTAAAACTCTTGTATTTCGGATTTTATATCAAATTTTGAGATTATAAACACTTTTAAAGCTGTAGATTAGGTCGGATTATCAAAGGCAAAGAATCAACTAATATTTTAAAAATAAATCGATTTTACATAAAATTTTAAATCGATCAATTTTTCGATTGAGTTTTTAATTTTACGGTTTGAGTTCGTTTAATAATTTTATTATTAAAATGATTATTTTATTAATTAATTGATCAATTATCATAATTAATCAGTTTTATAAATAAAAATAAATCAGTTAGTTTTATTTAATAATTTATTTTTAATTAAACTTTAAAATTTTAATAAATAAAATGATCTTTTTAATTATTTTAAATTCTTAAAATTTATTTCATATATATTCAATATTATAATAGTCTAATATACTATTATCACTTGAACCTTTAAAACTTTAAAGCTCCTTTGTTATCGGATTAGATAATCACCGTAAACAAGGTAGTCGTAATCGGATTAGATAATCACCGTAAACAAACTAGTTGTGGTGAATAATCCTTTTGCTTATTTCATAACAAATATACTCCGTTGGGATTTGAAAGTTTTAGTTAAATCTGTTCTAGTTAAGGTCTGCCCAATTGTTACTAGAATCTTACAAAGAATCAAAGGTTGGTAGTATTCCAACTTATAATAATAATAATATACATAAATACCAAAATAGATCCTTTTAGTGAACTAATGAAGTCTTGAGAACAACTGGGAGTCAGAACCATACCCTTAATTACAAGCAATTTAAGTTGAACATTGATTAATTTAGTTCTAAAAATTCCTACATAGTTATATAATCAACTTTCAAGCTTGACTTCACATTTGCCAAGCAGCTGTAATTGATATTTTATATATTTTTGTTGTTAAAATTTTATTAGTTTATTAATTAAATGACTAATTTTTTAAATTATTGAGTTTTAATAAACAAAATAAACAATTAAATTTTATTTAATAGTCTTTTTATTAATTACACTTTGAATTTTTAATAGATAAAGATATTCTTCTTTATTTTATTTTAAATTTTTAATTTAAACCAAATATTAAACCTCTTATTTTATCGATTTAATTTTGGTTCAATTTTAAAACATTTCTTATCATCCGCATATTCCACCGAGTTATGCAAAGATTCTCATGGTTTTGATAAAACTTAGAGAATATCACATCCTTGTTGTTTAATAAATTCACAAGAACCATTCAAGTCAATAACTTGCATTTGTTTTCTATCATTATTAATTAATTCACCATTAGGAAACTGTTATTACCTTAATTAAATAATAATCCTCTTTCTCTTTCACATCCCTAATAAAATATATATCAATGAAGTTGACATTGATTTATATCAATGAATTTGACAATAATTTATATAAATGAAGTTGACATTATGAGAAAACCCAACAACATGTTTAATATTTAAATATTTAATAATTTTTTAACAATTTTGGATAATTAATAGGTAATAACATATTTAAATATGATAAAATATTTGTATAAATTCAAATAAATAGTAAAATTTTAATATATTAATTTGTAGGGTAAAATATATAAAATTTTACAAAAATCCGTAATCTTTAATTTAAAAAATCTTTCAATTTATTAGTTTTTTAATTATTATTTTAAATTTGATTAAAATTAACAATAAAACACACACAATATAAATATTTGATAATTAAATGTTAATAAACTACAAGAAAGATTTGTTTCTTTTACCCTAAAATTTGATATTTTGAACTTTAAGTTAATTAATAAAACTTATATTTGGAAAAGTTTAAATGTATGTATATTAATAACTTCTGAAGTAAACTCGATCAAACCTACGCTACATATGTACAATACAATATTAAAGTATCTGAAACTTCCATGTAATTACCTACGAAACTACTCTTCTTATCCTAACATGGACGGCAAGAGCAAGAACCCAGATACATACAGCACCAGTATAAAAATGGAGGGACGTCAAAAGCTAAGAAGCATCCCTCCACCACAACATCACCCCCGCCGTCACCGCCACCACTGCCAAAATGGTTTCGAACAACTTAGCCGTGCTCAATGCCATGGACAATGCGGCCACTCAAAAGTACCATTTTGTCGTGTTGGGCATCACTGGAATGGGCTTTTTCACCACGACCTACAACATTTTCTGCATAAGCGCCATAACCAAGCTTCTGGGTCGCATTTACTTCTACGACCCTCTTCTTAAGGAGCCTGGTAGGCTTCCACAGTACGTGAACAACATAGTCAGCGGAGTGGCACTGACCGGAACTTTCTGCGGACAGTTGTACTTCGGTTGGCTCGGTGACAGAATCGGTAGAAAGAAAGCTTATAAAATGACCCTGATAATCATTTTCTTCTGTGCCCTTTTCTCTGGTTTACCTTTCGGATCCCCTGGATCTGTTATTGCCATTCTATGTTTCTTCAGGTTTTGGTTAGGTGTTGCTCTAGGTGGCACTTATCCTCTTTGTGCCACAATCATGTCCGAGTATGCTAATAGGAAGACTCGTGGAGCTTTCTTATCAGGGCTGTTTACAATGCAAGGTTTTGGGATCATCTTCTCAGGACTGGTCCCGATGGTTCTTTCTAAAATCTGTCTTATTTATTTATTATGATGCTAAGCCGTTTTACCAAGATCCTGCACATTCAACACAATCACAGGGAAACATTTTATGGAGGATTGTGTTAATGGTTGGTGCTCTTCCAGCTGCTATAACGTACTTCTGGCTTAGGAACATGCCTGAGACTCCTCGTTACACTGCTGTTATCAAACCTGGTCCTAGAAACGACGCTGCAAGAAACGCTGTTTCTGATATGAGACGTGTTCTTAAGATTCGTGTCCATGAAGACCCCGATGAGGAACACAAGATTTCGAAGTTTAAAGCTGTAAATAGCTACCCATTATTGTCAAATCCGTTCTTCGAACGCCATGGAATCCATTTGATAGGTAACAGTAGAGAAAGTGTAAAATCTTCTTTTCTCTTGTTCTATGGGTTGGATTCATGTTTTTTCTGAATGATTAATTTTGCAGGAGCAATGTGCAGTTGGAGTCTTCTGGACATAGCGTTCTATTCACAGAATCTTACACAAAAGGACTTGTTTCCAGGAATGGGTTTAACCAAAAGCCCTACTAAAGTTAATGCCATTCAAGAAGCTTATCAGCAGTCAAGAGCCATGTTCATAGCTGCATTCCTTGGAACATTCCCAGGTTACCTGTGCACTGTCTTTCTGATCGACAAGTTAGGACGATTAGCGATCCAACTTATGGGGTTTCTAATGATGTCTGCGTTCATGTTGCTAATGGGAGTGAAGTATGATTACATAAGAGACCAAAATCCTGCTCTATTTGCGGTCCTGTATTCTCTGACCTTCTTTTTCGCCAACTTTGGACCCAATTCAACCACCTTTATCGTCTCAGCAGAGTTGTTTCCGATGAGGATGAGATGTCTGTGCCACGGGCTGAGCGCGGCAGCCGGAAAGTTGGGAGCCATGGTTGGGACGTTTGTGGTTCAAACATACACGTTGAAACAAGGTCATGACAGGACCAAGATTTCTCTAATGGTGTTGGCCTTCACGAACATGCTAGGATTTTTTTGATCTTTTTTGGTGACAGAGACGAAAGGGTTGTCTTTAGAAGAATTGTCCGGTGAAGATGGGGGTGAGAATGAGATTGAGGTGAATGTTCCATTGATGACAAACATGGGGACTCACGGAAGTGAGAGTGAAGATTCGTAAGAGAATCAGTACATTTCCATTATAATCATATCCTATAAATGAAATTCAAAGTGAGTTTTACCTGTTAACGTCAGGGTAGATGGGACCTTTTGCCAACTCTAATTAGACTGCAGACCTGACAAACTATGATTACCAGGATTTTGGGTATGACTCAAATGAAATTGGTTAGCAAAGTGGGATATATACAAAGGCCCTGTTTGGCGATCACCGATAATGATAGGCGATAGTGATAATGATTCTATTAAATTGTTGGTGATAATTGATTATATTAATTTGGTTTATTAAATAATTAGATTAATTGTTTGTTAAAGATGTTTGGTAAAATTAGTACTTTAGTATTAGTTGCTTAAGTGTAAAATGACTTATAAGGACATAACTTTAAAAATGTAAGAACATAAATATTATATGTTGTAGTATTTCAATGAATATTCTTATAAGAATTTAGACTTTAGATATTTAATTCTACAAAATTAAATTTATAACTTTAATAAAAATATAGAACATATAATAATAATAATAATAATAATAATAATAATAATAATAATATATATTATTATTATTATTATTAGTATTAGTATAATAATAATAATAATAATAATAATAATAATAATAATAATAATAATAATTATTATTATTATTATTATTATTATTATTATTAACAAAAGAAGGAGAACGAAATAATGATATGATAATAATATTATTATAGTTTATTAACAAGAAACGAAAGTAATAAAAGAAGAGTGTAGACTTTTCAAAGTCTGGAAACTTAGAAAGAAGTGAGATATGAGTGTATAGGGTACTTTAGAGATTTGGTTGAAAAAAAATAACTTATGGGTGTGAAAAGCTCCTATTTGGAGCTTGTTGAAAAATAGCTGATTGGGTTGAATCAGCCAACCCAATCAGCTATTTACCAAACAAGCTTATGGATTTTTTTATAAAGTCAACCAGCTAAAATGAGTTGACCAGCTAAAAAAGAGCTTATAAGCTCATTACCAAACACACCCAAAGTGTTTCACAGAGTAAGGTAAAGTGAAAAGAGCGGCATTCCCCAGAATCCGACCCACTTGTTCCAATTTAAGCGACTTCTTTGCAAGATCAAAACTTTAAATGAGGACTCTGAGAAGTAAATTGGACCTTCTGCCTTCAAACTTAACAAGGTTTTCGGCTGGGCAATATCGGTTTTCAGGGGAGATGAACCGACTAGCATCCTGTACATCCCCAACTAATGCGGAAGCTTCTTCAATCACTTTGTACTTCTTAACCTGATGTTCAGCCAATCTCATTGCAGGGATAATCCTACTTTGCTCTAATCGAGCAATTGCAGCATCTCGTTCAGCCCTCTGTTGGATTTGGACAGTCTGCAAAACGGAACAAGTCGCATAGGATTCTCCTGAAATATCCTCCATATTCAAAAGTAAGATGCATATGAACTGAGAATGCGAGAAACATCGTCCTCCACCACAGTTCAAATATGGCGGAGCCCTCTATTCTTTTCAGTTAATGAAATATCAAAAGGGCTACTTGTTTCACAGACTTTCCGATCCTTTTATAGCAAATAACAAAAAAGAAAAATTTGGTAACGAAGTTTGTCACATCTTGTCTATGTTTACGGGGCTCTTACCTAACTTAATAACTTTCACCGAAATACAGTAGATTTATCTAAAGTTTTACTGAATCGATACTACTCAACCCTTGACACTATCTCTTAACCTCACTTCCCGTAAAAAAATTTCACAGCCAATAACACGATCGACTCGTGTTAACCTCAATAGAGGATTTTCTCAATCAATCTTTTAATGAAAGAACAATGAACAAATAATTTAAGTAATTAAAACAATAAAGAAAAAAAACTAAATGCACTTGAGATAAACAAGAACAACTTCTCAATGAGTTCCGCTCAACTGAAATATATTTAGAAATTGTCGCAACAACAATAGGCTGATTCACGCAGAATTGATAATCAAGTCACAAAATCTTCTGTAGAAATCAAAACTACAAAAATACGCAATCAACGGTAACACATTAAAGAAAACGCAACACAAAACCATTCAGCCCAGGTGACGTGATCCACAAAAATTTCAGCACAAAGATAATTAGTTGATTCTCGCAATTCCTAAAAGAAAATTATAGCTGCACTCACAAACCCATTAACCACACACAATCATGAAAAGTGCAAAATACACACGCAGCTTGGATTGCGTTTAAAAAAAACTCCAATAGAGAACAACACACTATAGGTTACATCGTCCACACAAGAATTAAGAGAACCTCATATGTCTTTCACGCATAATCAAAAAGGACAAGTCTTAATTCATCAAACAATTAAATCACCGCCGTGGATACTGCGCTATTAATACTTGTCTCACCCGTCACACAAAAATTTATTCTGCTATTGGCAAAGAGATACAAAAACAAAGGAGGGTGTTTTTTTCAATGAACAAATAACACACACTCTCACATGCACCCCTCTCACGGTGATGAATCACAAATCAATTTGCTTCACACATGCAGCGCCACATAGTAACCACACACCAATGTTATGAATATCGATCGGACTTGATGCGGAATTGAATTCAGGCAGGCTGCATTCTTAGGTCAATCTTGAATCTTATTTGGATAATTTTTAAATTTATAAAATAGTCCCTAAATTTTAAAATTGCAAAATAGTTCATATTAGTATATTATACAGTTATCTTGTATACTTTACTAGTTCTTTCGCTTACATCAACCATGCTTTAAAAATCTTAATAGTAAATAATAATGACAATTAATATAAAATAAGTCAATAATAATAATTTTAAATATTTTACATATAAATAATAACCACAATTAATATAAACAAAGACAATTATCATCATACACACATCAAATTAAGAATAATACAAAGTATTTAAAATATTACAAATTAACTTTTAATAATAATAATAAGAATAAGAATAGAAATAATAGAAATAATAATAAAAAAGTATAAAATTAAAACATTAAAAGTATAAATAAGTAAAATCTACAATTACAAGTCTACAACATATTCACAATTTGACAACAAACATTCAATACATCACTTCTTACAATTTCACAAAATTTTATTATCAATTTTACAATTTCACATTTAATTATCAATTTTACATTTGATTATTAATTTCATATTTGATTATTAATTTGACATTTAGGTTTAATTGTTAATTATCAACTTTCAATTTTAAGTTTTAACAATCTTTTCATAATACATAATTAATTAATTACATACTAAGTTACTAACCCCATTTTACAATTCCAATTTCAATTCCAAATTTTCAATTCCAATTTTCAATTCTATTTTACAATCTTTGCATAATTATAAATTCATAACAAAATAACATAAATTACTTACCTACGGTATTCTTCAACTTCAATCCATCAATTTCAAATTATCAACTTTAACTATTCTATTCCAAAGTCGTGAAAATTCTAATTAAATCTTTAAACTTTAGTCTTCTTATTTTGTTAGTTTAATTTTGATCCAAATTAAAAAGATTATTAAATTCCTAATTATCACACGTGTTTTTAATATCTATTAATATTTTAAAATTGAGTCAAAATTTAACAAAAAATAAAAAATTAAGGTTTAAAAGATTTAATTGATATTATCTTGTCATAAAATCAATTAAAATTAAAATATTTATTAATTTAAATATTTTAATTTTAATTGATTAAAATAAAATTAATTAATTTGGATTCACTTAAAAATATTAACACGTGTTTGGTAGTTTAAGCCTACTATGCTTCTTCTTTAACAGATTGATAATTTAACTAATTTGAAAATTTTTTCATTTTTGAAACACGTGTTTGTAAAATCATATTTAAATGTGACTAAATCACTAAATGCGAAGATGAGTCCATGCCTTTTTTAATGGTCTCTGAATGTCGGATTCGAAAGGAGGATTTAACTACATTTAATCGAAGCATCTCTTGACCAACGTTTTGGGTTCTCGAGTAAAATTTCCAAACAATAATTTTTGTTAAAATTTCCAAGCAACGTTTCGGGTTCTCCGCTACACATTTTTGTTAAATTTTCCAAGCAAGATACAGACATACAGTAGACACCAGTACACCACACAAGAACAGACTCAGACTTCTCGGGTAAAAAACAAAAGATGAGGGAGCAGGCCGGAGGCGACGCGAGGAGGAGAAGGACGAAGGCGTGGTAAGGTGAGGGCCGAGGCAGTCTAGGCGAGGCGAGGAGGAGAGAAGGCCGGAGGAGAGGCAAGGCGAGGAGGAGAAGGCCGAACGCCGGAGGAGACGCGAAGCAGGCGGCGAGGCAGACCGGAGGCAACGAGACTCAGGACGGCTGAAGGGAGAGAAGATCTGAAGAAGATGAGGAGAGGGAGAGTCAGCGTCGGGGGTGGGAACTGGGAGGGGGGATAAAATTAGGTTTTAATTTTTTCTTTTTACAAAATAGTCCCTCAATAATTTATTCTTTACGGAACGACCCCGGAATAATCCGGTATTGGTGGTACCGGCCGGTACCTACAGGAATCGGTCGGTACCGATCGGAACCCTTCACCGATATTTCTATGACTATTTGATTGCATTATTTACGGCGAAGCAGACGTTCTAGCAGATCTACTAAACTGCAGTGCGAAATATTAAACACTGCCACACACACACACTCACTTTATTTTTTAATTAACTTAACTCTTTGATAGACTTCCACATTAATTAGGAGATGTGCATAAATTTTTCATACAATTAGAGTCTCACTTAAATTCAAACATGTAACAATCTCATCCTTTTAATTTCATTAATTCATAAAACTCGTAAATCTGACAGTAACAATTTCAATTTCCCAACATATTATATGTTCAATTAAAATGTCAAAATTAAATAAAAGATATATAAAATATATCCTAACAATCTCCCCCTTTTTGACATTTTTGTTACATCTCTTGAAACTCCCACTAAAAGAGATAATTGAACATATAAATATCAAATGCACAATCAACATGATATGAAAAAAAGAACTCCCCCTTAATCAAATATCAAGTTCCAAAGAACATCACAATTATCCAATCATCCAAAATTTTCCCTCTTGGGACAAAAAGATACCAAAAGTACAATAAATAGTCACACATATACTTTAAAATCTCCCCCTGAATGGATCATTCGTCATAAACAATCTTATGTCTCCTCCTATAAGTACGTCAAGAAGACAAATTACCACCATTCAAAATACTGAGAGATATGCCCGAAAGAGAGAGATATGCCCGAGAGAGATCCATACCGATGAGAGAAATAAGGAGTCTTCGGTAGAGCCAAATAGAAGTCACAATGCAAATTACTAAAAAGATGAGACGATAATAGCAATATAAAACTAAAGAACTAAAAAAAATCTTTTTCTTTTTTTGTTTCCTTTTTTTTAACAACAAAAAAAAATCAAAAATACACATTCTTTGTGCCCCTAAAAAAAATTCAAATCTTACTACATTAAGAAGTTTTGTAAAGATATCTGTCAATTGCTTTTCCATAGACACATGTGACAAGATGACTGTTTTACTTTCCACAAGCTCTCGATAATCAATCATTTTTCTTCTTTTGCTAACATCTCCAATAACATTTTTTATTGGATGATTTCTGTGGATTCGAGATGAAAAATCTCGATTCAAATCAGATTCTAGTGTTTTGGTTGATTCATCATTCGAAGTAACTGAAAGTTCTTCAGTTCGAGCAGTTACTTCGTCAGTAGCAACTAACTGCATATCAGTTCCTGTAGTTACTTCCTCAACAGTAACTAACTGTAGATCTGAGCAATTCTTCAATCTCGTCTCGTTGCTTGTTTGAGCTAATTTGGATGGTCGATTATGTTGATTTTCTTCTTTGTTCATTTTGGCTCGACCCTTTATAACCTCCAATTTTGTCAATTTGCTGATGAGATCAAAATTTACGTGCCCAAGCCTTTACGTGCCCAAGCCTTTGATGCCATAAATCAATGTCATTCTCATAAGTAGCTGACTTACACGTAGTTATGACTTGCAACATATAGCAATTGTCGACTGATTGCTTGCCGCTCACGATCCATTCTCCTTGTTCAGCAAGTACCCTGCATTCATCACTTGTAAATTTAACTAGCAAATCATCATCACAGTGTTGGAATATACTTACCAAATTTGCTTTTAATCCATCGACATAGAGCACATTCTTGAGAGGAGGCAAACCATCTACACATAATGTTCCTCTACAATTCTAACAATCAGTTAAGTAAGCCTTCCCCCCGTCATATAGCGTGAGCATCTACTATCAAAATACCAACCATGCATGTTGCAAAGTTGCCTTCATTGATGTACGAACCATGAGAGCTTGCAATTTACTTCTTTTTATCCAAGTAGATTTCGGTACTGAAGGTTGATGTTGAAATTTTTGTGGAGGATGTATACTTTTTCGACTTTGTCTTCTTTCAAGCAACATATGCAGTAACTGATAACATCTTAGTCTTACATGCCCAATGATTCCACAAAAATGACATGTGGGTATAAATATTTGATTCTTTTTTTATGCTTCTACCTCTTGGGCTGATTTGAACATATCAACAAAAAATTCATTTTTGAGTACTCACATTTATAACCTGTGCCTTCAAAATTTCCTTTAACCTTACCAGTTTCTATCAACTTATGTAGTTGTTCCATGCCTCCATTCAACATCCTCAATCTCTTTTTAGTACTTATTAATTTCATTCTAGCTTTACCAAACTCATTCGATGTCAACATCAGCTTCTTGTCTAACTCTTGCATGGTGTTCTTCATGGAAAGATTCTCTTCCTTCAATCTTTCATTCTTTCTACACGTTTTTACCTATTTTCATACATAACTTTGTAATCCTTGTAAATATTCCCTTTTAAGGTTGACTTCATATTTACCAAGGAGTTGCGAAGAAATTTAGATGATTAATTAAATCAATTTAATTAATAATTTTTAAAATATTTTATATAATTTTTGTTGTTAAAAATCAATTTAATTAATAATTTTAAAATATTTTAATATAATTTTTGTTGTTAAAATTGATAAGTTTATTAATTAAATGCCTAATTTTTTAAATTATTGAGTTTTAATAAACAAAATAAACAATTAAATTTAATTCAATAATCTTTTTATCAATTACACTTTGAATTTTTAATGGATAAAAATATTCTTCTTTATTTAATTTTAAATTCTTTAATTTTAACCGAATCTTAAACTTCTTATCTTATCGATTTAACTTTTGGTCCGATTTTTAAAACATTTCTTATTGCTGGCATATTCCACCAAGTTATGCCAAGATTCTCATAGTTTTAGTAAAATTTAGAGAATATCACATCCTTGTTGTTTAATAAATTCACAAGAACCATTCAAGTCAATAACTTGCATTTGTTTCCTATCATTATTAATTAATTCACCATTAGGAAACTGATATTACCTTAATTAAATAATAATGCTCTTTCTCTTTCACGTCCCAAATAAAATATATATCAATGAAGTTGACATTGATTTATATCAATGAATTTGACAATAATTTATATAAATGAAGTTGACATTTGAGAAAACCCAACAACATGTGAAATATTTAATGAAAAATTTTAACAATTTTGATAATTAATAGGTAATAATATATTTAATTATGATAAATTTTTTGTATAAATTCAAATAAATAGTTAGTAAAATTTTAATATGTTAATTTTATGGTAAAATATATGAATTTTCTTTATAGTTTACCAAAATTTTACAAAAACTCCGTAATCTTTAATTTAAAAAACTCTTTCAATTTATTAGTCTTTTAGAAAATTTTTGATTTTAAATTTTAATTAAAAATAACGACGAAGCACATGAGATATAAGTATTCTATATTTGATATATAGAATAATCAAATGTTACTAAACTACAAGAAAGATTTGTTTCTTTTACCTAAATTTTGCTATTTTGAACTTTAAAATTAATTAATAAAACTTAACTTGGAAAAGTTTTAATGTATGTGTATTAATAACTTCTGAAGTAAACCTATGCTACATATGTATACAATTGTATTAATAACTTCAAGTAAACTCGATCAAACCTATGTTACCCTTTAAAGATTGAACAGGAACTACAATCTTTAAAAAAACTCTCTTGCAGTTTAACACTACAAATGCAATTCGGAAGAAATGAATGAAATTAGTTTCTGATAAAGAGTCAATTAGAGGGAGATTAATGGAAAGAAACAGCTGAAAGTGACCTACTTGAGCTTCTGGGACGCATTGGTTTGCATTCACACTAGCGGCCGACCTTGTTGTACCATAGGATTGGCCTGGGGAGGTAAAGATAGATGACTAGCAGCTGCCCTGTTCACACTACTAGTGATGCCTTAACAACCCACTAAAAGAAAAGAGAGAAGAGTTAGTTGAACATAAAAAAACAACCCACTAAAAGAAAAGAGAGAAGAGTTAGTTGAACATAAAAAACTATCTAACTATAGTAATTTACCTAATTCTTACAAATATATTTCAAAGAAGGACCTTTTTAACATTCTAATTTAAAGTTTGATTCTAATCTGAAATCGTTCTCGGGTTGGTCGCAATACTTGTGGTCTGGGTGGGTTAACCGGCTTACGTGGTTGCGGTTTAGAGCCCGTCCCAAGACAAATTAGTATTGTCCTCTTTGGTCTGCCAGGGTGAGGTTGCGACTCGAACCCCTTCTCTGCATTTTACGATCTCACCTTGACCAGAAACTTACTTGAGTGTCGGAGGGGCTAATCGGGACCTCACCCCCGACGTGCCTTCATTTATTTTGCAGGTATTTTTTACGTGAAATTCATCACAGAAAGTTGTCAATCAATGGATTCAAACGACAGCGTTCCGTTCGGCCAAAATCCGGCTGAACCAACTTACAATTGGAGAGGGTTGGTATAATAATAAGCTAGAATGGCCTGGAATGGTGGCAACTTGACATGACCTGGAATGTTGTGAGGCTACTTCAAGTTGTGAGTTTGGCAACAGAACTAAAATTACCTACTCGATTGCAGAAGCAAAGAATGGCGGGGGCGCTCAAATAATATTAACGATTCTATATACGTATTTGTAATTTCATCAGTTGTTTATGCAGTTAAAATTTCAACATTTCTTATTGATACCAAAAATCATTACAGAAGAATTAATGTGCAAAAAATACACTGTTTGTTTCAACTACTGAACTAAACTGTTCTAGGCAACATAACTGGTTACATACCTTTTCACTTTGGCAAAGCTAAGAAGCATCCCTCCACCACCACCATCACCCCGCCATCAAGCCACCACTGCCAGGATTGTTTCGAACAACTTAGCCGTGCTCAATGCCATGGACGATGCAGCCACTCAAAAGTACCATTTTGTCGTGTTGGGCATCACGGGAATGGGCTTTGTCACCACGACCTACAACATTTTCTGCATAAACGCTATAACCAAGCTTCTGGGTCGCATTTACTTCTACGACCCTCTTCTTAAGGAGCCTGGTAGGCTTCCACAGTTCGTGAACAACATAGTCAGCGGAGTGGCACTGACCGGAACTTTCTGCGGACAGTTGTACTTCGGTTGGCTCGGTGACAGAATCGGTCGAAAGAAAGCTTTTAAAATGACCCTGATAATCATTTTCTTCTGTGCCCTTTTCTCTGGTTTACTTTTCGGATCCCCTGGATCTGTTATTGCCATTCTATGTTTCTTCAGGTTTTGGTTAGGTGTTGCTCTAGGTGGCACTTATCCTCTTTGTGCCACAATCATGTCCGAGTATGCTAATAGGAAGACTCGTGGAGCTTTCTTATCAGGGCTGTTTACAATGCAAGGTTTTGGGATCATCTTCTCAGGACTGGTCCCAATGGTCCTTTCTAAAATCTTTCTTATTTATTATGATGCTAAGCCGTTTTACCAAGATCCTGCACATTCAACACAATCACAGGGAAACATTTTATGGAGGATTGTGTTAATGGTTGGTGCTCTTCCAGCTGCTATAACGTACTTTTGGCTCAGGAACATGCCTGAGACTTCTCGTTACACTGCTGTTATCAAACCTGATCCTAGAAACGACGCTGCAAGAAACGCTGTTTCTGATATGAGACGTGTTCTTAAGATTCGTGTCCATGAAGACCCTGATGAGGAACACAAGATTTCGAAGTTTAAAGCTGTAAATAGCTACCCATTATTGTCAAATGCCTTCTTCGAACGCCATGGAATCCATTTGATAGGTAACAGTAGAGAAAGTGTAAAATCTTCTTTTTTTCTTGTTCTATGGGTTGGATTCATGTTTTTTCTGAATGGTTTATTTTGCAGGAGCAATGTGCAGTTGGAGTTTGCTAGACATAGAGTTCTATTCACAGAATCTTACACAAAAGGACTTGTTTCCAGGAATGGGTTTAACCAAAAACCCTACTAAAGTTAATGCCATTCAAGAAGTTTATCAGCAATCAAGAGCCGTGTTCATAGCTGCATTCCTTGGAACATTCCCATGTTACCTGTGCAGTGTCTTTCTGATCGACAAGTTATGACGATTAGCGATCCAACTTATGGGTTTTATAATGATGTCTGCGTTCATGTTGCTAATGGGAGTGAAGTATGATTACATAAGAGACCAAAATCCTACTCTATTTGCAGTCCTGTAGTCTCTGACCTTCTTTTTCGCCAACTTTGGACCCAATTCAACCACCTTTATCGTCTCAGCAGAGTTGTTTCCGATATCTGTGCCACGGGCTGAGCGCGGCAGCCGGAAAGTTGGGAGCCATGGTTGGGACGTTTGTGGTTCAAACATACACATTGAAAGAAGGTCATGACAGGACCAAGATTTCTCTAATGGTATTGGCCTTTACGAACATGCTTGGATTTTGTTGCACTTTTTTCGTAACAGAGACCAAAGGGTTGTCTTTAGAAGAGTTGTCCGGTGAATATGGCGGTGATAATGAGATTGAGGTGAATGCTCCATTGATGACAAACATGGGAACTCATGGAAGCGAGAGTGAAGATTCGTAGGAGAATCAGTTCATTTCCTTAGAAAATAGTGTTTAAAAATATACAAACGTACAGTTCATAACAGCTTTTATATGCATGATGGAATCTGTGTTACGAGGAGCTCTTTTCACCTTTATGAACTAATTTGCAGGTAGGAGAGCGGCTTTTGAAGGGAAAAAAGAAAAAGAAAATCCTTTTAATAGAGTTTAAGACGATATAATGAGAAATATATTATAACACATTATCTTACTTCCAAAAATCATATCCAATAATACGACCATTTTATATTAACCTTAATAGAGAATTTTCTTAATAATGTTTAATAATAAAGAAAAAAATTAAACAACTCAAATGATTTAAACAATAAGTACATAAACAAAGACACCTGAAATAAGAAAGTAATTTTTAATTAAAAAAATGTCAAAACGACATTATTTTGTATATAAGAATCTTGGCAGTTCGAGTCTAAGCTTGATCCAAGGTTTGATTTTTTTCAAAACAATTGAGCCTTAGGCCTGATTTATCCGGTCCTGACTTGAAGCCTAGATGGGTCGTGCCCTGGCCCACTTGTCAACTCGATCTAGACCTCACTAATAATAACCCATTTTTTCCAAAGCAAACATTCAACAATCAGCCGAAACAAAGGAGATGTGGAGTATAATATAAAAGAATATTCTGATTGTAGTGCGTAATCCTTTTGATTGCATACACAAGCGGAAGTGGAACCTTCACCGTTTGACTTCGATGCCCGGTGGTAGAAAATTTATATTTTAAGGAACCAATGAAGTCTTGAGGACAGCTCAAACCATACCTTTAATTGCAAGCAATTTAGGAAGTTTTTGGTTGAAGAGTTTGAGAATAAAGGAATAAAATAATTATAAAAATAATATTTGTTTTAAAGTTTTCAATTTCAAGGAATAGATTTATTTTATTAAATTTGGGAATCTACTAAACTCTCCAAATAAAGTGGGTATCAAGTTTTCATTCCAATCTAGTGGTTACTATTTATACTTCTCCCTCACATAAGCAATTTTATTTTAATTATATTACTCATCACTCATCACTCATCATATTCATTATTATTATTATTATTATTATTATTATTATTATTATTAAGTTTTAAACTTATTATTATTATTTATTATTATTTTTTATTATTATTATTATTATTATTATTATTTATAAATTTTAAAATTCTTAATAATAATAATAATATTATTATTATTATTATTATTATTTTTCTTATTATTATTTTTTATTATAAATTTTAAACTTATTATTATTATTATTATTATTATTATTATTATACTAAATTAATTATCTTATTATTATTATTATTATTTTATTTTTATTAGTAATGTTATTATATGAAATTAATTATCTTATTATTATTATTATTATTATTATTATTATTATTATTATTATTATTATTATTTTATTATACGAAATTAATTATCTTATTATTATTATTATTTATTTTATTATACGAAATTAATTATCTTATTATTATTATTATTTATTTTATTATACTGAAATTAATTATCTTATTATTATTATTATTATTATTATAATAAATTTTGTAATAATAAAATAAATATGACATGAAAAAATGGTATTATATTATCTTTCATTCTCGTTAATGCAATAAACCAAACAACATTATTGGTATTAATCTGTAAACCCAAGCTTCTAAACCAAACATCATTTTTTATTTTCATACCCATTCACATTCTCTTCTATTATTGTACCCATATTCATACTCAACCCCGCGCTCAAACCAAACGTCCCCTTAAGTTGAACTTTGATTAATTTAATTCTACAAATTCCTATATAGTTATATAATTGACTTTAAAGGTTGATTTTACATAAGAAGATCTCTCAATCATTTCACGCTGGGTTTAGATCATATGTTTCCATTATCTTGGTCTTATCATATTCTATGAATATCTATTTATTTATTTTATGTAAATCTCATTTATTAGATGAAACAGCGTAGGAAAAAGGTAATAGGAACAAGTGATTGACTCCCTTCACATTAGCCAAGTAGTTGGGAAGAAATTAGGTGATTAATTAAACTAATTTATTATACATTAAATGAGAAGAAAAAAACATTAAATCACTTTCAATCAATAATGACCAGTTGAAGTTGAATTATTTAAAAAGTTAATTAAACATTTTTATATGTTTGTAAAATCTTTTACTTTTTTAATTTGTAATTATAATACTCGACTTCTACTTTGAAAATGTAATAGATTTGTTAGTTTATTAAACCTAACAAATCTACTAAATTTTAAATAATCAAGTATAAATAATTATTTAAAAATAAGGAATGAAAATTGGAAATTGTTAAATATAGAACAAAATTTCTAAGTAAGTTTTAGTATTAGTAATTATTATAGATTTATAATTTATTTTACGTCTTTTAATTTTTAATTTTTCTAAAATAAATTAGAGTATAATTATTATTATTGAAAATTAATTTAATTTTTGTGAAGTAAATTTATCATAATTAAATTACCATTTTGAATACCCTTAAACCTAAAAATAATTGATGGATTATAATAAATCAATTATCTATATACTTATTATAAATGTTTTAAAACCAGACCAATTTGACTAGTTTAATAGTAACAATCTTGAACCGGGTAATTTTTCATATCGATTTCTAATTTTGGTTCAATTTAGTTTAATCTTTATTGTTAGAAATTAATAAGTCTATTAATTAATTGACTTGTTTTGTAAGTTATTCAAATTTTGTAAACTAAAATAAATGATTTAATAATTTTAAATTACACTTTATTAGTTTTTGGACCGTTAGTTGATGATTTAGTATTTAATAGCTAATTTGGGAGTTAAGGATAGAAAATGTTAACTTAAAATGGAAGAAAAAATGAAAGAAAGATGGAAAGTTTGACTCTGGAAAACTTTGGGAAAGAAGAGAGTTGACGGGTGACAATTAATTCTATTTGGTGGCAACTAAAAATATTTGGTGGTAATTAATGCTACTTGGTCCCATTAAAATAATACCCATTAATGCATATAATTTTTTTCTCAATTACCTATTAAAAATTTTCAACCACATATAAAGAACTTAATTAATATCATATATTTTTATTAATTTTTTGAATTTGATGTTTACCTATTTCTTTAGTTAAACTTTGATCACTAGTTAACTCTCGATCAAACCTTCAAAATGAACTTATTTTAATCTTAAATTTGATCATTGGACTATCATTGAATAATACTATTTGAAGCTAAATAAAGTACAGTTTAGATCCCAAATATAATTATTCATCTCGAGATATATCATTTACAACCCAAAAAGTACTATTTATGAAATCGAGATTTTGGAGCGTTGGATCATACGGTTCCAAAAACTAGGTCCCGTATTTTAAAATCTTACTTATCCGACTCAGCGGTGCAATTATGTTGAATTTTATTTTGGGGCAATTACAAAAAAAAAAGTATCAATGCATAACTAATGATTAAAAAACTTTAAATGGAAGTAGTAATTGATTGTAAAATGTATTGATCATTACGTAATTAGATATGAATTACTATAATAGATATATGCTTAAATTCCATAAATTAATTTTGATGCCTATTTATGCTTAGAAATAAATGAAGATTTTTTATACTTGAAAAATATTATATGTTATGCATCTTATGGGATGAACGAAATGAATAGGGTGAGAAGTGTAATTCTTTGAACACTACTAAGCTTATAGCTTAGCGTATAGTTTTCTTTTCGTGCGTAGGTTTTGAAGAAAATTACAAAAAAACTGTAGTAGATCCTACTATCAAAACTAAAGTCACGTAAAGGATTGTGAAAGATTTGGAGGTAGATATATCGAAGAATTATATATAATTTTGGATTATGACATGTACAAATGAAGGATCGTATAAAATTTTGGGTTTGACTTTCACCCATTTTTCTGGTCAAACTTTAATTACCAATTAACTTATAGTCAAACTATCAAAATGAACATTTTTTGACCTCAAATTTGATTTTCGATCAGATTTTCCTTGAATAATACTATATGATGTCAAATAAAATAAAGTACAATTTAGGTCCCAGATGTTACTATTCATCTTAGGATGTACTATTCACGACCTAAAAGTACTACTTAAGAAATCGGGATATCGAGGTGTTACAAGTTTTTTAAATGTTTCTTATAAACTTTGATTAAAAATAATGACAAAACACATGTTATATAAATAAATATTAAATATAGATTAATCTAATGTTAATATAGTGACTTAACTCAACTTTTAAATATAATCAAAACTAAATAAACTTACTTAAATTGATATTTTCATATATTTATTATAAATTATTAATTTAAGTTAAATTTGATTAATTCAATTTGAGTTTAAGAGTTGAGTTAAATCATCATATAAACAATATTTAATTTTGGTACAAGTGTAATGTTCATTGTGTAAGTATTTTGTCTTTATTTTAATTAAAGTTTGATAAAAGGAGTTTTTAATTGAAAATAGTAAAATTTTCAAAAAATTAAATTATAGGAAAGATTTGTTTCTTTTACCCTCAATTTTGATATTTTGAACTTAACTAATAAAACTTACATTTGTAAAAATTTAATGTTTGTGTATTGATAACTTCCAAGAGGGTGAGTATTTGAACAATCGGTAAAGTTGTTCATTTGTGACCATAAGATCACATGTTCAGGTCACAAAAATAATCTCTTTGTAGAAATACAATGATAAAGTTGCATACATTATGACCCTCCCGACGGTCTTAATAACTTCCAAAGTAAACTCGATCAAACCTAGGTTACTTACATATGCGCATTAAGACCTTGTTTGGTAAATAACTTATCAACTATTTTTTGACAGATTGAAAGATTTTAGCTATTTAACAATGTTAAACTGCTGATAATTATGTTTGGCAAACAGTGATTAGGTTGACAAATTGAACTCAATATGTTAATTTTGAAAATGTTACTATGAGGAAAGTTTTCTCAAGCAACTAAGAAATTAAGGAACCAAAAGATTATTATATTTAAAAGTTATTACATTTTACTCAAAGAGATAGAGGTATAAATTTGAATTAATTTATACAAATTAAAAAATCAGTCATTAAAATAATATTTTAAAATATTTAATATTAAATTAAAATTTTCAAAAACTTTAATACTTTTAAATTTGTTATCTATAATTATATTACATTAATTACTTTTGTATAGATATGATATTTATGTTAAGTCAAAATGACTTTACATAAAAATGATTTTGATGTATAACAAACAAAGAGAGATCATATACAAGAAAACAAAGCGGAACACAGCATTAAAATGCAAAGCGCGTGATAGCATTTAATGCAAAGCAACGAGCGACGCAAATGCAAAGCGACGCAGACGCAAATACAAAGCGACGCAGACGAAAATACAAAGCAGACGCAGACGCCTTAAAATGCAAAGCGACGCAGAGCAAAAGCAAAGCAGACGCAAAATGTGAAGCGGATCACGAAGCAAGTAAAGCAACAGCGCATAGTCGATTCGAGTTAATTCTGAACTCAACTGATTAACAGTTTTTTAAAGATTCAAGATTCAAGAATCAAGAAGCGATTAGAGGCGAAGGCTATAAATTCAAGTCGAAGTCGAAAACCTAAAAGTCATGCGATTTTAGAAAAATTATACAAAGTGAAAAGCGATTAAGTGCAAACTAGTGAGTGCTATCTTCTTCAAATAAAGTATTCAAATATTTTTCGAAAAGAAAAGATGTACAGATAACTGCAGAGGCTAAGTGTGAAAGAATCTTGGTTGTAGAGACTGAAGAGGCTCGTGAAAGAATACTTATAACGATTGAAGAGATAGTGAAATCTCGAAAAAACTCGAGGATCGGGCGTAGCCACGGTTTGGGTGAACCAGGATAAATCCGCGTGTCTACCACTCTTACTCTCTATCTCGTTTTTAGTTTCAAATTTTATCATTACTTATGTTCATATACATAGATTGAGAAGTTTGATCAATCGAATAAATAAAAATTACAGAAAGATTTTATTCCTAACAAATAATTACGAAAAGACTTATAAAGAGGGAATATACAATTCAACCCCTTCTCGTGCATTCTATTATTGTTTTCTAAATCTTTGTATTAACTTGTTATTCACTTCAATTGGTATCGAGCAAGGTATCCAAGAATCACTTTGGCGAAGTGTGGATTAAAGATAATGGCGAGTCACATGTATACATCATTGAAGGAGCCTCGATCACTAGACCTCCAAGATTCAACGGAGAAGACTATCACTCTTTGGAAAGATAGGATGCGGTTATTCATCGAATCTACTCATGTTGACCTTTGGGACGTTATAGAGAACGGATCTTACACACCGTAGATGAAGAAGGCAATTCTATTCCACTAATGATGGACGGTGATCGGAAAGCAAGAATACTGATTAAATTCAAAGGCGAAATTTTTCTTGACATGTGCCTAGCGGGGCGAGTATGACAAAGTGCACGCAGTTGTGACATGCAAAGAGATGTGGGACACATTGTCTATTGCTCACGTGAGCACAAGCCAAGTTAAAGAATCCAAGATAAGTATTCTTGTGCATCAATATGAATTTTCAGGATGGAAGATGAAGAATCTATTGATCAAATGTTTGGAAGATTTCAAACAATTGTCAATGGATTGAAAGCTCTTGGAAGGACATACAACAATCAAGATCATGTTGAAAGATTCTAAGAAGTCTTCCTAAGAGATGGAGACCTAAAGTTCTATGATCTAAGAAGCCAAAGACTTGGCGTGTTAAAGTGGATGAGTTCTTGGGATCCTTAAAGATTCATGAAGTAGAACTCAACGTCAAGACAAGCCCAAGCGAGATAAGTCAATAGCATCAAGGCCGGACAAAAGAATCATAAGACTCGAGAGAGGAGGAAGTCATCAAAAGCGTTAAAATTGAAGAATCAAAGGATGACAACTCCACCAATCCGAATCGACTCAAGTGATGAAGATGACGAATTATCTTTCATTTCCGGAAAGATAAGACGATATGGAAGAAAAAGCCCAGAGGGAACCGACATTCGGAAAGAATGGGAAAGATGAAGCTAAACCAGAAGTCTTCATCATTTGCTCTGAGTGCAACCAGCTGGACACTTCTGAGTCCGAATGTCCTACTCTCAAGAAGAAACCAAAGAAGAGTAGAAGGCAAGAAAAGCATGATGGCAACATGGAAGGACCTAGATTCATCTGAATCGAATCTGAACTCAGAGTCATCGTAACATGCAAATATTTGCCTAATGGCCGAGGAAGATAGTGATGAGGAGGTAAAATCGATTATGATAATTTGCATGATGCCTATTCGAATTGTTAGAAGATTCTCATGCTATTCGAAACAAAGACAAATGTTAAAGAAGAAGTATGTAGAAAATATTAGACATCTTGAGGTAATAGAGAGAAAAATGTTTGTTTAAAGAAACAATTAGAAGATAAAAGAAAATTGTAGAAAGATCGAAGAGATTAATCAACTTAAAATAAGGATTAAGAATTTATCAATGATTTAGCTACTTTCACGAAAGTACAAAGAAAATGAATGAGATGCTTGGAAAATGTAGACATCCGAGTGATAAGACTGGATTAGGGTTTACAGGAAACAAGATTCAGTCTCGTAAAAAATATGTCATTCAAAAAAGAAGATATAGGATGATTCATTTTAATCAACATTCTAATAATATGCATCATAGATCACATCATATGCATACTACTAACCATAAAGGACCCAAGAAAATTTGGGTACTAAGAAATAAAATAGTTTCTCCTGCAGATATCCTTCCTTGGAAGATACGGCAAGCACCATTGGTATTTAGACAGTGGATGCTCGCAACACATGACGAGAAGAAGATCTATGTTCCTAGACCTTCATATAAGAAGGAGGATCAGAACTTTGGAGACAACCAAAGCGGGGAAAATTATTGGAATCGGAAAATAGGTAAAGATTCATTTGTATGCATAAATAATGTCTTTGCTTGTTGATGGTCTAAAGCATAACTTGATTAGCGTCAGTCAATTGTGTGATTCTGGTTTCACAGTTACATTCAATCAAAATCTTTGCGAAGTCAGAAACAAAGATGGGTCTATACTTTTCTCTGCCAAGAGAAGAAACAACCTTTACAAAATCAAGACCTTTAGAACTGTTACATATGGATTTATTTGGTCCTACAAGGATATTAAGTCTTGGCAGAAAGAAATATGGACTCGTCATTGTTGATGACTTTACTCGATTTTGTTGGATATTGTTTTTATCACACAAAGATGAGTCTTTTAAGTGCTTTAGAATCTTATCCAGAAAGTTACAGAATGAAAAGGAATGTCCATAGTCGATGTCGGGGTGACCATGGTGGAGAATTTGAAAATGAGAAGTTTAGAGTATATTGTGAGGAGAATGGAATTTCCCACAACTTCAAATTTCTAGAACTCCACACAAAATGGAGTTGTTGAAAGAAAGAATAGGACGATTCAAGAGATGGCAAGGACAATGCTATGTGAGACTAATCTTCCTAAGTATTTCTGGGAAGTCGTGAATCTGACAAGATGCTATATTCGAATAGGATCATATTGCGACCTATGTTGAAGAAGACTCCTTACGAGTTATGGAATGGAAGAAGACCAAGCATATCTTACTTTCATCCATTTGGGTGCAAATGTTCTATTCGAATCTGAAAGAGTCATTGGATAAATTCGATTCGAAGACTATCCAGAATCTTCCTAGGCTACTCATTATCGCTCAAAGCGTTTGAGTTTACAACTTGACTTCAAAGATTGTTGAAGAGACGATCCATGTCAAGTTTGATGATAATTCTCAACCCCATAAGGAAGATGACATGGAGAATGAAGGTCCTTCAAAGAACTTAGATGATACCTCAGAAACTCCCTCCTCAGACACTCATGAGAACAAGATTGAAGATATTCCAAAAACTATAGAACTAAGACGAAATTGGAGATATAAAAGTTCTCATCCAGAAGAACTAGTTATCGGTGACACCTCAGAAGAAGTTAGGACAAGGTCCAGATTCAAAAGAGAAGCTAATGTAGCCTTTATCTCCGAAGTAGAGCCTAAGAAGGTTGAGAAGCTCTTGAGCCGAAACTTGGGTGTTAGCCATGCAAGAGGAGCTGAATCAATTTACTATAAATAACGCTCAGTCCTTAGCCCCAAAACCTTTTAAGAAATCCATTATTGGAACCAGATGGGTTTTCAAGAATAAGTTAGACGAATCAGGTAAAGTGAGTCGTAATAAGGCTAGATTAGTAGCACAAGGCTATAATCAACAAGAAGGAATAGACTACAATGAAACATATGCTCCAGTGGCGAGACTTGAAGCTATAAGGATTTTGTTAACATATGCGATCTGTCATGATATAAAGTTGTTTCAGATGGATGTTAAGAGTGCATTTCTAAATAGTTTTATAGATGAAGAGGTGTATGTGAAACAACCACCGGCTTTGAAGATGTTAAAAACCGGACTATGTCTATAGACTTCACAAAGCCTTATACGATGCAAGCAAACTCCTAGAGCTTGGTATGATCGTCTGAGTATCTTCCTAATAGAGAATGGTTTCAGTAGAGGTCAAGTTGATAAGACGCTGTTTAGAAAGAGTTTTCAGAATGATTTTATCTTAGTACAGATCTACGTTGATGATATCATTTTGGTGCTACTTGAAAGAGTTGTGTTTAAAGTTTGAGAGCTTAATGAAGAAAGAATTTGAAATGAGTATGATGAGCGAGTTAAAGTTCTTTCTTGGGTTGCAAGTTGCTGCATCAAGAGAAGATCTTCATTCATCAACAAAAGTATGTGAAAGAGTTGTTGAATAAGTTTGATATGAATAATGTGAAGCCTATGGCAACTCCGATGCATCCTTCAAACCTTTTGTCGAAAGACAAACTTGGTAAGAAGGTGGATCAAACCTATATAGAGGGATGATCGGCTCTTCTTGTATCTTCTGACAAGTAGACTGATATTCGCTTCGGTGTATGCTTGTGCAAGATTTCAAGCCGATCCTAGAGAGTCTCATTTATTCTGTTAAAAGAATTTTGAGATATCTCGCAGTACTCTTGATCTTTGCTTAATGTTTGAGAAAGGTAAAGATTTCAGTTAATTGGATATTGCGATGCGGACTATCTTGGAGCAGAATCGAAAGAAAAGCATAAGTGGAGGATGTCATTTTCTGAGGAAATCTAGTCTCTAGTCAAGCAAGAGACAAAGCTCAATTGCTCTATCAACCGTTGAAGCAAAATATATATGCCATGAAGTTCTTTGCTCACGACGCCGTGGATCAAGTATCGACTTGAAGACTATTCGCTTAAAGAGGAGGAGATTCCAATTTATTGCGACAACACTAGCGCAATAAATCTATCAAAGAATCCAATTCAAAGATTCGAGTGAAGCATATAGAAGTCGACATCATTTTCGAGAGATTATGTTCGGAGGAAAGTGGTGCTTCTACGCTTTGTTGAAACAGAACTTCAGGGCGACATCTTCACTAAACCACTAAGTGATGAACGGTTTGAAAGATAAGACGAATCTTAACATGGTGATGTTAAATGAGCGATCGAAAGCTAAAGTAACGTGGAAACTAACGGCGTTAGTTACATTGAGTTACAAATGGTAACTTCTCTCACAAGAAAGATTTTTGGAGGAAAAATCGATAATCTCGAGGTTCTTAATGATTCTAGAACCCACCGGACCATAACCTATATATGGATGAAGATGAAATTATAGCGGTCTTTTCATCATCTCTGACGATTCATTTCGCTTACCAATTCTCTCAAAACATTTCGCTCAAAAGTTCTCCGGAAGATATTTTCACTCTATACAATGGAAGCGACCATGGTTTATGGAAGACTTGTGGACTTTGAGTCACTAAGAAGAGACGGCATGGATGTAGAACCGAAATAATAAGAGTGGTTGGAAGAACTTCCTTCGATACAAGAACCGATCTATCTGAATGAGGTATATGATTATGGAAGAAAGCTCGTCTGATAGATAACACTATTGTATCATCTGTAGAGAGAATATCTGTTCTTGTCACAAAGGATTTGATAAGGAAGGTGGCTGATTGCCCATCAGTTGGTGAGAAATTGTCTACCAAGGCGGATGGATGACCTCAATGGAATGAAAGAAGAAGATATCAAGAGGCAACTATATGGCACAAATAATTCAAGGAGAGGAAGACATCAAACTTGATTAGAAGGCTAGGTGCTTCACGCAATTTTGTTTAATTGCATTCTACCCGAGTCGGTTCAAGACATTTAGTGACCACTCTGGATGAACAATGTCTGTTCTACCTACTTAATCGAAGCCCCATAGATTTACCCTTCTCAATCTTTCACTATATGGTTAAGGGGTTAAAGGAAACTACTAGTTATCCTTATGGTATGATTTTGACGAGGATTTTTAAGGAATCCAGATTTTTATCCGCACTACAGATGTCGTATAAACTGCTCTGTGAAGGGCAAGATCGACGCACACACGATACGGCGAATGGGTGCGAACACGATGAGACAAAGACCAAGCCGACTCTTCAGGAAGTCAAGAACCGAGGGGAGCGTGTATTGAAGAAGACTCTGTCTCAAGTTCTCGGTCTCAAGAAGTATCAAATCACTCTTCATTGAACTAAGGAGAGTGCTAGGTAGACCTCTCATGAAAATGGCGAGTCCTCTTTTCAAAGAAAGCCAATCTCAGAGGACAAAACAAAGTCGCCAAAGAGACAAGGAGAAAGTCTTTTGAACGAAGTTGTGAAGAAAGCAAAGAGATCACCAAGAATTAGGACTCGAGGCAACAGGAAGAAAAGATTGCCGAAAACGAGTCGAGAAGAAACTTCTAAATCTTGTGCACTCGAGCCACAAGATCCTTAGTCTCTATTCGGAAGAAGATACGGCCGAAAAATCCAAAGAGACCGAGAGGAAGAGAAAAGCAACATCCGAGAAAAGAAAATCTCCAAAGAAGAAATCGGTAAAACTAATCAAGCGAGAAAAAAGACTAAGAAGGTTAGTCGAAGAAGATCATTTCAAGCTACGAGAACGTTAGTCAATGAAAGAAACTATTAATACTGCTCAAGTAAAAACAGGTGAGCGATTTACGATTCAGGATACCCCTATTGTTCAACAAGAAGAAGAACCAACTAAAGAAGGCACAGTTCAGAAACACTGTTGCTCAACAGAGGAGCCGATAGATGAAAGCTTGGTTCAGATGACTCTAATGAAGCACATCAAGAAGCAACAGCGATGTCGATTCGGAGGATGAAAACCGTGTCTAATGGTATACAACTACCACAAGTTTTGAGGAAACGAAGTTGAAGATCAAAATGGTGGAAGTAGTTACGACGAAGACCGCTATTGCAATCGGTGTTCAACCAAATGAAGAAGATAGTAGGCGTGGTACAACCTATGGTGATTAATCATAACACATGGGAGTTACTCAAAGAAGACGAAAAGATCTTCTATGATACTTTGGGATTTCTTTGCTACTTTGTCATATCCTACAAACGTCCCCGCCATCCGTGTACTATTTTTCCAATCACTAAAAATCTGAGATAATGGTTGCACGGATATACGACCAAGATTCTCAAAAGATTTTACCAGGGAAATCAAAATTATATCCACGAAGATGATGCTAGTGATGATCCGTCCGCAGATCAAATTGCGAAGAGGTGCGAAAAATTGATGAAGCATGCGCGCATGAAGTCGAGATAAAGCGAATGCAGCCATACTAATAGTGAGGAAGACCGTCGATGGGGAAGAATATGAACAGGAACATTTACTGAGTTCCTCGTTCAGACAGTTCTTCGTATTAGTCATTTGTCTAATACATTGTCTATTGAAGCACAAGCCCTACCACTGCAAGGACGACAGTTGCTGATGCTGCCTGCTCCTTTTGATTTAGATCTTCCTGAAGCGGAAACGTTCATTCGTCCACCTACCTTTGAGATCAATGAAGACTACATCCTATCCTCTGATGCTTACACTACTTCAATTCCTTTCGCTCCTCCATCAGCAGGAGTTGATCAAGCCTCTTCGTCGGTTGATCCACCAGATGAAGTTAGTAGATTACGAGGTGAACTCAACGACATGAAGGAGACGGTGAATGATCTGAGAAAGATGATAGCAGAACTACTGAAGATCCAGAATCGTTAATCATTTTTATTATAACAAATAGGGAGAGCGGAAAAGAAGATAATCAATGAAAAGGAGAGGATGTTCGAGACAAAGAAGGTGTGACCACAACAGACGAAGAAAGGAAGAAGATAAGTTTTTTACTTTGCAAAATCAGAATTTACTTTGTTACATTTTCTTTTCTTGTATGTAATTTGTTATATTCAAAAGGGGAGATTGTTAAGTCAAAATGACTTTACATAAAAATGATTTTGATGTATAAAAACAAAGAGAGATCATATCTGAAAAACAAAGGCATACTGACGCAAAATGCAAAGGATATGAAGCAAATGCAAAGCGGAACACGAGCATAAATGCAAAGCGGACCTGACATAAATGCAAAGCGACGCAGACGCAAATGCAAAGCGACGCAGACGCAAATACAAAGCGATACAGACGCAAATACAAAGCGACGCAGATGCAAATGCAAAGCGAGACGAGCGTAAATACAAAGCGAGATGCAGACGCAAATACAAAGCGAGCAGACGCAGACGCAAAAATGCAAAGCAGACGCAGACGCAAATATGAAGCGAGATCGTGATTTAAGTAAAGAAATGAGCGAAGAGTCGATTCGAGTTAATTCTGTAACTCAACTGATTAACTTTCTTTAAAGATTCAAGATTCAAGATTCAAGAATCAATAAGCGATTAGAGACGAAGGTTATAAATTCAAGACGAAGTCGGCTGAAAAACTGCGATTTTAGAAAAATTACACAAAGTGAAAAGCGATTAAGTGCAAACTAAATTGAGTCTATCTTCTTTGTAACAAAGTATTCAAATATTTTTCGAAAAGAAAAGGTGTACAGATAACTGCAGAGGCTAAGTGTGAAAGAATCTTGGTTGTAGAGACCAAGAGGCTCGTGAAAGAATATTTGAATACAATTTAGGTCCTTTTTATATCAATATTTAGTATATAATATTATTATCACTTGTATATTATGTTTAATTCAATTCAATTTAATCTAAAATTAACAAGTCAAATTTAAATTAATTATTTTTACTTAAGTTTAAATTTTAAGAGATTAATATAAAAATCAAAATAATTTTATTTTAATTTAATATATTAAAATATAGTTTCAATTTTAAAATTTAAAATTTTAAAATTAAAATAACAAAAATTATATTTTCTTAAATTATAAATTAAATCGATATTATTTTTATAAACCCAATTTCATATTAAGTTCGTTGGTGCTGCATTTGAGAAAAACTCTTGTGTGATTCGACCGAACTCATTCTTAAACCTATTTTTGGTGACATTTTAGTGATGTCTCAAGTTCTTTAGTTGACCCTTGCCATTCTAAGAGGATATCGAGAAGTTTTTAATCGAATTCATTCATCACTAAGAAATTGTATTTAGGGGTTTTCGTTCTTAAGACTCAATAGAAGATATTGGAGAAAATGATGGTATTGACTTCTTCTGCTCTTTCTAAATTCTCACGAGAATATTCAAAGAAATAGTAAGATATATACAGATAATAGTTATGTCTTTATAGATTGTCTTTTAGAGTCACACCCTCATAAGTCATTTTATACATAAATAACTAAACTAAAGATTAATTTTATCAAATATTTTTAAATAAATTATTGATGTCATTCGCTGTAACATCCCATTACTTGTGGGAGGGTTAGAATGGTAAATGTAAGTGATTAGTGAGAGTTAGAGATGCATTTTCATGTTCATGCATAAAAATTTCATGCACATATACATGAATAGTAGATGAATTTGCACATGAAAATAATTGTACATGCATTCATGAATAATTCCAGGTATGATTGGATTGATCTATGAATCCTTAGAGTTATGGACGTTTTTACATTGGAAATATTAGTGATTGGTGGAAATATCATATTTGTATGTGTTGGTGAATTTAGGAGTTTTCTTTCAAAATTTTGGAGTACTGAGAAATATATATATAATAGGGAACAAGAAATTAAAAGAAGCTTTGGAGATATTGGATTGTAAAGATGTCAGTCAAGGGAGTTAGTTTCAAAAGAAACTAAGTTAGAACTTGGGTATTGGGTAAGTGACAAGTGTCACTTAGGCTTTTGTACTCTTACTAGAAGTAGGCTACTATTCTTTGAGAGTTGATAGATTAGGTCTTATCCAAGCCCCTTCTTTAGTATCATCTTTCTAAAACTTCTTTTTGAAACACAAAGTTTTCCATCAAATACTTTCTAAGAGACTTTTGTGTTTTTCCTTTCTTTTACCAAACCCACTTTGCCAATTGTGTTCTCTACCCTAAGAAAAAAAACCAGAAGCTGCTCATTGCACTTAGTGAAGTACGAAAATTTTGTGGAGATTAGGGCTTGAAGATTTTGGAGTTTCAGTAGGTAAGTAGTAAATAAATCTTTTAGAGTTGGAGATTCATGCAACAAATTGCTAAGTTACTATCAATTGCATGGAAAATGACATTTATGTGTTTGTCATAATACTGTGTTGTTGGGGGATTAAAAATCTGGTTATGGTGTTAATTTAGTGGTTGAAAGGTTATGAGTGTTGAGTGTTGTAAAAGTGATTTTTTGAGTTGAATGGAAGATATAATTCAGGTAGAAGATGAGTTAGACGCAAAGTGTTGAAAGTTATAAAATATGGAAAATGTGCACTGAGTACACTTCAATCTTTAAGCCACAACGTTTTCTTTGGTCATCCAAACAAGATGATTCTTAATTTGGATTAAACTAGAGACATATGGCTACATTTTGTATGAAGACATCGAATTTCAGTTTTGTCTCTAAGAGTCTCAAAAGTTGTCATAAAGTTGAGAATAGGGTGCAGGGCGTTGAAAGCTGATTGTAAAATTCGTGTTCTGATTTCGGAAGAAAATATGGACTTGATCTAGATAGATTTGGGTAAAGTTTCCTTCTTGAAAGTTGTATATCTTTCTTTTATCTTTCCAACGGTATATTATATGCAAAATTTGAACATCGGAGTCAAAAGTTATGACTCTTATAAGTGGATACGTTCTGGACGCGAAAAGCAAACGATAGAAATGAGACGGAAGAAAATGAGGCAATAGAAAAGTAGACGATAGAAATGAGACGATAGAAAAGCAGACGATATAAATGAGACGGAAGAAAATGAGATAATAGAAAAGCAGACGATAGAAATGAGACGAAAGAAAATGAGACGATAGAAATGAGACGGAATAAACTAAGACGAAAACAAAAACAGACTGGACTCTTTTGGTCATAACTTCTTCTGTAGACCTCCAAATAACCTGATTTTTAAAGCATTGGATTCCTAACACATTTCTCTATCTTTTCACAAAAATTTATGGTTTTTGGTATTAAATTGAAAATGATTAATTGAATCAAAGTAAAGGTATCGGTGGAAAGAGCATGAGCTGGATATTTTACTGAACATATTTAAGTATTTTGATGATATCTTGGTCTCTAGGATTTCAATTGAGGTGATTATTGATTTGCAGTAAACTAGAGTAATATGGATACAAATCATATGAAGAAGCTGAATCTTGATCCAATCTCTAAGGTGTTCAATTTCTAGATGGAATTTGGGTATAGTACACTGTTTTGAAGAGGAACAGTCCGAGAATGTTTGAGGCATATCTTCCAAATTACTGAATCAAATTGAGTGATTTTTGTGTAAATGGAAAGATAAAAGATAGAGAAACACTTTTCTAGAAGAGAGTGGGCTCAAATTTCACAAGTTTTGCCTCCTGATTGAATGTGAACAGTAAACCCGAAAGGGTGTTTCAAAAAGCCTGAAAGTAAGCCAGTGACAAATGAATTGTGATTTCAATGGTTTTAGAGAGGCATAAACCTAAATGTTAGTTATACTTAAATGAATTTTGGTATGGGGATAGTGTTGATAAAAATTTATAGAGTGATACCCGAGATTTATCATAAACATGCATTGTACGTAATTCATTTCATACATGTGCATTATTGAATATTTGTAATGGTGCAAATTGTGATATCGTGTATGCTATTTGTTATAGAGGAGCAACTGGAACGTCCACTTTTAGACGTTGCCGGATCTTCCAGGCATTAGTTTTGGGAACAACTTGTGAGTAACCTAGACGGTCTCACTCAATTAATTGTCTGCTTTAGAATATGATTTGAATGAGTTATTTAAGTGCTCCCAATTGTGCAAATTGTGAATGTGCATATGAATGCAAAAGCGTGCTCAGCATTTCTGCTGAATGTCGGACTAAAATCTGATGATGAATGTGATCTAAATGTGAATGTGCATCCATGAGATTGACTGAGGTTATGTTATGTGAAACATTCATTATATGAATGCATGTAAGATAAAGGAAGTTATGATCGGAATCGCCAGGACAAAGAGCTTAAAGCTCAGAGCGTGAATAAAGCCTCGGGCTCGAATGCAACTGTACCCTATATCCACTAAGAGATATGGGACGTTATACGACAAAACTCGACATCCATAAAGGGATGAGCTGGTAAAAAGGTACTCGGTTATAACGACAATATAAATGAAAGTTAGTCTCACGTGTATTGCCAATTATAACTTATACGTTTTTTGCATGAACAATGTGATATATTTCGAATATGCAATGAGGTGGATATTATGTTATGTGCAATGATGTGATGCATGAATTGAGTGAACCATCGATGATGGTTACCTCATTGAGTTCCCAAAACTCATCAAAATTGCAACGTTATCTTTTCAGGACCGAGAGACGATTCTAGCTACTGAGAGGCTCTACCAGCCGTGTGGGTTGTGTGTTGACAAGAGAAGTCATGGCTCAAAGGTCAGTCAGCTGAAATTTGTGAACAACTTAGATAGACTGCATATATTTTTCCTTTTTGATGTAGTCCTTTTGTATTAGGTTTTGATGTGTTCCTAAGGGAAATGATGAAAGGCACAATGTACACATTCGGTGATTATGAAACGTTATGAGGAAAGGTGAATTTTAAAATATTGTGATCTTCTTATGATGTTTTTTAAGTAAATTGTGATATCATGCCATCGTAAGTAAATGTAGTGATCGAACGTAGCTCACTTTTATCGTAGGATATGTATCGGAGTGACCTTTGGACATCCCAATATGTACCCTAAAATAAGAGAGTACTACATTCGCTATTCAAATAAACTATATATTAATCAAATGTTAGCTAACTATTGATAGAATCAACTTGCAAATAACGTAATTAATTGATTGCTCAAATGGTCGGAGACGGGCAAAAGCTACCCAAAGTTTAACTTTTAAGGTCCACATTTTTTTATGAAATAAAAAATTTAATAATTGATCACGTGGTTTTTGTTTTTTGTTTTTTGTTTTAAATACAATGTATTAAAGCATTGAAACTTCCACGCAATTAACTACCAAACTACTCCTCTGTCTTGCTGCATTTAAAACAACTCGCTTTCTTATCCCAACATGGACAGCAAGAGCAAGAAGATACATAAGACACCTGTATAAAAAATTAAGGACGCCAAAAGCTAAGCAGTAGTCCTCCAACACGGCCATCACCACCGACACTACTGCCAAGATGGTCTCGAACAACTTGGCCGTGCTTAATGCCATGGACGATGCAGCTACTCAAAAGTACCACTTCGTAGTGTTGGGCATCACTGGAATGGGCTTTTTCGCGACGACCTACAACTTTTTCTGCATAAACGCCATAACCAAGCTTCTGGGTCGCATTTACTTCTACGACCCTCTTCTTAAACAGCCTGGTAGGCTTCCGCAGTACGTGAACAACCTAGTCAACGGAGCGGCACTGACCGGAACTTTCTGCGGACAGTTGTACTTCGGTTGGCTCGGTGACAGAATCGGTCGAAAGAAAGCTTATGGAATGACCCTGATAATCATTTTCTTATCTGCCCTTTTCTCTGGTTCACCCTTTGGATCCCCTGTATCTGTTATTGCCATTCTATGTTTCTTCAGGTTCTGGTTAGGTGTTGCTCTAGGTGGCACTTATCCTCTTTGTGCCACAATCATGTCCGAGTATGCTAATAGGAAGACTCGTGGAGCTTTCTTATCAGGGCTGTTTACAATGCAAGGTTTTGGGATCATCTTCTCAGGACTGGTCCCGATGGTTCTTTCTAAAATCTTTCTTATTTATTATGATGGTAGGCCGTTTTACCAATATCCCGCACATTCAGCACAACCACAGGGAAACATTTTATGGAGGATTGTCTTAATGGTTGGTGCTCTTCCAGCTGCTATAACATACTTTTGGCTCAGGAAATTGCCTGAGACAGCACGTTACACTGCTGTTATCAAACCTGATCCCAAAAATGATGCAGCAAGAGATGCTGTTTCTGATATGAGACGTGTTCTTAAGATTCATGTCCATGAAGACTCTGATGAGGAACACAAGATTTCCAAGTTTAAAGCTGTAAATAGCTACCCATTATGGTCAATCCCCTTCTTCGAATTCCATGGAATCCATTTGATAGGTAACACTAGAGAAAGTGTAAAATCTTCTTTCTTCTTTTTCTTTTGTGTTTTTTTCTGAATGATTTATTTTGCAGGAGCAATGTGCAGTTGGTGTTTACTTGACATCGCGTTCTATTCACAAAATCTTACACAAAGGACTTGTTTCCAGATATGGGTTTAACCAAAATCCCACTAAAGTTAATGCCATTGAAGAAGTTTATCAGCAGTCAAGAGCCATGTTCATAGCTGCATTCCTTGGAACATTCCCAGGTTACCTGGGCACTGTGTTTCTGATCGACAAGTTCGGACGATTGGCGATCCAACTTATGGGGTTTCTAATGATGTCTGCGTTCATGTTGATAATGGGAGTGAAGTATGATTACATAAGGGACCAAAATCATGCTCTATTTGCAGTCCTGTATTCTCTGACCTTCTTTTTCGCTAACTTTGGACCCAATTCAACCACGTTTATCATGTCTGCGGAGTTGTTTCCGATGAGGATGAGATGTCTGTGCCACGGGCTGAGCGCGGCAGCAGGAAAGTTGGGAGCCATGGTTGGGACATTTGTGGTTCAAACATACACATTGAAACAAGGTCATGACAGGACCAAGCATTCTCTAATGGTGCTGGCCTTCACGAACATGCTTGGATTTTGTTTCACTTTTTTCATGACCGAGACGACAGGGTTGTCTTTAGAAGAGTTGTCCCGTGAAGATGGCGGTGAGAATGAGATTGAGGTGGATGTTCCATCGACGACAAACATGAGGACTAGTAGAAACGAGAGTGAAGATTCGTAGGAGAATCGAGTTAGATCCTCTGCTTAACCTTATTCTTTCTAACTCTATTTCAACCCAAAAATGTCGTCATTAATTCACAACTGATTGAGGCAGAATTGAGGCTAAAAATTCACAGCTATGTTAAAGCCTGAACGTTTTCGACTGAAACTTAGAGTTAGGCAAGTGAAAATGGAGATGAAGAGAGCCGCTGTGAGGAAGAGATGATAGAGAGCAAAAATTGAGAGAGAAAAGAGACCTTCGGTGGAGTACAAACACAAACTACTTTTTTAAGTGGCTTGCAAAGAGGATCTTGTCTCTAGCTTGGAGTCCAGATCTTCCGTGGATGTCTTATTGTATCCGTTGAATTTCATAAATTTATTTATGTAGATTTCGCGTGGGTCTCGCATAAATATATGTGGATCTCGCATAAATGAATATCTGAGATTTATTGGACACAATAACACACTTTAAAATTGGATCTCCTTATCTTGAAGCGGTAAAGTTGATTTTAAACGTAGCTGTGAATTTTTTACCCCGATTATGCTTCAATCAGTTGTGAATTAAGGATAACGTTGTTAGGTTGGGATAGAATTAGAAGAATAAGGTTAGACAAAAGCACCGATCCTAGGATTTTATATCTAATAATTGCACTGTAAAAATCCACCAAGTCCATTTTCGCTTAGCCTATTACCATTTTAAGTTTATTTACTTATCTTAATTGTTATGGAATCTTTGTTATGAGGAGCTCTTTTCACTTTTATGAACTAATTCAGTAATTTGCAGGTAGGAGAGCTGTTTTTGAAAGGAAAAAAGAAAAAAAGAAAAACCTTTAAATAGTGTTTTTTAACACAAAATAATGAGAAATATATTATAACACATTGTCTAATTTATGTAATCTCTACTATACTTAATTCTCAATTCCAAATTTCAGCATCAAATCCATTATAATCATATCCTGAGAATGAAATTTAAAACGGATTAGTCCTGTTGACTTTAGGGTAGAACGGCCCTTTTGCCAACTCTAAAGACTGCAGACATAACGAACTATGATTATGGGTACGAATCAAATGAAATTGGATAACAAAGTGGGATATACACGAAGTGTTTCAGAGAGTAAAGCAAAGTGAAAAAAAGTTAAACAGACCCACAGCCTACTAATACAATCATTCATGTTATAATTCTTTCTTAGACTTAAGGATGATCCCTATTTATAGTGCCGTTGAATCAACCCGAAAGATGTGAATTTGGGATAGGAATGCTTCTTACTATGTTGCAAAATCTTCATACTTACTCTTTAAGTACGTAGGTGAAAAGCCGGCCTCCGTCATTCAACGAAGGATTTGAGTCAACATGTACTTCAACCCCGAGCTAGCATCACATCCAGGTGCTTGATACTAGCATTAGATGAGGTGCCATCCAAAGGCGAAGCTTTCCTCGCATTCCTACTGGTGTAGGTATGGTCTTCTTGCTTATATGGATGCTCCTTATAAACCACTTGATGGAGATGGAGCAACGCTATCATGCTAATTGTGAAAAGAGCGGCATTTCCAAGAATCCCACCCACTTGTTCCAATTTAAGAGACTTCTTTGCAAGATCAAAACTGGAAATGAGGACTCTGACAAGTAAATTGGACTTTCTCCCTTCAACCTTAACAAGGTTTTCAGCTGGGCAATATAGGTTTTCAGGGGAGATGAACCGACTAGCATCCTGTACATCCCCAACTAATGCGAAAGCTTCTTCAATCACTTTGTACTTCTTACCTTGATGTTCAGCCAATCTCATTGCAAGGATAATCCTACTTTGCTCTACTCGAGCAATTGCAGCATCTCGCTCAGCACGCTGTTGGATTTGCACAGTCTGCAAAACGAAACAAGTTAAATAAAATTCTCCTCAAATATCCTCCATATTCGAAAGTATGACGCATATGAACTGAGAAATGTGAGAAACATCTTCCTCCACCACAGTTCAAATAGGTGGAGCCTTCTATTCTTTCCAATTAACAAGCTGATAAATCTAATCTGCATCATTTGAAGCAGACATTAGTGCTCTTAACCAAGCATCTGTTGGGAAATACAACACCTGAGCAAAGACCACCTTGACAATGATATAAAAACCAGTTGGCAATCACTTCGTGATTGTTAAGGATACATGGGTCAACTTTCTTTTCAGTTATTTATTGATGCAACACTTAACTTCATATGCACCATCATTTTCAATGGTGATCATCTTTGTCTCTTTGGGCAGCATGCACCAAGAATTTTATCTAAAAATCCTTATAATGTTGAAAAGTTAACCGATATATTCTCCAAAGTCTTTATACTTACCTTCATAGTTTACCATTAATTAGCTTCAGCACTACACCGACAAGTGTGTGCAGAAGAAAACATACTGAGATTTCATTTTTGATAACTAAATCAATTAGAAACAGGATTAATTTAAGTGGATATAATGCTCTTTTTTTCTACAAGTTCAGCACATCACGTAAAAAGAAAATCTCCAAGACAAGGCCGAAGCCTCCAATGAAAATTCTTAATGACCTGAAAAGATGTAATGGTTAGGACTTCTCCGCCTATTTGGATGTTTGTTAGAGAGGACAAAATTGGATATTCTTTCGGCAATGAACATATTCTCTACGTTTCCGTTTCAGTAATTGAGATACTGAATTTCCATGACCAAGCACAAGAAGCTTTTGACCTGTAATTCACTACCTCCAAAAGGCATTTTCCTGGAAACCAATCACAAGATAACCAAAATTCGCAAACAACTAAGAATTCCAGGGTCGTAGCTCAGTACAGAAACCTCCACTTCATATATTCAGCCAGTAATTCGACACCCAAAATATTCCTAACCACAACGATTCCTCGAATCTCTCACCAACCATCAGAACCGAAGATAACATGTCTTAGCAAAACCCAATTCAACGAAGAAGATAAAAAACAGAGGAAAAGCTCACTTACATGAAAAAACTCTAACTGGTCCTCAAGATTCTCCAAAGCAGTTCTAATGGCGTTGAGACTCTTGGCCTCTTGCATTACGGATTCATTATCGTCCACCCGAAAATCCTTCACAAACACGAAGCCCGCCTGATTATTGTCGACGGAGTCGCTGCAGAGCTTCTTCTTATCGGATTTCCTTAGGGTTTTGACGGAATTGAGAAAATGAGCTCTCGAAACCGAGTGAATTGCGTCGCTGAGCTTGTCGTGCAAGTCCCAGATCTTCTCTAGAACTGCCTCGACTTCCTCTGTCTCCATGTCCGGGAAAATTAAAAGCTCCTGTTTGACACGGAGAGGTTAAATTAATGTCATTCAACGACACAGCTTCGATTTCGAATGAGGAAGTTCTCCTGTTTTTCGTTTTGGGCTCGACTTTGCCTTTTCTTACGGTATATGCCACTCGCACGTGTGACATATTCCTACCTGTGATTAAGGATAGTAATGAATCGGACTGGATTCGAACTGTTTTTGATGACCCAAAGCTCAACTTAGTCTTAAATTACCATTTGTCCTATTTTTATTTTTTATTGTTGTTTTAATTTTTTAGTTCTATTTTTAAAATACAAATAAAAACTTATTTAGTTGGTAACTTTAATATAGTTATATTTTATTATCATCAAACTTAAAGATAAATTATTTTAAATAAACAAATTTATTTAATCTCTTTTATAATATTTGTTAACAAATTATTAATAAAATTATGTTATTTTAATAAAAATAAATAATTTAAAATTGAAATTTAATTTATAAATTAATATTTATTTGAAATATATTTAATTATTAAATCAAAATTTATTTGAATATTTATATATTTTAAATTTAATTATATTCATTAATAATTATTAGAATTTAATTACATATAATTTAATTACAAAATAAAATAAAATAAAATAAGTCATAATTTGTATTGATAATTAATTTTAATTTATTAAATATATAATCTTGAATTAAATTGTTCATAATTTTTAATAATTAAATGATATATATTTAAATGATAGTAGATCAGATTATAGAAAGAAAAAAGGAAAAAAACACTTTTATAGTTTTCTCAATTTTTAAACTCAGAAGAAACCAAAACTAAAATTAAAATAAACAGACTTTTTACTGAATTTGAAAACAAAACAAAAATCAAAAATAAAATAGAAACAAGGACGTTGTCTATCAAATAAAACGTAATTTGACCTAATTTTTCAAAATTTGAAAATCTAGTCACTAAATTAAATTTTTTAAAAAATTAAACACCAAATTGAAAAAGGCACAAAAGTTAAACGTTTATTAATATATTATCTCTAATTTTAATCCATTAATCTAAGAAATGCTAGAGTTGGATCAATTTGCAGTTGGAGCACGTGTGTGCATGGCTTCAGCTAATGTTGTGGCTAATCACACAGGCGATGAATCCCACAACACACGGATACACTCAGACGAAGTTGTTAGAACTTGATGAGACGTCTCAAAGGGCGCATATGCTTCCATAACCAAAGCTAGAGGTATATCCTCCATGTAAGTTGGTGTTCTTCTTAGTTATTCACGTAATACATTTTTCTTGATTTTAGGGTTCCATCACTCTCTTCCAACTCCGCCATTATAATTGCCTTCTTCAAGCTGTTGACAGAGATAAAAAAAGATGGTTCCAAGCAATCTAGCGATACTCACCGCCCTAGATAACGCTCGAACACAATGGTACCATTTCACCGCCATAGTCATTGCCGGAATGGGGTTTTTCACAGATGCTTATGATCTCTTCTGCATCTCCACCGTGTCGAAACTCCTCGGCCGGCTTTACTACTACGATCCCTCCACCCAAAAGCCCGGGGAGCTACCGATCGATGTTAGTAACATGGTGGTTGGTGTAGCTCTAGTTGGGACTCTTTGTGGCCAGCTATTCTTCGGCTGGCTTGGAGACAAACTTGGTCGAAAGACAGTCTATGGCGTCACACTGATTCTGATGATGGTATGCGCCATTTTCTCAGGTGTATCGTTCGGGTCTACGTCGAAATCTGTGGTTGGTACGCTTTGTTTCTTCAGGTTCTGGCTCGGGTTCGGGATCGGCGGCGATTATCCTCTTTCCGCCACAATCATGTCGGAGTATGCTAATAAGAAAACTCGTGGGGCTTTTATAGCGGCTGTTTTTGCTATGCAGGGCGTTGGGATTGTCTTTGCCGGACTGGTTTCGACGCTTCTTTCTTTCATCTTTCTCCGTTACTACGATGCTAAGCCTTTCAGCGAAGAACCTGTAGTCTCAACACAGCCTCAAGGTGACTATCTATGGAGGATTGTACTCATGCTTGGTGCTTTACCCGCCATGTTAACGTACTATTGGCGGATGAAGATGCCGGAGACCGGTCGTTACACGGCGATCATTCTAGGAAATGCTAAACAAGCTGCGCTTGATATGGGCGGAGTTCTGAGTATCGAGATTGAAGAAGAACCTGAGAAGTTGGCACAGTTTAAAGCTTCCAACAGCTATTCCTTGTTCTCCAGCGAGTTCTTTCAACGACATGGACTCCATTTGATTGGTACCATGAGCACTTGGTTCTTGTTGGACATAGCTTTTTACAGTCAGAACTTGACACAGAAAGACGTTTTTCCGGCGATCGGACTTATTAAAGAGCCCGACCAACTTAATGCTCTGGATGAAGTTTTCCAGACTTCACGAGCCATGTTCGTCGTTGCTTTATTTGGCACTTTTCCTGGTTATTGGTTCACCGTCTTCTTCATTGAAAAGCTCGGCCGATTCACTATCCAACTCTTAGGATTCTTCATGATGTCAGCTTTCTTGTTGATTATGAGCATCAAATATGATTATCTTCGTGATCACCCGAAAATGTTCGCAGCTCTTTATGGTCTTACCTTCTTTTTCGCAAACTTTGGTCCTAACAGCACAACATTTATACTTCCCGCCGAGCTGTTTCCGACGAGGATCAGATCCACTTGTCACGCTCTCAGCGCCGCCGCCGGCAAGTTGGGAGCAATGGTGGGGACGTTTGCTATTCAATTCTACACTGTAAACGAAGAAGTGAAGAAAATTAAACTTGCCCTCATGGTCTTGGCCTTCACGAACATGTTAGGGTTTTGTTTCACTTTCTTGGTCACCGAGACCAAAGGGCGGTCGTTGGAAGAGATATCCGGAGAAGATACCAACGAAAATGAACGGACTGATAGCCGTTGACTCGTTGTCTGAAAGTCATCAGACAAATCATGAACAACAGACGGCGTCGTAATTTCATTTTGATATGCTAGGATGTTGTATTTGTAGAAATATAAAAAATTACAAGTATTGGTTAAAAAAATATATTCAAAGCCTATTTGTAAAAATTAATTAATAAATAAATTGCGTGAAAGTGACAATTGTTGGATTTATTAAGAGTAAAGTCGTGTAATTTAGTTTTCAATCAACTTTTAATAATACTTGTTAAAATATTATTAATAATAAAATAATATTTTAATAATTCTTGTTAAAATATTAATAATAGTTCAATCAACTTTTAAATAATACTTGTTGAAATATTATTAATAATAAATAATATTTTAATAATTATTATTAATATGTTAATAATACTTGTTAAAATATTAAAATAATTATTAAAACCTCCTCATCATCACACCTACTCTAAATTCTCCCAATAAAGCGAGATCTGGAGAGGTCTGATAATATGCACACATAATAGAGAAGTTATTTCTGATAGGCCCACATGTAGATGTAACAATAAAAGAATAATGATGTAATAAATAATACATGTTAATAATAATTATTAAAATATTATTTTGGATATTCAGCATTTTCTAATTAACAATAAATTTATAATTATTATTATTAAAATATTATTTTAATATCTCATCATTATCACACTCAATTTAAAGTCTAATAATAAAGTAAAATCTGGGAGATCCGATATTACGCATACATAATAAAGAGGTCATTTTTTATATATTCAAATGTAATAATAAAAAGTGATGCAGTAAAGAACTAATTATCAAATTCATGCATGCGGTCTCTCATGTAATAATGATTTAGGGCTCGCTGCCTATCCTGACGATGATGCCTCGTTCTGGTCCGTTTCTTTGGTTTTTTGGATTGTGGCCAACGCCAAATCCCCAAATCTCTGCAATGCGGATGTAGAGAAGTTAAACTATAAAGTATAAACCGTTAAGGTGGAGATTTTTTTATGAAGAAAATTGGGGAAGTTAAAACCCTAGAAAGCTATGTTTGCCTCGCTTTCTCTCGAGTTCTAGTTTTCGTCTTGCCTTCGTGTATGCCGCATCTTGCTAGTCAAGTGTTGTGTTTTTCTGTTAAGCTTTGTTAACGATTTTTTTGGCTTTTGCCTCATCATGAATTGCATAGTGTGGAACTGTCGAGGCTTGGGCAACCCTCGTGCAGTCACGGCGTTACAAGACATTGTCCAGCAGCATCGACCTTCTTTTCTTTTTCTTTGTGAGACTCTTGTTTCCTCTGCTATAATGGAGGAGATTCGTATTAGATTAAAATTTGATTGTTGCTTTTATGTAGACCGTATTGGTCGTAGTGGAGGCCTCGCCCTCCTTTGGCATTCTAATGAAGACATTTCTGTTTTGGGTTATTCTAGTAACCATATTGATGCTGAGATTGTCTCATAAAACAAGTTTAAGTGGCGTTTTACTGGGTTTTATGGTTTTCCAGATAGGCATAGAAAGCGCTCCAGTTGGGCGCTCCTGCGATCTTTGTCTCGATTTTTGTCTTTTCCGTGGGTCTGTATGGGGGACTTTAACAACCTTATGTCTGCTTCTGAGAAATTCGGTGGTCATGAATATCCTAGAGCTCTTCTTGATGGTTTTCGGGAGTGTATTGAGGATTGCAATTTAATTGAAGTTCCTCTCACTGGTTTTGGTTTTACGTGGGAGAGTGGTAGGGTTCGAACAGCTTGGTTATGGAGCAATTTGGACAGGCGTTTGTTTGATTACTGAGTCGACCACTTCACCCACCACAAGTTGTTCAGCCTTATCAGTTCATATTCTGACCATACCCCTATAAAGCTCTAGGTAAATGTTGGTGTTCCTGGGAAGAAACTTCGTAGATTCAAATTTGAGAATAAGTGGATAACCGAAGTTGGATTTATGGTCGTTGTATCTGAGGCATGGACGAGTTGTGCTTGCCCTAGTGTGTTGGCAAAAATTGCAGCCTGTAGTGAATCATTCACTGAATGGAATAAGTCTCCTGGTTCTTCGACTTTACGTCGGATTGAGGAGGTTAAAAAGCAGAAGGACTTTTTACGTATGACAAATGTAGATGATCCCACTTTGTTGACTCTTAAATCTGAACTGTCCAATTTGTTGGCCCAAGAGGCTATTTATTGGAATCAAAGGTCAAAATTTTTCTGGTTAAATCATGGTGAAGCGAATGGAAAATTTTTCCATGCTCAAGCTTCAAATCGAAGGCGAATTAATCACGTTTCTGCTTTGGAGGATGCCTCAAGCAATTTATGCTCAGATTATGATAATATGGTTGTCATTGTGTTGGAATATTTTTCGAACCTGTTTGCCGCGCTCATTGGTAGTCATAACTTTGATGATTTTTCTTGTATTCAATATGTGGTGAGTGATCGTGATAATACTCAGCTTCTAGCTCCTTTTACCCAGGCAGAGTTTAAGAAAGCTACTTTTGATATGCACCCTGATAAAGCTCCTGGTCCTGATGACATGAATCCGGCCTTTTTCCAAAAGTGTTGGGATATTATTGGTGGTGATATTTTTACCCAAAGTTGTGAGTGGCTTCATAATTGTGATTTTTTGTGGGATTAAATAATACTACTCTTGTCCTTGTCCCGAAAAAGGAGCATGTGAGTAGTATGTCAGATCTGAGGCCTATTGCTTTGTGTAATGTGTTGTATAAGATTATTGCGAAGGTTCTTGCTAACAGACTCAAGTCCATTTTACCCAAACTTATCTCTCTCATGCAATCGACATTTATTCTGGGTCGATTAATTTCAGATAATATTATGGTTGCGTTTGAATTGATTCACTATATGAAGAATAAAAGTCGTGGGTCAAGTGGGGATGTTGAGCTTAAGATTGATATTAGTAAGGCCTATAATAGGGTGGATGGGTGTTATTTGGAGTTTATTTTGCTTCGATTAGGTTTTGACGCTAAATGGGTTGGTTGGATTAAACTTTGTGTGACTACTGTGAGGGATTCTGTGGCGCTTAATGGAAATAGTGTGGGGCCTATTAGTCCGAATAGGGGGCTACGACAATGTGATCCTCTTTCCCCGTATCTTTTTATCTTATGTGCAGAATGCCTTTCAGCCCTTTTACGTAAAGCAGAATTGCGTGGTGATATTCATGATGTGCGTATTTGTGAGGGCCCCCCAACCATCTCTCACATTTTCTTTGCAGATGATAGCTTTTTCTTCCTACGAGCTTCTACCAGTGAGTGTAGTCAGCTCAAGAATATCTTATCTACCTATGAAGAGCGCGTCGGGTCAATCAATTAACCTTCAGAAGTCGGGTATCATGTTCAGCTCCAATACGAAGCAAGATGTTAGACATGCTATCTCTCATATTCTGGGGGTTTATAACCCTATTGATCATGGTCGCTACCTTGGATTACCCTCGTTAATTGGGAGGAATAAAAAGCAGGTCTTTGCCTTTCTGAGGGATCGTTTACGCAAAAGAATTACTAGCTGGAAGAACAAGCTTCTTTCTAGACCAGGTAAGGAAATTCTGTTGAAGACAATTGCCCAAGTCCTTCCTACTTATTGTATGAGTGTTTTCAGGCTTCCTTTGGGTATATACGATGAACTACAAAAGCTGATGAATTCCTTTTAGTAGGGCTCTTCTTCTGGTGATCGTGATAAGATCCATTGGAGCAAGTGGGAACGGTTGTGTGTTCCTAAGAAATTAGGTAGAATGGGTTTTTGGGATTTGAAGTGCTTTAATCTCGTGATGTTGGGTAAGCAGGGATGGCGGTTTCTAACACATCCGAGTTCTTTAATAGGCCAGGTGTTCAAGGCCAGGTATTTTTCGACTTCGAACTTTCTTCATGATAGCGAAGGAAGAAATCTCAGTCTTATTTGGAAAAGTATATTCTCTCTGAAAAGTATCCTAGAAAAGGGTGTTCGATGGCGTGTGGGCGATGGGTCTTCGATTGGGGTGTTTAAGGATCCTTGGCTTCTTGATGATTCTAATTTCTATATGCTCTCAAGTCAGCTACAGGGTATGTCTGATATGAATGTGAGTGATTTGATTGACCCTGTTACTTTGAATTGGGATCTTCGTTAGTAAATGGTATTCTAACTCCTCAAGAAGCGTCACAAGTTTTCCAAATACCCATTTCTCCCTCCCGGCCGAAAGATATCTTTTGTTGGCATCATACTAGGAATGAGGTTTATAGTGTGAAGTCGGGGTACAGAGTTGCTACGTCTCTAGTGTTGGAGGCTCAAAATTATGAGGTGGAGGGTCCGTGAAGTGGCATTTGGGGTGCTTATCTGCCCCCAAAGGTAAAAGACTTTTCTTGGCGTGTTTTACGTGATTTTATTCCTTGTAAGTAGCGCATTTTTGCGCATGGGGTTAACTTGGACCCTACATGTTCACGTTGTGGAGCTCTAGAGACCATCGACCATGTACTGATCATGTGCCCTCATGCTCGCCATGCATGGACGTCATCAGGTATTGCCCTTCATAGTGATTTCATTAAAGACTGTATGCTTCATTGGCTTCGTGTAGGTAGCTTGGAGCTTCGAGGTAGAGCCCTTACCATTTGCTGGAGTTTGTGGTTTCATTGGAATTTGTTTTGTTGGCAACAACAGAATTCTTCTCCACACTCTATTGTGGCTTTTGCGGATGATTATCTACGAGACTGGAAAGCGGCGAAACTTACATTTGGAAAAGTGCAGGTTGCTCCCAATACGCCCAATTTTCCTATAGGGTGGCAAAAACCTCCAATTAATTGGGTAAAATGCAATGTTAATGCTTCGGTTGATAAAAGACGACATCAGTCAAGTTTTGGGGCTATCCTTCGCGACCACCAGGGCACTTTCATGATGGGGTTTTAGGGTCACCTTCCATCTTGTCCCAATGCCACACTTGCGGAAGCCTTGTCAATTAGAGAGACTTTACCGTGGCTTAAACAACGTAACTTGGACAATGTTTTACTATAATCTGATTGTTTAGAGGTTATTGAGGGTCTCAATTCTAGTTCCTCTAATTTTTCCGAAGTTGGTTTAGTGCTTTATGACTGTCAGAAGTTTAAGACTCAATTCCAGCAGCTGTCCTTCATATGGATGTCTCGAATTGTTAATAGAGCCGCTCATTCTTTAGCAAATGTATCTTTATTGTATGCAAATCGTTTTACTTGGCCTTCGTTGCCAAGTTTTCTTTCTTCAATTATTGGTTCTGATCTAGGAGGAATTTAGAGGAGGTCTAGGTCCGGGTGTATGGGATAAAACCTATTGGCTTGGGTTTAATTTTTACGTCTTCTATATGCTTCTTATTGTTTCGTGACGGTTTTTAATGTCAAAAAAAAGAAGAAGTGATGCAGTAAATAATACTTATTAATAATAATTATTAAAATATTATTTATGGGTATTCAATTTTTCTATTTACATTAAATTTATAATAACGGCGTAGAAAGTCCTAGACGCAATGTACGGGCGACCTTGCTTCGCTCAAATATAAGGTTCTCTTCGTTTCTCTCTCTCCCTCTCTAGGGTTTTAGTGTTTCAGTTTTAGAGGGCAAAGTCCTAAGCTTTCACTAACTTTTGCTTCCGCCACCACTCGTTAAACCAGTGGTCCTAGCAAAGCTGCGGTGGAGACTAGGGCTTCTCTTTTTTTATCTTCTTGCCCCCTGAAATCCGAGATAATTACCATAAAACCCGTAACCGTCGGTTTCAATTGGCCCTGAAAAAGTCCAAAAATGGAGCTCCTAAGGTCTAACCGTTTTGATTAGGATAAGCATTTAGTTAGCACTAATTATGATTAGGGAAGCTCTTCTGTTTATGTAATTTGGGTGTCGTTTGATTACGTTCCGAATCGGATTATTGAGATGGTGGAGGCGGAGCGAGCTCAGAACCCATGGGTGAGTACGGAGGATATCTTGGAAGGCGAAATTGACGGTTGTGATTTGTCGATGCCGGAGGTTGGAGACTCTGTTTCTCGGCGTCAGATATCGGAAAGCTCGTCGGACGGGAAGTTGGGGATGGGAGAGAGGGCGTTCTCCGCTGCTGGTGCCGCGTTCTTGTCTGCAATCATCGTTAATCCTCTTGATGTTGTCAAGGCAAGGTTTTGTTTTTCAATGGAATATTTAAAAGACGCTAGCTTTAATGGGTATACACAGGTCGATGTGATTCTTTATCGGTGTAATTGGTGTGTTAGTTCGGGTGAAGATGGTTTCTTTTTTCTCTGAAGGTTGCGAGGTTATTTGATATGAGGGAATTGAGCTTGTTGACATGATTCTTTGTTTTGCAATGTAGACGAGGTTGCAAGCGCAAGCTGCTGGGGTTCAGTACTCTCATCCCCTAAGTAACATCACAAGTCGTATGTCGTATTTTGGTCCAAACATGGTATGCTCTGTCTTGGTGGTTTATTGATTGATTGTCCAATCATTATCTGTACCGGACATTTGATTGATTTAATGTTGTACTTGTTGGTTAGATGTTTGCTGACCTACGGTGTTCACCTTCATGTACGCGGGCTGGAGTTCATGGAACAGTATCGATTTGCCCTCCTGATTGTTTTCATTATAAAGGAACCCTAGACGTGTTTCATAAAATTATAAGACAGGTTAGTTGGTATGCTTAAAGATACTTTGAATGTTATCGATTTGATATATTGCTATTTGGAACAAAATAGAAACGAAGGCGTGGAATAGCTGCTGTGATTCTCGGTAGTTTTTCTGCATGAGTTTACGGTTTGTTGTTGCCCCTTCATAAGAAAAAGGTTGAAGTCTACTAGAAATGTTCCACTGCAAGATTGTCTGGACTGTGGTCCCTGAACATCCTTCTGTCATGTATTGATAAGATTTTTACTTATGTTCTATTCTATGGGGATCTTTTAAACATTGGGTTCTTTTAATGCTTGTTTATAACCTTTAATGGCTGGTGAAATCACTTTCGTTTTTTTAATTTGAGGAGATAATTCACAGGAGGGAATTGCCAGGCTATGGAGGGGCACAAATGCTGGCTTGGCTTTGGCAGTACCTACAGTATGTTCTAATCTGGAAAATAGAATTTCTCTACTAGTATGCCTTTATGCCACTGAAATATAATCTTAGTCTATTGCTATTGATGGTGCAGGTGGGCATCTATTTGCCATGTTATGATTTATTCCGAAATTGGCTAGAGGAACTCACCTCGCGACATCTTCCTGGTGTAACATTATATGCTCCTTTACTAGCTGGCTCCTTGGCACGTTCTTTAGCTTGTGCAACTTGTTATCCCATTGAACTTGCTAGAACACGCATGCAGGTGAAAGCCATATGCTTTACGCTATTCCTTTGTATGTTGTAATTTTGTTCTTTGATACGGTGAATGTGACTGTGGAAATCTTGCGTCATTTTTTGTCACTGGTTTTGGATCCATATAATATTTGCTCACAACAATATTATGTTTTCAATGTTTGCTTTTATTTTAGCTTCTTATTTTACTGTATATGAACATTTTTAGGCTTTTAAGGCTGTCCAAGGTGGTCAGAAACCTCCTGGAGTTTTCCAAACTCTACTTGAGGTCATCTCAAATGTTAGGGCATAAATAATTCCCAAAGCAACTGTAAGTTTTTATTTGCATTTCATTGCTGCTTCCTTCAAAGAAAATTAAGAGTTTCATGGAATGGAATAGTAAATGATGGGTAGGACCTGAACATCTGTTGAGATGATAAGTCTCGCCAACCTATGGTTTGAACCATATTCATGAGGATCCTACGTTTGTATGTTTATGAGCATGTTCATGCTGACAATTATCTCTCTTGTCATAGATAAGTAGAGTGGTCTATAAGGACAACATGGATACATTGGGAACTAAGTTCTGTTAATTAAGAAACTCAGTATCTTTTCTGCCATTTTCTACATAACATATTGCTTCGAATGACATAAGTCTTGCTACAGTGAAAGGATACCGCGTGCTGTGGACAGGCATGGGAGCACAACTTGCTCGTGATGTTCCGTTCTCAGGAATTTGTTGGTCAACTCTTGAACCAGTAAGAACCTTTCATTTCACAGTTTCCCAGTTGCTAGTATCTCTAGACAGATTCTGACCAGTAATCTCTGTTTCTACTTTCTGCTGGTATAGATGAGGAGAAGACTTCTGAATTTAGTTGGTGAGGAATTCAATGTGGCAGCTGTCTTTGGTGTGAATTTTTCAGCTGGATTTATCATGAGGAAGTTTTGCAGCTGGTGCCACTTGTCCTCTGGATGTTGCCAAAACCAGAAGGCAAATAGAGGTTGCTACCATATCCTTTCATCTTTAGTTTGCAACTTTGTAGATTTTACTGTTAATAATATTTCTTAGAATTTTCATTACTTTCATAATTTAGGATGGGATGATTAGAATCTTATGGGTTAACACATGAAATATGGAATGTGATGTCTTGTTTGCCTTCTATAAGCAAATGAGATAAGATCCTCAAGAATTCATTTGCAATTCGGTTTTCCCAACTAGGTTCATATTGTACCTGATTGACTGCATTGTTGATTGTATTATAATGAGTATGATATTCTTCTTGATTCCAGAAGGATCTTTCCCGGGCAGTAAGGATGACAACACGGCAAGTATTAGTGGAAATTTGGAGGTACTACTCATGCAAGTTAGTTTGTCTTTACATCTCCCACATTCCCTATGTTGGTTATTACATTCATAAACCAGCTTATCAATTGTGGATACAGCCATTCTGATCTTAGCTCAGTTTCCATTTACATGCTACCTCTTATGAATGATATTGTCATATCTTTTTAAAAATTTCTTCTTGTGATCTTTTTTTTTTTTTAAGTTCTACATTATTTATGACGGGATCTCTACCTAACCAATTTGCTTGTTTACGCATTACAATTTTTGTTGCACCTTGAAGTCGGATTACATGCACTATTTTCAGTATAGTATTGGTTAGAATGGTGAATCCCATATTTTGCAGCTGTAACTAACATCTGGAAATTTTACTTACTGGAATAGGGACGGAGGATTGAAGGGACTCTTCACAGGAGTTGGTCCTCGTGTTGGTCGTGCTGGTCCATCTGTGGGGATTGTTGTTTCATTCTACGAAGTAGTGAAGTATGCTTTACATCATCACCGGCATGCAACTTCATAATTGGATCCCATGATTTTGCCGTATCAGTTTCTCGATCTTTTTCAAAAGCAGCGTTTGGTTATGGCTTGAGAACAACACTGACATTGGAGGAGCAAGTAGCAGCTCTTACGTGAATAATGTAGCATGCATAGAAGTAGAAGATACAGTTTTGGTGATGGATGGGTGCTTTTTCCCAGTGCTGGAAGTTCATAATAGAAATCTTTCTTCTTTAGTTTCCAATTTTCCTTTCATAATTCCGCTCAAATCGAGCAAAATTTTGTACGGTAGAAAATCAAAGTTTTTGTCTGAGCTTGGATCTCAGATTTTTGGCTGACTTCCCTTCGGCATTTTTTAGCAAACTCTGTGTATTTTAGGGTCTGCTCAGCACCTCAAATTACATTGTAAAGTGAATGAAAGCAGATTTCACTGTCTTAAAATTGTCGCAGTTATTATCACATCCATAGGTTTGTGACCTCTTGCTGTTATTTACTTGACACTTTATGATCCTTCATCTTTCTAAAGTTGGCAGATTTCATAGATCTTCTCCTTTCTTATAGACAGATTGATTGTCTATTTTTCATTTTTGTTCTATGATATCATAATATTCTATGTTTCTGTATCTTCTATGTGTTTTTATATGTTTATGCTCTGTCGGGGAATGATAACTTGACATCACACTCCCTTTCTTCCGGCATGTTGCAGTTGATCTGCTCTGGATATTTCAAAGTTTATTGGTCTTCCAGTAGAAACAACATCATTGAAGAGGTGTTGGCGGTCTATTTCCCGGTTCGACGACATCAAATACAGAAACGTAGAATATTAAGGAAGATGGAAGCCATAATCTTAAGGAAGAAGAATGAGACTGGAAATCGAGCTGTCATTTGGGATTATAAGATAAAAAATAGAAGGAAGCACCGTCCAAGACGAGATCTAGCAGTCACTCGTAAGGACCAAAATGGTGTTATTACAATCGAAAACTCCCTCCATCAATGCTCTCAAGTTGATTTACACCTATAAACAAACATCCCATAAATATCCAACCTTTGATCATTACATGTCTTCTGTACCTCTAGGCTGATGTAAGAATCAGTGAATTAGGTAAGTGAGCACCAGGGCCACCAGCATTAGGACATATGCTATTCCTTGGTCGATTGTTGTCCCTGCAAACATTAAAAACCAGAAAAGAAATCAGATTTCTAAGGAAAAAAGAAGTGTTGAAACTGATCACTAAAAGGGTTTTGAAAGAGAAACTCACCGTCGCTGGTCGGCGATGGAGCAGGAGCAGAGGATTGGGAATAAGCCAAAGGGAAGATCATAGTGTACAAGATGGTAATTGCAGTGAAAACTCTCAAGGAGAGCTTAGCAACATCCATGGCTTTCTTCTTTTTCTGCAACTCTCAAATAATCTTCAATCTCTGTCTCTGTCTCTAGTAGAAATAGAGACGAGAGGAAGAGAATTAGAGAGAGGCGACGAGGTATAAGAGGTGGTGTGTGTGGACGAGAACTGAACATGTTATTTATAGTAGTTTGCCCGTCTAAAACAAGACAATCAAAATAATCCAGAGACGGTTGTCTTTTCCAAAATTGTTGGGTCTACTTAGCATGCTTTTTGGACGTACCCTTCTGGCCATTCCTTTTTCTTGTATTTTATTCGATTTTTCCCAATTTGTTTTCTGGGTTTCTTTTGCTTTTCTTTGCAACTCCAAGCTGGTTTTGCATTGGCAGACGTGACAAGAACAGGCTGTCCAAATAATGAGATTCCATCAGTTTTTCTAGTTATGATTATTGCTGGCATTACTTGGCAAAGATTTGTTAGACTATGTCCAAATTCAATTACTTTTGGACAGTGTAATTTTAATCTGGAGAAAATCAGGTTAGCACAGATTTTAACGAGTTATGCTTGATTGCTAGGTTACGATAGTAGATTAGGATTATTGCGTAACACTTTTTTGATATCTTAAAAAATGATCTAAGAAATTCTAGGCTCAATCTTCTATCAACTAAAATTCGTCAAGTTTCGAATAGTTGGCTTGTTTGGACAATTAAGTTCGAAATCAGCCAGAATCTTAACCGAAAGAAGTCTCCTTATATTCTCTTTCTCCTCTATTTTATACCAACCTTGTTCTACTTTATCTCAGTCGTATATTTCGAAAGAAGTTGGTCCATTAATTTCAGGTCAGGTTAGTTCAACTGGGCCGGATCTCTACCATTAGACAATGAGATTTTTTTGAAGAAAATTGAAAAAACCAATGGAGTTGTGAACTGTTTTTTCTCAAGAACACGGTACTCGTACGTATTAGAAATTCCCCATAGTTGGGGAAATATCATCTGGGTTGCTTGGAGTAGGTACATAATGTGCTTGTTCATCAAATCGTCATCATCTTCCGTTAGAACTTCTAAAAGCTCAGAACTTTTGAAGTGAAAGGGTTATGGCAAGGGTTTTTCATCTTCCAAATAACATTGCGAACATCTCCCATTAGTTTTGAATGATTTCCCTTTCGATTTCTTTCCTCTCGCCGCAATCCAAAAAGGTTCCAAATTCATCTTCTTCGGTTAAATCGTCAAGTCAAAATTTTCTTACCATGGCCCTACCTAATTTGAGTGGAGATTAATTTGGGTGTAAATAATTTAAAGATACTTTTCTATAATTGAAATTCTCCTGAGATATCTCGTAGATAACAAAAAAAAAAAAAAAGACGTGACATTTATGTTTGTTCAATTTAACTTGACCCGATTCCAACCGTTTCAATCCGACTTGTTTTCCAACCCGACCCGTGGCTCACTCTTTTCTGTCAGTTGAAACAAACAGGACAACTAACTCGTCTTACTCCCCCTCTGTCCTCCCAATAAGTTGGGCCCAATTTGTGCAACTAAACAAAGCACCCTTACAAGTCCATATAACCCATTCATCCGGCACAAATCGACTAGGCCCGATCTAAACCTACTTGACCCGACCCGGCCCCTACCCTCAGACCCGACCGAGCGTCGACTATCGTCACCTTCATCGACTGTCTCGGAATTGGCTAATGCTAAAGGAGAGCTCAGGAAGGGATATAGAAGAAGTAGTTCTTCAAATTCATTCACTTTTCTTCTAGTTTCTGGTCTAGTTCATGGATTTGAAGGGTTACTTTCTTTTCTCATAACGACGCCAATCCTCTTTTTTCTGTTTCCACTGTACACTTTCTCGAGAAACAATCGTAAACGGTTAAAAAAATGAGATTTCTTAATCTTCTCAGGCGATGTCCACGTCTGACCCGGAAAAGAGCCCGAGCTCATTTCAGTGGTAGTGAAGCTTTTATCACTAGAATGTTGGGTTCGAAGCAGTTCTTGTCAACGGAGCCAGAGCTCGAAGACGTCATGAATTACTTGGATTCCCTCAAGAACTATGAGAAATCAGGTGTCCCAAAAGGAGCCGGGACTGATTCTGAAGATGGGTTCGATATGGGTCGGATCCGGAGACTCATGGACCGACTTGGTAATCCTCACAACAAGTTCAAGGTTCAAAATTTCCTTAACTTTCTTGCAGATTTCGATTTGTGTGCATTTGTTTGTGTTTTGTTTACAAAATGTACAGCTTAACTATGGGGACAGCTTATGTAGGCCATTCACATTGCTGGGACTAAAGGAAAAGGATCAACTGCTGCTTTTATTTCCAGTATTTTACGAGCAGAAGGTTACTATGTTGGTTGTTATACGAGGTACAGATTTTTTAATACATATGTTTACATGTCTTGTTTAGATTGTAGTTAGTAATTATCGTTCAGTTTTATGCAGCCCCCATATACTGACCATAAGGGAAAGGATGTCACTTGGAAAATTCGGTGAGCCGGTTCCTGCAGAGATGTTGAATTGTATTTTCCAGAAGATTAGGCCGAAACTGGACGAGGCTATCCACCAAGAAAATGGGAGCTTGAGTCATTTTGAGGTATCATATAACTTTCTTTGATTACATATCATTGCTTAAAAGCTCACATATTTTCTTGAACTTGAAAATATAACTCTTCAAGGACGAGTCTAATAGCAGATTTAGAATAGCCTCTCAAGTCCGCGTAATCTGCTTACCAGAAGATAAGGTCTCCTAATGCATTGATGGACAATTCCGGTATTTCTAGTATTATGTGTGAATTATTGAATGTGCTGAATCAGTCAATGTCCTTTCGCTGTTCGTATTAACTTTACTGTACCCAGAAGGGAACCTACTTTATGTTTGGAACTTACATGAGTTAATGTCGAAATATTGTTAACTGTCTTGAATGTGCATAGGAATTTGCATTTATCTGCTAAAGATTCGAAATTCTTCTGCATTTATATATGAGGTTTTGTTACATGAATGGTCTTGAAATTGGGGTACCCGCTTGGAAACTTTTCAGGTTCTTACGGCTACAGCTTTCTTTTTATTTGCAGAAGAGAAGATTGATATTGCGGTTATTGAGGTTATTCACTTTCTTCCTCTCATTCTTCCTTTCGAGATATAATTTCTTTCTTTAATACGTGATGCTATTTTGAGTATATCTGACAACAACATTATTCTTCTTATAAGATTGTCTGTTTATCAAATTATCTATTTCATGCATTTGAATGCACCGAAATTTCTACTCTGTTCCTTCTAATACTGATGAAAAGTCCTATTGGAACTGACTTTTGGTTTATTTCTAAATGACAGGCTGGGCTGGGAGGTGCCAGGGATGCCACAAACATAATTTGTAGTTCTGGACTTGCGGCTTCTGTAATAACAACAATAGGTGAGGAACATTTGGCAGCACTAGGGGGTTCTTTAGAAAGTATTGCAATGGCAAAGGCGGGGATCATCAAACGTAATCGTCCAGTTAGGTTATTCTCCCATAATGTTTATAACTTCTCACATTAATACTCTTACAAATCTGAGACTAAAATGCATATCTTTAATTATTCATCAGAAATTCATTGGATTGACGGATATGGATATGTTGTTATTCTTCCATTCAAATGCCAGTGTGTGTTCCCTACAGATGAATCTACATTGTAAAAACTCTTGTGCTATTTTGACAAGCTGGACTGGTTTAAATCAAATCACCAAGTGCTGGTTAAGATGTATACCATATCAGCTTATCATTCAAATATTTTTCTAATCCGTTCCTGCTTATGATTCATGATATCAAGTAAATTAAGTGCAGTTGGGTACTTTGATCCTAAATTCATGTTGTTTATAGGTTGTAAAAACATTCAATTATTTCATATGTTGACATCTTGAACATGGTTTGCTTGAATTGAAAATCAGTTCGGTATATTCCTGTGATAGTAACTCTTCGCACAGGAGAGCGACTTTTGATTGTCTTCATGCATTGATCTTTCATTTTTAATATATTGTTAGTTAAGTAGTTTAACTGCATTGGCTGAAATTTATCAGGTGATTCTTGGTGGACCCTTTTTACCATCTATCGAGAAAATACTTCGTGATAAAGCATATATGATGCAATCACCAGTTATTTCAGCATCTGATCCAGGAGTTAAGACAACCATTAAAACCCTTAATGTGCTTGATGGTAGACCTTACCAATTTAGTGACATCAGTATAAAGATGGAGAGGGATTTTCAGCTGGTATGGCTCGACTGTTTTAAAATTTCTTTTGCCTGGTGTAACAGAAGCAATATTTAGTTGTTCATTAATGCAGTCCATAAGGTTATCAGATTTGAAGATGCACATGCTTGGAAGTCACCAACTTCAGAATGCATCCACTGCTACATGCATCGTGCTCTGTCTCCGTGATCAAGGTATATGTTTTTTTAATTTTTATTGCATTCTTGCTTATATGTTTATATCTTTTTTCCTTTTGCTTTAATGTTACCCTGTTTGAAACTGTTAGTAGTTCCTTTCCTAATTATTCCGGAATTTGGCTCTCCTATTCTTTGAATCCTCTGTTTCGGGAAGTGTATCCTAAAATCTGTGCTACTTCAATTCTTTTGTTGTGGAATTGAATTTCCTCATATTCATCAGAAGAATTCATGTTTTTCCACCTCAATACGATGGATTTGTAATATGTTGACCCAAATTCATAGTTTACTCCAAAGTTTACTTTACTTTTCAATTATATATCAGGATGGAGAATCTCCGATAGATCAGTAAGGACTGGTATAGAGAATACATGCTTGATTGGAAGATGTCAATTTTTGTCATTTAAGGAATCTGAAGCACTGGGGCTGCCTGGAGCCACAATATTACTTGATGGAGGTTAGGTTTTCGTATTTCTTTATTCATTGGTCTTGATTTTTTAGGATATGGTCCATTTTGCATCAATAAAATAAGTGCTGCATTTCCTGAATTAGCTTACTCATCTGTTAAATTCCCATTTTAAATGCCTTTCAGCACATACCAAGGAGTCTGCTAAGGCTTTGATGGATACAATAAGGATGTCATTTCCAGAGGCAAAATTGGGATTTGTGGTTGCAATGGCTAGTGATAAGGATCATTTAGCTTTTGCAAAAGAAGTTCTCTCAGGTATGACTCTCTCTTATGATGTGGCCTACTTGTGTACTATTTTGCATTGCTACATAGTCGACATAAGAAACATGAAATAGTTTGATTAGAATCATATATCTTCCTGATTTAATGAGTAATAATCTTAAGAGTTGCTGGAGGCTGTTCTAGCAGAGGGTTTATCTTAGTTTCTTGTTAGAACTTGAGTTTGGCTTTTCGCCTTAATGGGCTGAGAAAAATAATTTGGTTTTGTTACTTTTGACTCTACCATACTACCAGATCTTGTTATTGTAACTCTTAGTAATGGCTTCCATCTCTACGGGGAATTGCTGTGCATTAATCCATGCAAAGATCTAAAGAGGATCCTATCTCATATGTCCAGGTGGACAAGTAGATGCTGTCTTCCTGACAGAAGCTGAGATTGCCGGCGGCAAATTTCGAACTACTTCAGCGCCTCTTTTAAGAGATCGCTGGATTAAAGCCGCAAAGGAGTTGAATATCGGAACTATTCATGACACAATGGCAGAATATCAAGACTTGCTAAAGGGTGGATTAGTTGACTCCAGGAGGGATGCAGAAGAAAGGATCATAATTGCTGCTGAGAATTCATTGGAGGTTTCTATGAAACATGCAAATGAGATACTTGGAGCTAGAGCAAGGAATCAACCAATTCTTGTCGTAACTGGATCTCTGCACATTTTATCATCAGTTTTGGCTTCTTCCCACAAGTAAATTGCTTTTTCTTGTACCATTGATTCATTCTCGAGGAGGTTTGCTCGGATATATCGGATGTTATATCGTCACTTGGTTCCATTGCAAGTCAACATCATTCCAATCTTCCCCTTTTCTTGAGCAGAAGTAACTTCATGTAAGCCTCCAAGGAATGGATCAAGACCCCTTAAAGAGTCAAATTAAGTCAAGAGATTGCAAGTTAGAATCATGGTTAATAGAATGAAGGGGATGATCGATTAAGAGTGAAAATACTTTGAAATAAGTGTAGAGTTAATTGTAAGTTAATTGTATACATTTTATGAGTTGCTGATAAGTATTGAGAAACAAGGAAAGCTATGTGTACAAAACTTAGGTGACTCGATTTCAAACAACTAGCAACAGTTGCCAAAGGTCCCGGTTGTTGCAGACATTCTTGCAGGCAAGTGGTGGGACTAGGAGAGATTTTATTTATTTATTTTTGATACAGCTCGGAGAAAGTTGGGGGAGATGAACCAAATAAAGTCGAATCTCTCAACGGTTCAAGACCCCAAGATTAGGACACGACATGAAAACCAAAACATATGCAATCAAGTTGGTGGGGTCCCAAATTGTTGGCCTCCACACAATTCCCGATGATACTCCACCGGCTGTACTTCCGTCCCGCACGACAGTCGTCATTGGAAATCAGGAGGCTGTTAGTTAAATACAATAATCATTTAGAAAATGTTAATAACAGTGTAATTTTATATTATTTTATAAACTATTTTTTCCTCCAAAATTAAAAGTGCTGAGCTCATAAAACTCGTGGGTTGCTAGTAAATGATGTTTCAGACATGGGAGTTAAGGAAGCTGTGAAGGTCCCATGGCTTTGTGTTTTTAAGATTTGTCCCACATTCATATAAATATATATATATAATAAAGTGTCTTTTAATTCGATCCTGGAACTGTCCAAAGATGACCAGTGTGGCTTATCAATGTCAGCCAGACCGTATCATTAGAATAAAAGAAAGGTTAAAAACGAAAGATATATATCATAATTTTGATTATATTAAAGCTTGTTATAATGTGAAGAAGTTGAAATGGTTACTGTCACCAATGGGGACGTGTGTGGAGAATCTTTGATTGATAATTACTATTCCTTCCTTGCTTCCTTGCTTCCTTGCTTCCATCTTTCCATGGCTGACACAAAGGAAATGGAAGCCTTGCTGCTTTCCCTGGCTGACACAAACGCAACGAAAGCATTCCTTCCTTTCTCCCTTCCATGGCTGACACAAAGGAAGTGAAAGCTCGAACCACAATTCTTTTTGTCAAAAGAATTACTTCCATGGAGGTGTGATGGGAGGGAAAAAAGAAGACAAATGTTATAAAGAGTTTAAACCAAGTCGTTAAGTAAGTTGATTAAATATAATTATCATCATCGTCATACTCAGTTTGAAGTCCCGTAATAAAGTGAGATCTGATGAGGTCTGATAATACACAACCTTATCTCTATACAGTAAAGAGGTTGTTTCCAGTAGACCCAAATATAAATGTGACAATATAAAAAATGATGCAGGGAGAGACTATAGAAACCAAATTATATAGCATTTAATCAAATTATACTACGTTGTTTATTTATTTTTAATTAGAAATTCAACAAGATATGAAAATTAAACACTAAAATAAAAAAGAAACAAACTATAAGAGAGTTGCATGTTTTTTCTATTCTAGAGGACACAGTGGGCTGATAGGTTGTTGAAGAAGGTAAATGTGAGAAATTGATAGATGAGAGCAGAAGTTTGTATTCATTTAGAAGAACATAAAGTAGATAAAAACGAAAGAGAAAGAGTATAGTAAATTGAATGCATATAAGCAAACCGCACTCCCATGCTTCTGCTGCATTAACTCTCCACCAGATCTGATGAATCAGATTCAGAAGTGTGTTTATATATATATATATATATATTCATTTTCAAATAAGGAGAATAATTTAATACTTGAAGATCACTGTGGAGTGTGGACACGGAGATGCCGTGTCTGCGCATTTAATTTCTTTTTTTTTTTAATTTTTGTAATTATTATTATTATTTGTGTATCAAACTCTATTTCAGACAACTTGCAGAACCTTTCAGTTTCTCCTCTCCTTCCTCATTTACTTCTGTATGAATTAATGTAAGCTTCTGTCTTTGTCTTGTGTTCATTGTTGTGGTGAAGATTCTGCATGGTTTTGGTATTGCATGTTCAATACCACAAACGTGAAACCTTTAAATTCTTAGATGGCGACTGTGCTTGTAGAGTGTCAAAATTATTAACTTTTTGTCCCTTTTTCGTTTTTGGTTGGAAGTAGTTGCGGAAGCTTTTTGTTTTGTTTGCATTTTAATGGAGTTTCTTGCTCTTTTGTTTGGATCGTGAGAAAATTACCTTTCAACTCAGAAGATCTATCAATACTAATCAAAAGAAGATAAAAGAATATCTCATGTCCTTTTGTTTTGTTAAGTAAGAAAGTAACGTAAATTTAGAATATAATATTCATCGGAAAATAAAACTATAGGAACATGTTTAAATACTTATAAGAACTTTAATAAAAAGTTGGGTAAATTTTTCTTATAGTGTTTAATATGTGAATATTTCATATAATGTAACTTAATTTTGACTTGTGTTTCTAATTATATCCTACAAATTAAACAAAAATTGAAATCGTTAAATAAGGAAAATATAAACTGATTGAAACTTCTAACTAAAAATATTCAAAATCTAAATACCAACCGATATCGAAAATTTAAAAAGTAGGAATTTTTTACAAAATTTTAAAATTTTCCTTTCTCCTCTTATCTCTCCTTTCCTCCTTTTTAGAGTTTTTAACTAATTATTTTATTTATTTCAATTTTATAATTATTGCGAATTTTTAATTTTTGTTTTAAAATAAAATAAATATTTTATTACTAATAATAATTATAAATTAAATAAAACTTAAAAATAAATTATTTTATTTAAATTTATTTTAGTATTTTATAAAATATTTATTAATAAAATATAAATATAAATATTTTATTTTAAAAATAAATAATTTGAAAATTATCATTTATAAACTAATATTTATTTTATATATTTTCATTATTAAATCAAATTTTATTTGAAATTTACATATTTGAAATATATATTTTAATTTAATTATATTTATTAATAAAGATTAAATTATAAATTAAATTAAAATTGTAATTATTATTTATTATTATGATTTTTGGAAACATAGTTAAAAGTATACGATACAACTTTATAATATGATAATGAACTATTTTGTAATTTTTAAAAAATTTAAAGACTATTTTATAAATTTAAAAATTACTCAAAACGATGCTTGATATTAACCGATATCGATATAATGCAGTACTAGAACTTAATCCAGATACTAAGTCTAGTATGATATTCATAACATTGGTTGAAAAGGAGGTACAATTTTATAAAAGAGTTATAATAGAATTGAGAAAGAAGGAAAAGTTAAATTGGCTATTATATTTTTAGATTAAATTTATGAGAAAAGTAATCTAAATACTAAGGAAGTGCTAAGATTTAGAATCCAAGTAAAGTGTTATTACTTTCTAAATTGAGAAATTTTTACTTTCCTAATTACTTTAAAAATAAACCAAACGTGATAATATAAATTTTAAAAATATTACTTTTCCGAGGAAGAATCCATGCCAACCAAACAAAGCCCATGTATTTATTTTGATTAATATTAATATTCTTAGAAACGATTAGCTTGATTTCGGGTTAATATGGTTGAAAATGAGACGGGTCTCAAAATAAAGGACCTCGGAATCTGACAATGGTGGAAAATATGAAACACCAAATTCAAAAGTTATCTTATGAGCATGGAATCATAATGGAAGGCTACTAGAAACGCACAATATAATGGTGTAGCGGAGCATATGAATCGAACCTTAATCGAAAGGGCTAGAAGTATCTGGTGCAATCAGTTTACCAAAGCAATTACAGGCGAGAAGCGGTCAACAAAGAACTTATCTCATCAACCGAGGTCCATTAGTTCCATTGAGTACAAGATACCGAGGAGGTTTGGAGTGGAAAGATGCGAATCTTTCACACCTCAAGGTATTTGGCTGTACAACATATGTGCATATCAGTGATCAAGGCAAAAATAAACATGATCCAAAATATAAGAAATGCACATTTATTGGCTATGGTGAGGATGAGTTTGGATATCGCATTTGAGATGATGAAAACAAGAAGATCATTCGGAGTAGAGATGTTGTCTTTAATGAAAGGCGATGTATAAAGCCGACATACATCGAAGAACACCTCAGAGAGACCTGATTTGTTGATATCGGTAATATCCCAAATTTTGCGATGGGACAAATGGAAGTAAATTCTCAATCGAGAGGCTGTTGAAGAAGAAGTTCAACTTGAGTCACCTGACCCACCTCTCCTGTTCTCGAGTTAAGAAGGTCTTCTCGACCTCATGCCAAACAGAGATTCTCGGACTATTTATTGTTAATCGATGGAGGCGGCTGGAGTCTTACAAAGAGTCATGCCAAACAGAAGATGCCAGAAGTGGAGCTGAATGAAAGATGAGATGAGATCTTTAATCTCCAATCGACTTGGGAACTAACAAAGTTACCAAATGGAAAGAAGACTCTTCACAACAAATGGGTATATCGGGTCAAAGAGGAGTTTGATGGTTCCAAAAGATACAAAGCTCGGTTAGTAGTCAAAGCAGAAGGAAGAAAGAGACTATCTGACATTTTCTCCCGGTGGTGAAGCTTAATACTATCGAGCGATGTTAAGTATTGTTGCAAGTCAAGATCTCCATCTTGGCGACTTGATGTGAAACAACATTTCTTCATGGAAACTTAGACGAGGAGATATTTATGCATCAGCCAGAGGGTTTCCTAAAGAAAGGAAAATAACATTTAGTGTGTAAGTTGAAAAAAAGCTTGTACGGTCTGAAACAAGCTCCAAGACAGTGGTACAGAAAGTTTGATAACTTTATGTAAAGGGAAGACTTCCAGATCACCCTTACATCTTGGAATATATTAGATTTATTTTCCTGAATTTAAGGATGGTCGGTAATATATTATAATTGAAAATACAGTATTTTCATATCTTCTTTTACAACAATACTTCTAATATAGTCAGGAATTAAATTTCAATTTCTTATTATATTTATTATAATTCTTATTATCAGTCAATTCAACCGTAGATATTTCGATCCACTTTTCCATTTTTTTAAATGTTTCCTACTTACATCCGCATCTTATTAACTAAGATCGAGAACACTTATGTAAGAATAGAATTTAATGTACTCTTACAAATCAATTGCTAGTAATTTATAAACATATTACCGTTAAATAATTTTAAAAAATTATATTTATTATTTCGTCTTTCAATTAGGACATAGCTAGGCGGCTGAACGCGGCAGCTGCCATAGTCACGCACCTGACAACCGACACATTTAAAATTAGAATCTCTCCGCAATTCAAAAACCTAACAACCAGCAACTGTTTCTTTCTCTTGGGTCATCAACAATACGGTTTCACGAGCATCATAATTATATATTATAAGTCTTGCTTAAGTATAATTATAAACGAAATGCATACTTATCATAAAAGACGAGATTTAAAGAAGTACAATAATATGCAACCTTACTTTAAATCAATGGTATGATAGTGTAAAATTTTACCCCATCATTCATGTTCTATGAGATTATTGATTTACAAGAGTCTAACTTTTAAAATTTTTTAATTTAATATCAAATTTTTTAAAATTTAAATTTAGAGACTAACATTTCAAAATTTATACAAATCTGTTCAAAAGATTATTTTCGTTAATGTGATTAAAAGATGGACATTCATCCGATAAGTGTTTCAGTTTATGCTCTTATTTATTATCTGAATATACCAAGAAAGATGTATGGTCTAATGAGGGGTGAGGCAAGCTCTTTTATTCTGATTCATGATTTCTCTTAATTATATGATTCGTCCGATGGGAGATCAAGCTTTAAAAAATAGTGAACGGTCTTATCAATTCACAAATGTATAACTCTTTAGGAAATCAAATTATACATTTTATTTATAGACAAATGTATAAATCAAATTATAAAAGTTTAGTCACTGAATAAGATTCTAAGATTAATTTAATAATAATTTTTTTAAGTGCAACTATTATTTATTTATTTTGATATTATCCAAACATAAAGATCACGCAAGTGTTTGTAGGTCTTCTTCGTCTACTAGCTCTTCGCTTATATATCCTCGTCTCCTCTCTCTGTCCCTCTCTAACGGCTTCTTCAGGTTGGTATCTATTTTCACTGGTTCTCTTTGTACTTTTCTTGAGCTTTGTGTTGCCATTCCTGAAACCACTGCGAGACTAACGGCAACGGTTCATCAACCTAGCTTCATCTGAGAAAAACTAAAAGGTTGATGGTGATAGTTTAGTCCCTTTCACGACAGCTTTCTTATTTACTCTTTTCGCATATCATTTTCTTGATCTTGACAATCCATTTTCATGTTTTCTGTATCTTTTCCAGTCGATGATCATCAGCATTCAATCACTGCAACCAAAAGCTTTTTAGTGAAGGGCAAGAGTTCTAGTCCGAGTCGAAACCATGAGTGAGAGTTTGTCCGATTTTCTTGATGAATCTGAATTTGGCGACACTACTTTGGACGGCGACGACCTCTTCGCGATTTTCGAGAGCTTAGAGAGCGTCGCGGCCTCCGCCGACTTTTCTCCGGTCTCACCATTGGATGGTTTAGTCAAGTCCAAAGAGTTATGTTGAAACGGGAAGATTAAGGTCGCAGAAATCTACGTCTTACAGTGCCTTGCACGAGTCGGAGACAGAGCTTGAAAATTCGCCGAGAAGCAACAAGCGACTAAAGACCACATCGGAGGAGATAAACCAAGATGGGCAACACCGCATATCTCACATCACCGTGGAGCGAAACCGCAGGAAGCAAATGAACCAGCACTTGTCCGTGTTAAGGTCGCTCATGCCTTGTTTCTATGTCAAAAGGGTAAGTGTTGTACTTAAGAGCTTGAGCTTATGTTTCTGGTTCTTCTTCTTCTTCTTCTACAGAACAAGCTTTTCATTTCTCTTTAATGGCGTAGGGTGATCAAGCGTCCATAATAGGAGGTGTTGTTGATTACATCAATGAGTTACAACAAGTTCTACAATCTCTCGAGGCCAAGAAGCAAAGAAAAGTATACAGTGAAGTCCTGAGCCCTAGGTTGGTACCACTTAGCCCCAGAAAACCACCATTAAGTCCTAGACTTAACCTACCTATCAGTCCAAGAACACCACAACCAGGTAGTCCCTACAGGCCGAGACTCCATCAAAGTTACCTCAACTCTCCAACCAAGACCACCACCACTCTTGAACCTTCTCCAACATCTTCCGCTTCTTCCTCCATTAATGACAACATCAACGAGCTCGTGGCAAACTCCAAGTCCCCAGTCGCAGACGTGGAGGTTAAGTTCTCTGGTCCGAACGTTCTCTTGAAAACCGCATCTCCTCGCATACGTGGTCAAGCCGTGAAAATAATCTCTGCCCTCCAAGACCTCTCTCGAGATCTTAGACGCGACCATTAACACTATTGATGATACTATGCTTAATTCCTTCACCATAAAAGTAAGCAACAATTTACACAAAAGTTGCATGCTCTCCTCTCCTCATGTGAATTTTCTATAACGAAGAACCTCTCATTTGTCATTTCCACAATTCCTCGATATGGGTGTTTGATAAATGCATTGAAAGTGGCAGACAAAGAAAAGACATTTTGCAAATATAGTTATTGTCTTATATTATGGTATGCATGTCATATTTATAACTTTTTGGCTCATAGTAGAGTTAGTAGGTTAAACTGACTTGAATGTTCTTGTTGCTAGCAAACTAGTGATGATATATGGAGATGATTGCAGTCATATATATCATTCCCGATGAGTGAAAGAATCTTTATTGTACCGCATTATTAGTACTGATAAAGAAACCTGACTCTGGATAGTTAATTCTGGGGTTCAGAGCTTGAAATTTTTGTTTTGTTTTGTTTTGTTTTGTTCTTGTTTCTTAATAGATTGGAATTGAATGTCAACTAAGTGCAGAGGATCTGGCACAACAAGTTCAGCAAACGTTCTGCTAAATCTTTTTCACCACCGTACAAGCCTAACCAGCAACTCCTTTTACTAGCTAGCTCCTTCACATTTTCTCTGCAAGTTTAGTTTGTAGTAATAACAATGAGCATAGGCAAGGGAGGCGTTTTTCTTTAGCTGTCTTCTTATGAGCAAAGTGTAACAGTAGACTAGTCATTTGACTTGTAGGTAAGGGTAACATCTTTGTAATAGATGAGCATGATTCTTAGCTTTGGTTTGAGTAATCAAATTTCTGTTTTCTTCTTTTGTCTTCACACCATATAGTATAACTTCAACACAACTAAATTATATAGGTATATATATATGGGTATATTAAGATATATTTAATATTTTATTCATAACTCAAGATATTGGGTATAATTTACTCAGAAATTAAAATTCTGATAATGAAACTTCACGATGTTTAACCTGATTGAAGTGCAATTTCTATACAATATTTGATTATATTTTCTCCTCCCAAGTTGTTATCAAAGAGTTCTATGTTTTCTTATAAAGAAACACTACAACAAATAAGGTTATTGGTGATGAAACCAAACATCACAAATATTAATTTGTGACGAAAACTAAACGTTGCCTTAATGGTTGTTGAATCCGATATCAAAACAATATCCATGATGTTTTTTTGAAATGGTTGCAAAAAGGTTTGGATATACAATAATTTCGTCGATAAAACATATGACCAACGAGAACGACGAACGTCGTACATATTATTTTGTGAAGTATATGTTTTGTAAATAAATGTTTTTACCTACTAAACTGTAATCATAGGTAATTATTTTTACCGAATTTTTTTTTGTAGCAGAATAATTTTAGTTACTAATTATTTGTTGTAGGTAAATGTTTTAGAGACGTTCTTGTAAATATATGTAACAACATTTTGTGAAAATTTTGTTTTGGTAGCTAATACTTTTAGTGACAATTCCTTTTGTATCAAAATAGTTTTAGCTACTAATTTCTTATTGTAAATAAGTGTTTTAAAGACGTTATTGTAAACGTAGGTAATAACATTTTGGGACGATTGTGCTTTGGTAGCTAATACTTTTAGTGACAAAATTTTATTTTAAAATTTAAATTTTATTATAATTGTTAAAAAATTAATTTAATTTAGTACAATTTTAAGATAATTTGAAATATAAATTAGTTACATTTATAATTAATGTTGGTGACATATTTTTAAATAATAATAAATTGAAATAAAATAAACATTAAAATGAAATGCATTTTATTAAAAAATACAAGCTATGTACAAACTAAGACTCCTTATCATTATCTTTACTAATGACATAGTTTGAGCCAAGTAATTATTTGACCATCTTTTAAGCTTGTTCACTTCTTTTATATTAAGATCTAACTTCTCTTACATACATTATAACTTAATCTTTAGTACTTGGTTCTCCTCTTAAAGTGTCGTGGCATATCTTGATCGTGACAAAGATGCACCAACAAGCTTAGGATCATACTCAAGATCTTTGATATCTTGTATCAAGGACATTATTACAAATGTTATCGATATTGAGTGATTTCCCTCGGATAATGATGTCTACAATAACTCTTACATCTTGTCCTACAATTTAAAGTCTGAAATCGAGTTAACTAAAAATTATTACTTAGTATTACATAGAAAAATAAAATGTAATATTAAATTGTTTGCACTTATATAATTACTTTGTGTCTTTTCAGACGTCCAGCCTTCACTTTCCTTATAGTATATTAGCTTTTAGAGTGTGATCCTATCACACTCTTGTCCTTGGAGTTGAGTTTGACTCTATTATATGAATGTAAAAAATTAAAAGATAATAGAATTTATTGTATTAAGAAATAGAATAATATGTTGAAAACGTTATACTTATAAATTCTTGACGGACGACAACAACTAATTTGAAGTCGGTGTTATGAGTAGTCTTCATTTTTGCTCTGTTCATTTTGGCTTTCTCACACTTTTCCTAAATTAAGAGAAATAGTCATGAAATGTATAAATAAAATTAATGGAAGGACATATGAAGGAAAAAAAAAAACCTGAACCTTCACTAAGACCCAATAATCACACATTTCACTCTAATTTTCTAGAGTCACTTATTCTAGAACATGTCTCCTTCCTCCTCATCGTAAGGAAAGACTGGTAATATTTATGAAGTCTATATTGATGATCCTTCGCCATTTGTTTTAACAGTAAACTAACACAGCTTGAAACCTCAGGCTTGTCAATATCAACAATATTGAGCTTCATCTCATGAAGAACACGATAAGTTAAGTTATTATTTTGTTAAGTAAAATCGCAATACATATAATCAAATGAATTGAAATATTGCGAAACTTTGTCCAAAGCATTTTGGAGCAAGTTATCTTCCTTCAATCACTGGCATCTTTGAAGGCGCGACAATTCATTCCTCACAGCGACACCCAACTCAATAGAAAATTTGACAAGGCAATGTTGCGTGGGTCAATGATCACGAATAACTTCATTTCATTAAACATTCATCCGTTGTAACTCGGCTCCTTTGTGATACTTCTACCTCATTTTTAATTCTAGTATTGGAACACGAAAACAAAAAATCATAATAAGAAAATACACTAAACATGTAGTGAGTAATTTCAGATTAATGTAAATATGTTTGGTTAACAACAATGACATGGAGATCCCTCAACACTAACAGATTTGATGTTGGTAAAGGTTTTGTTATTTGTCTTCATTTGAGGATGCAATTATCAGTTGTTGAATGATAGGGTCGAATTGAGTTGGTTGTTGTGTGGGAGGAAGTTCTTGATCGTTACCACCCTCTTTTCCTTGTTTCTACTAGGTGCCATTATATTGAACCTATGTAAAACGAAATATGAACATATCAATATTTGGCATGAATATAAGGAGATCGGTGAACAAATACTAAACATTAAGCATAACTTTTGCAAAACATAAGTGAAACATTAAAAATATGCATATAGTCATAGTAAATTAACATAAGTAAAACATTAACAACATAAGGCAATTCTGAACCTAACATTTCAAACAATATAAACAATTTATTTACATTCAATCACCATGATCAAGATATTGAAAGTCATCATCATTAAGTACATTATCTTTGGATTCTTCATCATTAATATTGAAAAATCGGAGGGGTAGGAGTTTTGCAAACTTTCCAATTTTTCAATGAGCGTCTAGCACAAACAAAAAATAAAAGCAATCAAAGCGAAATAATAAAAACACCAAAATTTGGTAACACATTCAAGCACACCTTGTCTATTTTACGAAATCCTCACATAGCTTAATCACTTTCACCAAGTACAATGAATTTATCCAAAGGCTTTATTGGTACATCACTCAATCCTTGATACTATCTCTCAACATCACTTCTGTGAAAGAATTTCACACCTAATAACACGACCAACTCGTGTTAACCTTATGAAGAATTTTCTCAAATCTCTTTCTAATTAAAAGACAATAAATAAATAATAACTCAATTGATGAATTAACTAAGAATAAAAGCATAAAACACTTGAGATAAAAGAGAAGAACAACTTTGAAAAGGTTCACTCAATGAAATAAAGCGGAAGTCGTCGTAATAATAATGGCTAATTCACATAAACACCAACACGAAGCCACAGCTACATCGATAACACATTCACTAACCAAGGTATCGCAACCCATAAAAATTCAATTAATAATCATTAAGTCAATGAAGAATGATGCAACCAAGAAATCACGCACAATCCAAAAGACCAAGTCTAGAAAATTGATGTTAACCCAAGTTGTTTATCTCAAGAATAACATCTCACAATCCTAGATGAATAAGAGTGAAAAATAACAAGCTAATCCACAATGTTTGCAATCCTCGGAGACATATAGGTGTAGCTGTGTTTTTTAAATCAATAACGCACACCCACTACACCATAGTTAACACTCACTGCACCATTAACTTGTATCACACAACACACGTATATTCAGCTCTCACAAGATAAAGCGGAATAAAAAGAGTCCCATTTCAATCAAGAGTCCCACTTCACCACATAACAACCACATCTTTATTTTTTATCCATAAACTCCACGTAAAAACAATTCAATTACCAACATGATAATAGACTTCAATCTAAGATAGGATTTTTCAACTAGAAGATCATCTATATACCTTTTGAATCCAAGTAATTATCCAATTAATATTTATATGTCCAATTAATAAATAATGCCAAAACTAATTATTTAGATAAATACCATATATCTAACAAATATATTCGAGCAACGATCGTCATCGTCATTTAAGTCATCCACAGTATAGTCTTCTTTTGTTTGTAAGATAAGATGGGCTTGGACTTCATCTAGTTGAATTATGTTGGGATCGACATCTCTTTATGGAATGATGATATATCGCATCTTTACTAAAATGCCTTTGTTGTTGAACTCTAGTCTAATATCTTGATAGACTTCATCCGCATCCTCATCGAATTGACCAATATCCCTTTCACAAAAATCAAAGGCATTCTTTCGTTGAAACTTTTGAACAACCTTCCAATTGCTACCCAATCTGCGTATTGTTGACGTACAAAACTTGTTTGACTTGACTTGCAATGACAAAGGATCATTATCATACCATGTCGTACTAACATTTATGTCGATGTAATATGCCCGTTCATTTTCATGTAAGTTGGATCAAACCATTTGCATTTAAGTACAACAACCTCTTGTCCTTGATGTAGTGCAACTTTATTATTTGAGAGATGACACCTAAAACTCAATGATTTCGTTGTCATGACATCCTTCACGATGAACTAATATTTTGACTTCTAACCGACTATCTCGATCTTGTATGTAAAATCTCACTCCATTGACAAGATAACACATGTATTTCTTCCCACAAATATGAGGCCCAGATGCTAAATTATATAATTCTGTTGTCATTTCTTGCGCGTTACGGTTATGTAACCGTATCATATGTACAATAAATTGAAAATAAATATAAAGATGAGACATATTCTCATATTTTCACAATATGTAATCAATACAAACTTGCGTGTGCTTTCTTTAACATTAATAATCCTTTGTTATGAATTGTGTCTTTGTGCTCTCTATTTAAAAAGACAACGACAGTAAAGATCTCATAATGAATGAAGAAAATTAGAATATGATTGTTTGAATGAAAAGGAATATATGTACTCCATGTATGTATCGACTTTGTTGCAATTGTTCAAAATATACCAATGGGTGATTTTGAATTAGTCTTTAGTTTTTTTTGAAAAGTAAGGTGGTAGTACTTTCATTCACTTAAAGTTGATCAACAATAAAGGAGAACAGACTCCCAATCTCGATAGCGACAAGGAATGAGAGTCGTTGCCAAAGATGGGCGACCCATTCGCGGACTATAAATAAAGCGGCATTCAACATTGCCTATTTCGAAATTAAAGACTTACAATCAAAGATAATGAGACCCAATTGTGAGTCATGGAATATGAAACCGAGTTGATGGCGTTCACGAAGCTTGAATCCGACTCGATAATAAAAAGTGCCGTTTGGCATCCAGTAAGAGCTTCCACAAAGCAAGAGCTTCGCTAATAAAGAATCCATACATCCATTACCGCTCCAAGTTCTTGCCATGATGAAAGAGCCCAAAGAGTCCCTGCGATACCGTCCCACCCCTATCATGCCAAGACGCCCAATAACGAAGCGTCAAGAGTTAATTTTCAGCTTACCGGTGGGCGAGACCAAGTTCGGGCCGCCATTCGCCATGGATACTGGAAACACTTGGCTTAGTTTAAGCATCTAGCCACTCATGAAGCACTCTGCTAGCCATCAAGACAACACCATAGCGGCGTATGGTGATGATGCCACACCTTTGGTTTCTTCACGACCACAAATGACCACAATAACCATCCCAAATCGACACCAACCGGACATTTCGAGCATATGGGCACTGAACAAAAAGATGCAGGAAGGATTCCTCATTCGAATGACAATGAGGGCAAATATTAAGTACATCCATCCTTCTAGCCTGTAAAATACTTAACACAGGCATAATTTCACGAAACAAGCGCCATCCAAAATTCGAGAACTTTGGTGGAACCATGCAATTCCACAATTTTGCCACAATTGTGTTGGCGTCCTCATTGCGATTCTATTATTTTGCAGCTGTCTATAGGCACTTTTCACCGTATATCGCCCTTTGGATTCAAACTTCCAACACACTTTATCGCTCACAGCACGAACTGGCAACATAATGGAATAAATCGTTGCCCTGTCTTGGTCATTGAAGACACCATTAATGATCTCTGAGTTCCATCTTCCATTCATCATCAAATCCGAAACTCTAAATAAAGGAGTATTCGGAGGTTTAACTGTTGAGATCCGCATATTGTCCACCGAAGGAAGCCACGGTACGTCCCAAATTGCGGTTGTTCGCCGCTTCCCACACGACAATATGAACCGCCTTCAATGATATTTCTCTCCCAAATGCTCCTCCAAAGGTAACTGGGATTGGCAGCTAGAGTGGTATCAAAAAAAGTGGAGTTGGGAAAATAACGAGCTTTCAGAACACGAGCTACCAGAGTGTTGGGCTTAGTGATAAGATTCCAGCCTTGTTTCCCAAAGTGCATTAAAATCATGAAGCCGTCTAAAACCAAGACCCCCAAGCTTTTTTGGTAAGGACATCCGTTCCCACGCCATCCAATGAATTCCTTTACCATTCTCGCCTCCCGACTTCCACCAAAATTTATTCATCATCCCCTCGATCGCATAACAGATGGTCTTAGGAAGCAAAGAGACTCATTACATCGAAGGTATAGCTTGAAGAACAGTTTTCAAAACCTTTGCCTCGTCCTCGAAAGCATGCAGACTTCCATGATGACAACGCTTCGCACCCGATCCTTCAGGTAGTTAAAGACCTCCCTTCTGTTACGACCAATATGCGATGGCAATCCAAGGTAACAACCTAAGGATTCTTTTTCTTCGACACCCAAAACAGCACACACATCCAGCTTCACATCTTGAGAGTATTGGCGAAAAGTCAATGAAGATTTTGCTAAACTAATTTCTTGCCTGAAGCACGCTTTCAGGGTCAATAAGACATCCTTCAAGACACCTGCTTCGATGATCGCCTTAAAAAGAAAAGTAGATCATCATCGAAAAAAAAGGTGGAAATAACAGTCCACCTCTAGAAACATGATTGCCATGTAAATTACCCAACTCATTGTGTTTACTTATCAACCTCGATAAACCCTCCGCTTACAAAATGTATAAATATGGAGATAATGGGTCTCCTTGGCGAAGGCCACGCGAAGGAATGATCGGACCCAGTTGTCTCCTTCTGTAAAATCCAATACGATACTGATGAAAAGGCAAGATAAATAAAATTCACCCGAGGAGTTGGAAAACCAAACCGAGAAGCACATCTTTAACAAAGTCCACTCCATTTGTGTCGTGCGCTTTGCTTATATCCATTTTCGAGCTCTGAGAAATCCCTTCCTCGAGTCTTCCTATGAAATGCATGCATGACCTCGAAAGCCAAGATGCAATTATCTTGAATGCTACACGGGGAATGAATGCACTCGACTCGAAAATCGGCTTTGGAAGCAAACATTTCAATCGATTTGCAATCATCTTATCACAATTTTCAAGACCACATTACATAGAGCTATGGGTCTTAAATCGGTCATATATTACAGCTCGAGCTTCTTTAGAAGTAGTAATATGCGATCTCATTAAGAGAGGAGGAAAGCGTGCGAATGCAGATATTGCAGTGCATGTAGCCGATACATCGTGGCAACTACGTCCCGATGGCGGAAAAAACCAGGATTAAAGCCATCTAATCCGGAGATTTATCGGGATGCATGGAGAAGGCTGCACTCTTAACTTCCTCTACAGTGTAGGGTTGTAACAAGAACTCACAATCGCATGCGATAGCAAAGTTGGGATACATTCCAAAACCTCGTCGGACGCATACATTCTTTGGCTGAGAAAACCGTAGTAAAGTAGTCGATAATCAATTTGTTCAAGATTAGAATTCCATTTTGCCAAGTACCATCATCATCCTTGAGTTGCGAAATTCGTTCTTTTCTTCCTTGATGTGGCGGTGAATGAAAGAACCGTATTACGGTCTCCTTCCCGCAACTGGAGGTCTTGGCACGCGTTGCTTCGCAAAGACTCTCTTGACAAAGCAAATTGTGGAACCGTTGTTTTGCCTCTTGAATTCAACGATATCTCACGGACAACGAGAACTCCTCGATCTTGTAATTGAGCAGCGAGCGTAGCAATGTCACCCAAATTTACATTGAAAATCACAATTCCACTCACTGTAAAAATCGACCACATAAAGCAAGTCTTTCGGTAAGGTTCAAATTAGATGACTCTTGACTCTTGATAATTAATTCACGACATCTCTTCTCTTCTCCAATCGTTTCAAAACCAAGCGGACGATTTGTCCTCGTGGAATGAAACACGTATTTCGAAGATGGGTAAATGATCGAGAGGAAGAATGCTGTAATCTTCCCCCCAGCTTGTGGAAATTGTAGCAATCATTATTAGTGAGTATCGGTCCAATTTCTCTTCCACAAATCCATGCGTACCCGACCCTTCTCCCAAGTGGCTGGTAACCCGCCATATGGAAATCAATCAAATTTGCATCTCGGACAATTGAAGAAGCCATGAATGAGTCGAGAAGGTTCTTCGGCGTCGGCCCTCTTCTGAAGTTGCCAAAATATCATTGAAATCCCCATTATAACCCACGACAGATTGTTATGGGTAGATAGTTCACGAATGAGATTCCATCCAATAGCTCGATGAGCTTGATTAGACACACCATAAAAACCGGTTAACCTCCATTCACCAATCGACTCAATCTCAACCACAACATCAATATAACGGGAAGAGCGAAGAATAGAAACAGACTGAAGCTTTCCAAAGTAAA
>JAIWQS010000126.1:0-165313 GCA_029891385.1 Erythroxylum novogranatense | reverse complement strand
TCACACATGTTTCCACATCAATAGGATCAAAGAGATCGTTTCAATACAAAAGGTGCCCAAAGTTTTCTGCTTCATCTTTTCCCATTCTTTGTTTGAAATTTTTCAAGCTTTAAAGGGTCATCCTTCACATGTTTCCACATCAATAAGATCAAAGAGATTGTTTCAATATAAAGGTCATTTATTATGGGCCTTTATATCGTGTAATTTGATGACGTTAACTTGACCATAGAGTTGTTCCACCTTCCATCATGATGACTCGATACCACTTGTTAGAGACAAATACACAACTCTCTAAAATGAACCAAATATTAAAGAAAAAACTCTCCTTATTCACAGTAACAAAAAGCATGAGCGAAATTAAATAATGAAACAAACATCAAGATTTAACATGGAAAACTCTCTAATGTAGAGGGAAAACTATGGGATAAATCAACAAATAAATCTACTAAACTTAATAAGGATTTATAGAAAAGTTGATCTCTCACCGCCCACGATAGTAAGTTGCTTGAAAAAGTTTCAGATTGAAATCAAAGTTGATATCACAATCAACAATCTCTGCAATCAATTTCGGAAAAATCTAACAATGATGAGAATATAACCCTTTTTGCCCTATTTTTTTTCCTCACTTTCGGACGTTGTGACCACACTTTTTATCTTATGTTTGGAGTAAGACTCAAATAAGCTATTCATAGGCACCTCTAGCTTGATAGCTAAGTCAAAATCTTAACTAAACTTTAATAAAATGATATCCACATTTAAATAGGGCTCTATTTGATTGGATTTATCTACATCACAACTAACAAGATAAGAGATTACATCTATCTACGAATGATACATCCATATCTAAGAAGATCTCCATTATCTTCATATGATCCTCCCATATGGTCTTTATCTTTTAGAGCTGACGTTTATCTACTGTGATCTTATCCACCATATCATCCAAGATCTCAAAATAGGACTGGATACTCAACAAAAAGGCTAATCTAAGCTTGATCTTATCTAGTTTGGTTTAAAGTCAATACATTTTATTCCAATTGATCAAATTTTAGATCAAGTTGAAATTTTTGAAAATTTGGACTTCAGACTAAACTTTCACAATCTAGCTTTGATCAAAGCTCAAACTTTATACATTAAAAATAATTCCATTTGTGTAATAATAAATAAAAGGAAAATTGGATTATTCTTGCCTCTTCCCATTCCTCACCAATTAGCCGAGGTTATCGACATATAATAGGTAACTTTCTTACGAGGTGTTTTAATTCTTTTCATCTTTGGAGCATTGATTAATTATTAGAGTTGCATATCTCTACTTTTATGTAATCATCAAAATATTTTGTTTTGTTTCTTGTTTATGAAAGTTCTATTTAAAATAAAGTTGATTTTAGAATTTTGTAACAACTTTGAGAGACTTGTAGAATAGTTAAATCTTAATCAATGAAGATAATTAATTTCTTAAAATATTTATAAGTTTAGATTTAAATAAATAAAATATTGGGTTATTTAGAATTACCTAAAGAGAGTTATGGTGAAAAAAATAGACTAGTCAATTTTTATTATACAAACTTTATTATATCATTGAGAATATTTCCTCTTTGTATTCTAACATTAACTAGTTTTAAGTTAGTTAATTTAGAATTTTTCATTAGCGTATAAATAATCATGAGACATTTTATTTTGAAAATGAGAGGTAAGAATAGAAGTTTTATTGTAACAATGCGTAAGTGTTTGTGAGATTATTAATTTTCTAACAAAGTGATATCAGAGTTAACTATGACATTAAAAGTAGCTTCCATGTCTTTCTACTAACCACAAATCATCAAACTCAATTATGAGAATTGGACACTTAAGATGAATGTTGTTCTTGATTCACAAGGCATATACAATGTAGCCAAAGAAGGCTATGTAAAGCCTCAAGATGAGGTAAGCTTGACATTCAAGTAGAAAAGGAAGCCTTGGGAAAGCAAAAAAAGAAAGATTAAAGTGTACTTAACATCATCCATCAAGGTTTGGATTAAAAAATTCTTGAAAAAATAGCCAATGAAACTTCATGAAAGAAGGTGTGGGAAATTCTCCAAAATTCGTTGATGGGAGTTGGCAAGATGGAGAAGGTGTGACTTCAAACTCTAAGGGTTGAGCTTGAGGCACTCTTAATGAAGGATGATGAATTTATTTAAAAGTACTTTATAAGAATCCTAGGAGTAGTAAGTCATATGAAGAGGCTTGGTAAAACTAAGTAAGATGGTCAAATTTTGGAGAAGGCGTATGACCTCTAAACTTTGATTCAATCATGTGGTAGTGATTATTGAAGAATCCAAAGATGTAAGCAATATGTCTATAGATATGCTAAGTGATTCTTTATTAGCTTATGAAGAAAAGATGAATTGTGGCAAGAAGGATGCACTAGCAAAACAAGCTTTACTAGAAAAGTTATCCTTAAAATCCAAAAAAATTACATATAGCAAAGTGAAAAAGGATAATTTATATAAGCAAGTAGACTTGAATACGGAAAAGTTTGTAGACATGCATAGAGACGAGTGAGAGGAAGAGATGAGCAAGAATATTCTATTGAAAATCAACCTCAAAATTTTCAACTTTGTTAAAGAAGAGGAAGAGGAAGATTTTTGGGTGAAATAATATAAAAAATGAAAAAAGCCAAGTTGAATGTTATTTGTGTGACAAATATTCTTAGGAATATTTTCTAAGAACAAAGATGAAGCAAAATTTGTAAAAGTCAATGAAGATGCAATAGAGGAAACTTTACTACTTATGATAAATGATGAACCAAAAGGTAAAAAGACACATGATACTTTGATAATGTAGCTAACAATCATATGAAAGTGATAAAAGTAAATTTTTGAATTAGATACTAAAGGAAATGAATTACATTTTAGTGATAATAAAGTTGTGGAGATCAAAGGCAAAGATATAAATTTTCTTAAGATAAAATAGGTAGTCATAAGCTTCTCTCTAATGTTTACTTTATTCAAAATTAAAGAATAATATTTTAAGCATTGATCAACTTTTAAATCATTGCAAGGTGATTATGACTAACAATAAATGTTTTTGTTGAACTTGCACCTCTGAGGCCATGTGTTTGAAGATTGGTATTAATGATCATTTATAGATATGGTATATGAGGTATCAATATGAATTTTAATGCATTCAAAACTTTGGGAGAGAAGAAGATTATAATAGGCATTTCAAGTATTGATCATTATGAACAACAATGTGAGGAATGCTTGTTTGAATATTCAAAAAAAGCTTTCCAAACAAGTCATTTTCAAGAGCTAGCAAACCGCTCTAACTTATTCATACATATGCTTAGGTCCAATCATTCTTCCATATTTTAGTAAAAGATCTTACTTTATTCTCTTTATTGATGCTTATAGTAGGAGGAAGTAGGTTAAAATTTTAAAGTACGAGTCTCAATTGATGCTTTTAAAAGTTTAAAGCTTTGGTTAAAACAATAATTTTGAGATTAAAATTTTTAAGAGGTGTGGAATTTACTTTAAATGAATTTAAGAGCTTTTGTGAGCTACATGGAATTTGATATCCTTTACAGTGCCTAAATGTCTCTAAAAATGGAGAAGCTAAGAGAAAAAACCTACTAATCCTAAATATGGTGAGAACCATATCGAAATAAAGATGATGTCTAAGGAGTTTTGGGTGGAATTTATTATACGTGCAGTTTTTAAATCATAGCCATGTAAAGATCTTGAAAGATGTCACTCTATAATAAGCATTGAGTGGAATAAAGAACTTGTGCCTCATGCATGAATGTGTTTGGCTCTATTGTACTTATATATACATCAGAATAAGAAATGCCAAATTTGATGATCAAAGTAAGAGATATATTTTATTATATAACATAAAAATGTAAAAGGTAACAAGTTGTTTAATTAAAGTGATAGAAAGATTATTATTAGTGGAGTTATTGAATTTAATGAAGAAGCATCTTAGGATAGGGATGACAAAAGGACTTAAGCTTAATGTAAAGTTAAAGGGTGTAGCTCGAGTTAACAAAGCTTTAAGTTGGGCTTAGACTTTTTTTTAAATAATTTTGAGCTTTAAACTAAGTTCAAGGTTTCAGACTAGGCATAGGCCCGAGTTTAGCTTATCAACTTCTTTCATATACAAACTAATATCATTTATATATTGATGAATAGTTATTTTGGCCTAAATGCTTTATACTTGATTAGGATTTAGAATGCTTGAAGTTGGATGAAGTTCGAGATCGAGGCGAATATTTTAGGCGTGATTGGTGTTTAAGTCTATCTTAAACTTGATCAAACTTTCGGTCAAGCTCCATCCTCTATTTGAGATTGAAGCTCTCAAGTGAAGGGATCTTATTACTTCCTTCCATATTTTGAAGATGAAATAGAAAAGAAGGTTGTTCAATAAGTTGAGAATGAATTTTCTCCACCAACTTTCCCAAACCCATTATTTTGGCATCATCCTTCACAACTTTAAGAATAAGCTTGAGGTCTCAAAGATATCAAAGACTTGAGAAATTTTATGATAATCCTAACTTGTTTTGTTTACTTGTAGATATTGAGTCTTAAAATTTTAAAGGCATTAGTAAGAATGAGAAGTGGATTTAGGCAATGAATGAAGAAGTTCATTCCATTGAAAAAAGTGACATATGGGAACTTACTTTTCATTTGAGAGGTTATTGTGCCATTAAAGTCAAATATACGTACAAAATAAAGAAAAATAACAAAGGTAAAGTAGAGAGATATAAGGCAAGATTTATTATTAAAGGGACTAGGAACCAAGGATGAAAGTTTTAAGTAATCATTTACTTTTCCCCTCTATACTCTTGTCTATATATGTTTACCCAATGCACCTATTTTCACTTTTTGCTGAAATAGTTGTACTTAGATTAGAGTGATAGAGGCATAACATAAGAAAATATTTTCTTTTCATTATGTTTTAAACATCAAGTGTCCATTTGGGACTTTCTTGCTCACTAACAAACTTAGTCCTTTTATTAAACATCGACATTAGCATCATTCGATGATCCATATGAAAGACATATTGGTAGCCTCCAATGTGTTAGCCAGCTGTGCGTATTCATCCTTGTTAGGACCAATTTTGCTACCAAATGAGACGTAAAGAACTAAACTTTGTCAACATCATTGAATGATCCATATGAAAGACATGTCGTTAGCCTCCATTGCGTCCGCCAGCTATGGGTATTCATCCATGTTAGGACCAACTTTGCTACCAAATGAGATGTACATAACTGAAATTTTGGGTTAGAGTCTAACCATGAACTTAGCTCCTCCTCTCTGGCAAAAATGACTAAGTAACTGTTAGAAAATCAGGATGAGATTTGATTCTATATAAAACAAAATAAATATGAAACTTTTTAGCATTATTTTCCAAAGCTAGGGTCCTCAAGGCCTAAACCCATTTATACCCTTACTACTAAGGCCCTCGGACAGTGTCTAACATAGCTTGCTCGAGCCTATGCCTAATTCAGCCTAGCCTGAACTTTTTAAAATTAAAATGTAAAATGACATTATTTTAACTAAACTACGCTGTCTTACTTATAAGAGTCGGCCTTATGTAACATCACACTCTCATAGGACAAATACTTGACATCCTGAGAGATATCTGAGTATGAAATTCACAAGAGTGGCATGTTAAGACAGTCGGTAAATTAAATTCATTACTTTCATTTTAAAACAACACATAAAACTCAGAAAAAGATAATCAATTTCTACCCAACTTATTTACAACGAATTTCAGTCTGAAAAATTCCAATCATTATTTAACTTATCAAAGTTTTAGTAAACGCTTGGGCTCATTACAAAAAACGAAACACTTATAGTTATAATAACATTACATTTCAAGACCATTTTTATACACATTGAATAACACTTAAGATTATACTTTTCAATACAACATAACGAAATACATATTCAGATGCACACTGATCCCGACCTGGAACTCTTACTCAGAGCCTCTCTGGAGTCCTTCACTAAACCCTGAAAGCCACGTTGCAATTTTTTATGAGTTTTGTGAACTCAATTGAATAACCATCCTTGATGGTTAACTCATATAACAAAACTCAATCATTATATAATCACACAATTCATATAGTTAAATAGTTCATATCAAATTTTCATTACATTTTAGCTTTGCAAATCATTCAATGAATTCCAATCATATATGAATTCTATATGTATGAGACTCACATTCGTTTTTATTGTTGTGATCGAATGCCTATCACATACATATACAGATACTGGCCCATTGGGATCAGTTATAGCAAAATCACGAAGCATAGCTCTACGTGCAGAAACGGTAATCACATAGCAAAGCTCTACATGTAAGCACTTTCATATTGGCTACTTTGGTCACAATGCCTTTATATTACATGCATTAAAATGATATACATGTCACAATTCACTCATCAATTCAATCACTTTCACTTGCATGTATTATCATAGTATAACAGCCTCGATGTCGTGAGTCATCGGACTAGGTCCGACATTCAACTTTTACGTTAAGAATCAAAATATTCAATTAGGCAGTCTCATTCACATACAAATAGTACTTTCAATATTGTTTGCATGCATCAAACCCCTCGAACATATATTATCCGGAATTCAGTACACAATTAGTCAATGCAGTTCAGTAATATATCAATGCCGTTTATCAATATACAAAATAGAACAAATAAAGTGAGACCATCTTAGGTTACTCACACTTGCTTCCTTAAGTCTATTGCCTTGACGTTAAGGCAATATCTGGAAGCAATCGCTCTAGTTGCTCGTGTATACATAATAGAAACAATTTCATATTACTAGGCGCTTATGTAATGAATAAATACATGTATCAATGTTTCATATCTCATGCATATTCAATGACAAATTCTTGGGTATATTTCATCATACATTGATGTACATATCATTTGTATTTCAATTGTATCAAGTTCAATCACCCATTCCCATTTCAATTGTTTCGAAAACATTCCATTCGGTTAACTATAAATTATCAATTAGATCCAAAAATGAAGGATTTAAATAACACTTCCTTCTAGACAATTATTCCTCTGTGTCTAAAGTTTTTAATGACACTAAGATCATTCAATTTGATTTAATGTACTGAAAGTTATACTCCAAATAATTCAGTCTGTCCTTAAACTATAACAAAATTCATAACTCAACTCGGAACATATTTTGGAATTCTTAAAACTAGAATTCAATTTGCCTTCTTCAGGATAATTGTAGCTTTATGTCCCTTGTTTCATTTGAGTCAAGAATTACCTCATTTGGAACTCTACAGATCAAGGTATAATCAAAATATGTTTAGTAAAATATTCCAGTTTATACTATTTCAACAAATTCCCTCAATTTCATTCAATCAAACTTTTCAAATCAATTTAGAAGGCTACCAATTTTTATGGAGAGGTAGAAAAATTTTTCCTTTATGTCTTAAATTTCTAATGATACTAATTTTGTGCAATTTGGTTTAGTATTTTGAAAGTTATCCCCAAAATACTATATATTGTTCACAAATAGTGACAAAATCTAGAAACTCATCTTCAAGCCAAATTTTGACACTCTTAATGACATAAATAAAATTCTACTCCTTAATGAAAGTTGTAGATTTATGTTTCTAGTTTAATCTGAATTTAAATTCATCTAATTTGGATACCTACAAGGAAAGATATGGCTAAAATACCAAAACCTGTCTAGTGTAACTACTTTTTCCAACCAGTTTCTAGCATGTATCTAACCTCAATTCTTTCTTTATTCAGTATACGTTTGATCCATTTCAAACATAAAACAATACATGTTATAACAGGATACCAAGTTTATAATTCCCTTACCTTACTAAGCTTTAAATTAAATTCCAAGAATCTAGCTAATCCAAGCTTCCAAACATCCAGCACATACCTAAGTATAATGTGCAACTTTCAGCCTTAATAAAAAATAGTACATAAAATTAATATAACCTTTTTCTAGATTCAGGAGCTTACAAACATTCAAGTGATGACAATCCAAGGTTCAACAAAATTCCAAAAGTTAGAGATTAAGCAAGTTTCGGAGGAGAAGTAAGGAAGGTGAAAATGAACCTCCACCATACCTTGCTTCATTACCACTAGGTGTCACTAGCTTAACATGCCATGTAACACCAAGGCATGAAGCCCATTTGCCCACCATTTATGCTGCCACATTTCTCCAACATGTCATGCCATTAGTCACATAATGAATGATGCCACTTGTCCTCATATTATGCTGCCAAATGTCACACATTGAATGATGCCAAATGTAAAAAATTCGTAAGCTCAATCATACTAATTTTTATTTACCAACTTAACTTGTCACCGCACATTAAATGGTGCCAAATGTCAAAAATTCGTAGGCTTAATCATACTAATTTTTTTATACCAACTTAACTTGTCACTTGATAATTTTCCTAATTCAAACATATTCCAATTTCAGAAATTCCTAAAATTCACCAAAGATTCCAAAATAATACTAACAGTCTCCAAATTTTTTTTTATCACTAACAAGTTACAATTCACATTTTAGATCACGTTATTCACCAATTATACCCAAAAATGTCAATAAATTCATGAACAATTATTTTAAATATGTCAATAATAAATATTCACATATGTGTGAATATGTAATGATGCATGAGCAAACAGAGCACTTCTAATTTCTCACAATATGTTCCGTTCACATTCCTGGGGTCTAGCCCCGAATATGGAATGTTACACCTCATGTTAGAAGTCTAACTTTTTCCAGAGCCTGGTCAACCCGAGCTTGGTTCATTAACAATGGGTCTGAACCGGGCATGGTCCAGTTGCCATCTCTAAAGATCACTTAACTTCTATAATATGATCTATAAATAAAATGTAATAAAGCATGCATGATAATTCGTACTTTATTATGATGCTTAATTATTTTTCTTGTTGTTTCCCTTAAACCATTTTTAAAATCGACTTATCTCAACTACAGTAATTGCATAAATTTTCGACCTTTGACAATATTAAAAAAATAAGTTGAAAAAGTTTTACAGGCAAAAAGGTTAACTCCGTTGAAGCTTAAACTTATTATAACTTTGGACATTTTAGTAATTTAAGTGAGATTAAATTTGAAATTTTATTAAAATTTAATTAGAATTGCAATTAATTCTAATTAAATACTAATTATTTCAAAATAAAATTCAACATCTCATACTAATATTTATTTATTAAATATCTCATATTTAATCATAAAATTTTTCAAACTTTATAATTAAATCCAACTTGATTACAACATATTTTTTTCTTTTAATATGTTCTTTATATGTGATCTATTAAGTTTTCAAATATGTTGACAATTGATATAAATTATAATAGGTATAGAAATAACATAAAATAATAATTAATTTAGATAAATAAATATATATGGATAAAACAATAGTAACAAAGTAGAGGAAATAAACCAAATAAAATTTACATGATTCAACTATTTCTAGTCCTACATGAAAAGAAGGCAAAAAGACTTCTTTTTGTATCAAATTTATTGGAATACACAATATGTGGTAATCTATTTTTCTCAAACTCAAAAACTTATCTACAGCCAAAAAGTTTATTCTCCACAAGTCAAATTTTCAAAGTTGGTTTGAAGTTAGTAAGTTGATATTATGGAAACATGAATCTCTCAATATATAAAAAAACATTATCCAATATAGTTTTGCTTTTGGGTACCTAAGATAATATATCAACCTCTCCTGTTACCTAACAAACCAACCTCCTTTCATTGCAAATGTTGAAAAAATGAAACGTAACCAAAACACTGATCAAGCAGGGTATATTTATTTCACGGGGCCTATTACTAAATGGAAACCAACTTTGTTTGTCCTATTAACAATAAATATGTCCATTGTTAAGTACCAGATACAAAGCCACTTTCTAGTCCAATTCATGAATTACAAGTGCACTTCCAATGGATTCATCAGAGATTACCTGCAACGAGCCGGTAACACCCGCTGGACGTCTATTCCTCCGTCCGGAGATGGACATTATAATATACTGTGCAATCGGGGTTAAAAACCGTATAGAGCTAGACTCCATAAAGTCCTTCGTTAAAAACTCTCTCATGCTGAAGCACCCTAGATTCTGCAGCCTATTGGTTCGTGACAAAAATGGAGTTGAGCAATGGAAAAGAACAGAGATTGACATTGACAGACACATCATTGTCGTAGAACCCACCACTAAAGACATCGCCGACGACGACGGCAGCTACCACCTTGATGTTTTAGAAAACAATGACGATGCGGAGAGGATAGTGAATGACTATCTGGCGGATTTATCCGTAAGTACTCCACTTAGTGAAGACAAGCCTTTGTGGGAACTGCATCTATTGCTGGAGCAAAACTGCATCATTTTAAGGATTCATCACGCTCTCGGCGACGGTATTTCTCTGATGTCGTTGTTCCTCGCGGCCTGCGGGAAAGCCGAAGACCCCACAGCGGCGCCTACGGTGGTCAGGGTTGGACGGAGGGGTTTGGGTTTAAGATGGAGTGGTTATGGTTGGATAAGGGCTTTGTTGGGTTTCTTGAAGATGGTTTTGTTCAGTTTTGTGTTCTGTATGGAGTTTGTCACGAGGGGTTTTTGGCATCGTGATAGGAAAACGGTGATAAGCGGCGGTTCTGGGGTGGAGCTGTGGCCAAGAAAGATGGCCACAGCCAAGCTTTTGATCAAAGACATGAAAGTGGTGAAAGATGCCCTTGTTAATGCGGTAAGTACTTGGATTATTCTTGATATACATATATAATCTATAAAGTACGTTAGAGAATATTTAAAATACATAGTTTTTATTGAAGAAATCACTTGGCATTTTTATTGATTTCTTCACGTGGCAGACCATTAATGACGTTCTTTTTGGAGTGATATCTTCTGGGTTATCAAAATACTTGGATCACCGATCTCCTAATGGTAAATACTAAATACCTATCTAACACTTTCTTGAGGAACTTGTCCCATTACATGGTATTAAAATCCTGGAATCTGAATCTCCATTCTCTGATTGTCAGAACTGTCAGATGGACTTCGATTAACAGGATTGGCCATGGTCAATTTGAGGGATCAACCAGGTTTGCAGGTTTGTACTGAACAACTCTTTCTTTTGTTATGCTTTATAACTTGAAATGTTAAAATTATGTGGAATGAGCAGGACATGTCTGAATTGATGACAAAGGATTCAAGATCAAGGTGGGGGAACAGGTTTGGAATGCTTCTCCTGCCCGTTTATTACCAGAAAGGTGGTGTTGATCCTCTCGAGTACGTGAAGAGAGCAAAGAAAGTGATAGACAGAAAGAAAAGAAGTTTAGAGGCTCACTTTTCATACTATATTGGGTACCTAATAATGTCTTGGCTAGGATCAAAGGTGGAATCATTTGACTGAAAACAGTAGTAATTTTGGCGTTAAATCTACAGAAACTAATGTAGTCTTGTTCCTGCAGGCAACTTGTATTCTTAATTACCGTGTCATTTGTAATACCTCGTTTACGATCTCGAATGTGGTTGGACCAAAAGAGGAAATCATTATAGGAGACAACCCTGTTACATCCTTAAGAGTCAATGTATCTTCCACACCCCATGTAAGGGCTCTGAATTCCAGCTTTTGTCTTATCGGCAACATAATTAATGTTGGGTCACATGAACTTCAAACCCCACTTTTAGTATTTAGTGACATATTCTTTTCTTTGGTGGTTGAAATAGGCACTCATAATGCACATGGTGAGCTATGCAGGAAGAGCTGATCTGCAGATTTCAGTGGCTAAAGACATAATACCTGATCCTGAGTTTCTTGCGAAATGCTTTGAAGGTGCCTTGCTTGAAATGAAGGAAGCAGCTATTCGCTCTGCATTATCTAATTCTGTAATTCAATTTGCTGATTAGTACTCGAATAAATAAATTTATCGTACATATAAACATTTCATTACGATGATATATTAATTATTGGTGGCAAAGCAAAGCCACAGTTTCTTTTTATTTAAGCTTTACAATGGAACTCATTAAAGCTTGGCATAATTGTGACTCAGCTGAGAAAAGCTTTAAGACAGCTTTTATTTACACCTTTAAAATATGGCGATAGAATTGTGTAAAAGTACAATTCACCGCCTTAATTGTTCTACATACAGGATAGTTTTGTATGTTTTATCTATTCTATTTTTAGCTTTGACATATTCTAGTTTCTATTCTATTTGTGTATCTTTTGTATATAAAATTAAAGAGACAACATAGTGTATTAAAAAATTGAGATGGGTTTCTCTAAATTAAGATTTTATTAAAATTTTTTGTTAATTCTTTTCTTTCTTTATTTTCTCATTTTAGATGCTTTATATCTCATCATCAATTTGTGGTATCAAAGTTAACTTTTAGTACCCTAAAGAAAAAAGGACAACAAAGTTTAAAACAAAGAAGTGTAGCGCGAACAATTTCTCATCGTGGAAGATGAAGATGAAGACAATCTTAGCACAAGAAGATTGTTCGGAGGCTATCGGGGAAGACTAATGAAGATCATAAACGAAAACAAATGGAAGAAAATGAATGACAAGGCTATCATTAATCTACACTTGTGTATAGCTAATGACATCCTATCAAGTGTAGAGGGAAAAAAAATTTCAAAAGGATATTTGGGATACATTGATAAAATTGTACAAGGCCAAGTCACTTCACAACAAAATATTTTTTAAAAGAAGACTATATTCTTTGAATGTCAAAATCTACTTCAGTAACAGATCACGTCAACATTCTTAAGACTCTATTTTCTAAGCTCTTATAGTTAGGCTACAAAATATATATAAATGAATGTGTAGAACTTCTACTTAAGAGTCTACTAGATTTATATGATCAATTTGTTATCAATTTGACCAATAGCATCTCTCAAACTATCTAGTCTTTGATGATGTTCTTGTTGTTATTTTAGAGGAAGAATAGAGACATAAGAATAAGGAGATAGATTATCAAATTCACGATAAGTAGAGGCGTTATCCATTGTGAGAGAAAGATCAACAAAATGTGGTTCTAGTTAGAGTCAAAATCATAGTAGGTCTAAATCAAGAAGCATAAAGAATATTGCATGTTACAGTTATGGTAATAAATGACATCTAAAAGGAGTATTGGAATAAGAAGAATGCATAGAAAAATGCAACGACCCCTCAAGGTAATGTTGTGAGTACCTCAAATGATAGCGAAATCCTTTATAGTGAGGCAACAATAGATCTAGAAGGTCGAAATCATTTTGTTGATGTCTAGCTTTCGGATTCAGAGCCATACTCTTGAGGAAAATGGTTTGACCAATATAAACCACTCTTAGAAGAATATGTATTTATGGGTGATGATCATCCCTTAAAGATTGTTGGTATCAGTATCATTAAACTAAAAATGAGGGACAATATGATTCACACCATTCAGGTGATAAGACATGTGAAGGGTTTGAAAAAAAATTCAATGTCAACACAACTTGATGATAACAAATGTAAAATATAAGTTGAAAAAGGATCATGAAAATAGTCAAAGGAACACTTGTGGTGATAAAATCAAAACAGTAGTTGTTAATTTGTATATTTTTAAAGAGGAAACAATGTAAAAAAGAGAAATATCTATTACATCAACAAGTTCAATAAAAAAATCAACAATGATTTGGCACCTTAGTCTTGGCCACATATTAGAAGCAAAGCTATTCTAGAGCTGATTCATTCTAATGTTTGGCAAGCACTAGTTTCATCCTTAGGAGATGTGAAATACTTGCATCTTTCATCAATGATTACTTTAAGAGATGTTGGATGTATCTAATCAAAAGGAAGGCATATGCGTTTTCAGATTTCAAGAACTTCAAATTGCAGTAAGAACTTGAAACTAGGAAAAGAATCAAGTTTCTACAGTCAAATAATGGAGGTGAATACAGTAGTGACAAGTTTAATGCATTTTGTAAACAAGAAGGCATTAAGAGGCAATTCACATACACACCACAATCTAATAGAGTAAGAAAGCGGATAAAATGTAATATTGTAAGGAAGAACAAGAACAAAAATGCACATTAACATATTTTATGCTAAAATATGAATACACTTTTATACATTTGTCTAGCCAAATTGTAACATCCTGCTATGCTATTATGGTATTATGGTAATATTGGGACAGATCGATAGGATTTCACCGCATACATTGATCGAAAGATGTTATCGGCCTCTAATCATAGAGGAACTGGTTTATCGTGATATGCATATATTCATTGGTACATGCATTCATGATTTTTCGGTATTTAATTGTGAATTGAACCGATCGAATTGACCGGGTTTGTTAACTCGATCGAATCAGGACCGATCGACCGATCGAATCGTGATTAAATGAGGAATTAGGAGTTAATGTGTTCAAGGACTGATTTAGAATAGTTTACGAGTGACCGGTAATTTATAGGGCTTATAGGAGATTTTCGGAAATTCGGGAGAAAATACCGGACCGGAAATATTTGGGTGATCAATCGATTGACCGAGATATTATCGAGAGAATTGTCCAATGGTAATGGAAAAAAATCAGAATATTACCGATAGGAAATTATGATGTTGAGCCGCTGAAATTTAGAGACCAAAATCGGATCGATATGGAGACTTAAGGCTACAAATAGCTAGGGTCGAGAAATCGGGAAAAATTGTCTAAGGCTTTATCGCTTCCCCTTTCTTCTCCTTCGACGGTCCGTGCACTCCTCCATTGGTGAGGATTCTTTGGTTTTCCTTATGGTTTTCCTCCTATCGTGCTTAGCTAACGTGTTTATTGTGATTGATGAAGGATCGAGAAGGATTTGGAGTGGATTATCGCGATTTGAGAAAGTTAGGTTACGGTGATTTTGAGATTTGGGATTTATCGTCGATCGGTAAGTGTTTTGTGTTTAATGTTGTTTTTAATGGTTTCTATAGCATTTATGGCCTTTATTATAGTTGATTTGAGTAGTTGAGAGTGTTTAATGGGGTTTAGAGTGAGAAAATGGACTGAAAACGATCGGAGAAGACGATCGGATCGTCGCAGACGTCGCGACGAGCTTGAGAAGCGCCGAGGGCTTCGCCGCGATTTAATAATTGAATGTAATTATTTTATTAGTCGCGACGAGCTCGGGTCGACGACGCGATTTAGCGTGGATTGGTGCGTCATGACGAATGGGTTCCACGTCGCGATTTAACGGGCTTTCAGTAATGCGACGAGTGGTCCCTACGCCGCGACGAGTGAGCTTTTCACGTCGCGATGAAAGGGCGTGGGACGATGGGGCGTTTTCGATTGAATGTATATTCATTTACGGGACATAACTTATGGTGTAGACCTCCGATCGAGGTGATTCTCGATTCACCGTGAACTAGTGGAAAGAGGTCTACTATTGAGAAAATATTGAGAGTTGGAATTTAATTTAATTGATACCGATTCTTGAGATTTAAGGTTAATTATGGTTTATAGTGTGATCTAAGTACCGAATTGAGACAATTGAGTTTTAATTGAGATTTTCATCGGATGATTTGACCGATGGATATGAAATTGTTATAGGAAATATGAATTGAGAAAATTGAATCGAATTGAGGATTGAACCAAAGCAGTTGTTGATCCAATTGAGTGAAGAGTTGAAATTGAGCATGGATATCGAATTTGGGTATTAGCACCAAAAATCGTGAACATGCATGGTACATAATTCAGCAGAGACATATGCATTATCAGATCGCTTAATTGGGCAATTAGTAATGGGTTGTACTTTCATCGTTATAGTGGCGCCGCTGGATCATCGTTTCTACGGACATTCTTTGGGACTTCCAAGCAATAGCTCGGAAGTTACAAAGAGTAACCTAGTTGGTTTCTCAAATTCTTGATTGTCTAAATGCTCACCGTATGAATTATCGAAATGAATGTGATTGAATTGTATGCTTTTACCAGATCGAATCGCATCGCTACATGACAATCGAAAATTGCATGATTATTGAAATATACATGATCGAATCAGTATGTTCTCACCGTATTGAATCGACTCTTGTATGACCAATTGAAATGTATGAGTGAACCGAATTATATGTGACCGATTCGCATACGACATCGTATTGGATTGAATTACCGAGTGACACCGAATCGTAATATCTGGGCTTTCATACCATAATCGTAAATCATCAACACCGAATTATCAAACATTGAATTATCGAAGATCGCATATCATGCATAAATGCATGATCGATAATGGAATGTGTCCTGTTGCTAATATCATCGAAAAGAGCTTCGAGCTCGAATATCGCATCGATCGCCTAGCCCGAGGGGAGAAATCTCGACGCGCCCCTCATCGATCATCGATCGAGCGCTGGGCACAACATCAATAACCGAAAAGAGTCTCATATGCATTGCATATCGTATTGAATGTCCAAATGACCGCATGATTACCGTGAATGACCGTGGATCGCTCATCGCAAATTATTGTGAATGAATGATCGATTGCGTGTTGACATGATTTATCGTAAACCGCATAATATCGCGAACCGTGATGTGACATCAGTAAATTGCTATGTATGATTACCATAGTGTATTAATAGACTACTTTGAATCGTGAGGCCATATCAGAATCTACGGTATGGTATCGTAATTGGTTATCACTGAATTATATATAATATCGAATCGCTTATCATCAGAACTGTTATATCGTCATATAATATTATACGACATCGTTAATCGACTACTACCGATCTGCATATATACGATACGCTGTAATGCATGATTTGAGTGAACCATCGATGATGGTTTCTCATTGAGTTCGCAAACTCACCCAACATTGCAACTATTTTTGTGGATCAAGAGTACCTCGCCGCATTTAACGGAGTATGTCCGCCGCATTGGAATCGGAGACTGTGGTCGGGATCGGGCCAAGGCTCGCATAAGTGTCTTTCCGAGTTGTGTGTGTAAATGAATAATTCTGCGTTTTCTACTAAATTGAATCTGTTATTATATAGGGCCCCAGAGTGATAATTGTATAACCGATATGTAATTCATCAAATTGTGTTTTGAGTGAATGTATTCGCTTTTAAAGGGACCCAACTCGCTTATTGAATTGCATTTCGATTGATTCTAAAGTGTTTTATAAATTGTGTATTGAGTTATATCGCAGCTTGATCGTCAGAGCCTACCATTCTTGGTGGCGTGGACTTGATATCACCCACGATATCGGGTTCGGGTCCCGCTGGGTTGATGCTACATTTGTGGTATCGAGCCCGTACGATTGTACATGGGCGTCTAAAATTTGAATTCGAGTTACATGCATTAAAGTCGAAGTCGCCACGGCAGACAAAGGACAACTCGATCCCTGATCTAAGCAGATGAGTCGATGCATGAGCGCAGTATCACCGATAAGCGGTCGAGAGATGAGAGGAAATGATAAGACGGTGAGAGTGTGATAAAAGGAAGTGGCGATCATCGAAGGATAAGAAAAGTATATGGTCCGATCCGACAAATGAACATTTAGTGTATCGATATTGATGGATATAATGATGATATGCAAAAGAGAGTGGTACCGAAATATGTGATATGAATATAGACTTGTAGATTGATAGAGAAATAGAAATATGATAGAAATGACCGAAGTTCCAGTGTGTAAAAGGGAATGAAATGAAATGTTACAATTGGGATTGATTATCGTGATAAGTGTTATAAATAATGATTTATGACCAAGATCGATTACGTTAGTGAGAAATTTAGAATGATGGTAAATCATGATGTTGATTTTTGAGTGTGAAAATTTAAGGTAAGATGTAATAACGAAAAGATTAAAAGGTAAGATAATGATACTGAGAAATGAAACAGATGTTCCGCTTAATTGCTCGATTATATGGATGTGTGATTGATCTATATGGATATCGTGCATAGTTGGAATTGAGTTTCTAGATATTGAGAATGACCGATAAGACATGTGACAACCATGATGTCAAGAATTTCATGAGTAACATCGATAAATGAAAGTAAATGGTGATTAATGAAAGGACAATAGAGAGTTAAATTTGAAATGAGGGATTCTAATCGAGTTGAGACTCAAGTGTCGAGATAAAATCATTATTGAAAAAAATATGTATTATGCTAATGTAAGGATCCGAATGTAATATGATTTTGCTCATCGAGAGAATATTGATTCGCAAATAATCGAGTAAAACTGTTCGGAAGTGATGAATGTTTATTCAACCGTGGAGTGATTTATAGCGGCTTATGTGGAGAAGTTAGTGTAAAGGAACATGTGTCGGAATATATGTATTCTAATTATTGAGAATTAATCGAGTGTCGGATCTATCCGAAATGATAAAATGTTCGAGGAAATGTGTGAAAAGTATGACCGATGATCGTGGAAGAGACATTTGGAGAACTGCTCACTTAAGTGTTAATTATATTGTTTTAAATTGGTGATGTGGCAATATATAGTGAAATGTCCCAAAGAAGGTTATGAGGTAATTAGTTACTATAGTGCAATGTGATTAAACGATCTAGGGAAAAGGATAACGCTGTAGGATCGCATCGTGATCGATTTTCTCAAATTGTATGCGCTTAAAAGTGTGGGGAATTAATCAGATAGAGGTTATGGATATATCCATGGATATGCAAATCAATGATGATTGAGATACTTTGAGAATTTGAATGATTCGCAAAGGAGATTAAATGGATTGAGCAGAAATTCAATAGTGTATAAGAGTGTTACTGTTGATGGATAATTGTCAAACCGGTAAAAGAAAGTAATATGAGTTATCGAATTTCAAATAAATTGTGTATAAAAAGATACTGGCAAAACAATCGGTGATTCAGAAAACTGCAAACTGTATTGGGGAAATTTTAAATGTGAGTCAACTTCTGAGGAAATGACTGATAACTGTGTTATGAAGTGTTGTGTTTCAACAAGAATGCACCGAAAGAGTAAGAAAAGGTTTAGAGTGTGAACTCGAATAGTTATTCGTGGAATAATTAACGGATGTGACTGCTGAGGCAAACGTGAGATTGATATCATTGGAATCCATCGAGATTGTCTAAACATAGTCAAGACTATGGTTGATTTGAGTTAATAATGACCGTAAAACGAATCGTAATAGGGGTTGAGCGATCCCAGTTTATGGCAACGAGTCGAATCGATAAGGAAACTAAATTCGTCATTAAATGGCCTCTATGTGACTGTCAAGATGAAAATGGATTGGTAAGTGGTTTAAAATCGAAAAGATGATCCCGATTTACAAAGTGATTTACTTGATTGGATTAAGATACGTGTTAAGAATTGGTAAATGTGTTTCGGTAATCGAGTGTAAGGATTGGCAAATAATTATAAAGATATGAGCGAGAATCGAATCGAAAGGAACGGATAAATTATCCTCGTCCTTCTCATCGATCAGATATGAAATTTCGAGGACTAAATTTTTATAAGGAGGGTGAATTGTAACATCCTTACTATCATTAAAGGTATTATGGTAATATTGGGACGGATCGATAGGATTTCACCGCATACATTGATCGAGCATGTTATCGCCTCTAATCATAGAGGAACTGGTTTATCGTGCATATGCATATATTCATTGGTACATGCATTCATGATTTTCCAGATTTAATTGTGAATTAGAATTTGAATTGACGGGTTTGTTAACCGATCAATTGTGGACCGATTGACTGATTGAATCGTGATTAAATGAGAATTAGGAGTTAATGTGTTCAAGTGACTGATTTAGAATAGTTCTAGTGACCGGTAATTTATAGTGGCTTATAGGAGATTTTCGAAATTCGGGAAAAATACGGACCGAAATATTTGGGTGATGGTGATTGACCGTATATTACTGAGAGAATTGTCCAATGGTAATGGAAAAAAAATCAAAATTTTACTGATAGGAAATTATGATGTTGAGCCGTTGAAATTTAGAGACTGAAAATCGGACTGATATGGAGACTTAAGGCTATAAATAGCTAGGGTTGAGAAATTGGGGAAAATTGTCTAAGGCTTTATCATTTCCCCCTTTCTTCTCCTTCGACGGTCGTGCGATTCCTCCATTGGTGAGGATTCTTTGGTTTTTCCTTATGGTTTTCCCTCCTATTGTGCTTAGCTAACGTGTTTATTGTGATTGATGAAGGATTGAGAAGGATTTGGAGTGGATTATCAGTGATTTGAGAAAGTTAGGGTTACGGTGATTTTGAGATTTGGGATTGATCGTCGATTGGTAAGTGTTTTTGTGTTTAATGTTGTTTTTAATGGTTTCTATAGCATTTATGGCCTTTATTATAGTTGATTTGAGTAGTTGAGAGTGTTTAATGGGGTTTAGAGTGAGAAAATGGACGAAAAGCGATCGGAGAAGACGATCGGATCGTCGACGTCATGACAGAGCGAAGCGCCGAGGGCTTCGTCGCGACGAATAATTGAATGTAATTATTTTTATTAGTCGCGACGAGCTCGGGTCCACGACGACGACGGCGTGGATTGGTGCGTCATGACGAATGGGTTCCACGTCGCGATTTAACGTGGCTTTTAATGCAATTTAGTGGTCCCTACGTCGCGATTTAGTGAGCTTTTCACGTCGCGATTTAAAGGGCGTAGAAATCGCGACGTATGGGCGCTTTTACGATTGAATGTATATTCATTTATGGGACATAACTTATGGTGTAGACCTCCGATTGAGGTGATTCTCGATTCACTGTGAACTAGGGAAAGAGGTCTACTATTGAGAAAAATATTGAGAGTTGGAATTTAATTTAATTGATACTGATTCTTGAGATTTAAGGTTAATTATGGTTTATAGTGTGATCTAAGTACTGAATTGAGACAATTGGAGTTTTAATTGAGATTTTCACTGGATGATTTGACCGATGGATATGAAATTGTTATAGGAAATATGAATTGAGAAAATTGAACTGAATTGAGGATTGAACCAAAGCAGTGTTGATCCAATTGAGTGAAGAGTTGAAATTGAGCATAGGATATCGAATTTGGGTATTAGCACCAAAAATCGTGAACATGCATGGTACATAATTCTGTAGAGACATATGCATTATTGTACTGTTTAATTGGGCAATTAGTAATGGGTTGTACTTTCTCATTATAGTGGCGCCATTGGATCATCGTTCCACGGACATTGCTGGGACTTCCAAGCAATAGCTCGGAAGTTACAGGTGAGTAACCTAGTTGGTTTCTCAAATTCTTGATTGTCTAAATGCTCACTGTATGAATTACTGAAATGAATGTGATTGAATTGTATGCTTTTACTGTACTGAACGGTACTGCTACATGACACTGAAAATTGCATGATTATTGAAATATACATGATCGAACTGTATGTTCTCACTGTATTGAACTGGACTACTGTATGACCACTGAAATGTATGAGTGAACTGAATTATATGTGATGATTACATACGATTCTTGATTGGATTGAATTCTTGAGTGACACCGAGAAGCATAATATCGGCTTTCATAGCCGCATAATCGTAAATCATTGAACACCGAATTATTGAACATTGAATTCTCGAAGATCGCATATCATGCATAAATGCATGATCGGATAATGGAATGTGTCCTGTTGCCAATATCATCGAAAAGAGCTTGAGATCGAATCTTTCGACTTGGCCTAGCCTGGCAGGGAGAAATCACGACGCGCGTCCCTCATTTGATCCTTGATGGCGCTTGGGCACAACAACGAATAACTGAAAAGAGTCTCATATGCATTGCATAACGTATTGAATGTCCGAAATGACTGCATGATTCTTGTGAATGACCGTGGATCGTCTACGCAAATTATTGTGAATGAATGATCGATTGCGTGTTGACATGATTTATCAGAACCGCCGCATAATATCTGCGAATCGTGATGTGACATCGTAAATTGCTATGTATGATTACCATAGATCGTTAATAGACTCATGGAATCGTGAGGCCATACTGTAATCTACGGTATGGTGCAGAATTGGTTATCACCGTGAATTATATATAATCATATCGCTTATCATCATAAAGCGTTATATCGTCTTTATATAATATTATACGATCTCGTTAATTGACTACTATCAGATTGTGCTATACGCGATACGCCGTAATGCATGATTTGAGTGAACCATCGATGATGGTTTCTCATTGAGTTCGCAAACTCACCCAATATTGCAACTATTTTTTAGGGATCAAGAGTACCCGTCCGATGACACAGAGTATATGTCGCGCATTGAGTCGGAGACTAGGGTGGGGATCGATTCGGCGTCGCATAAGTGTCTTCCGAGTTGTGTGTGTAAATGAATAATTCCGCGTTTTCTACTAAATTGAACTGTTATTATATAAGGCCCCAGAGTGATAATTGTATAACTGATATGTAATTACTGAAATTGTGTTTTGAGTGAATGTATTCGTTTTAAAGGGGACCCAACTGTTTATTGAATTGTGCATTTCTGATTGATTCTAAAGTGTTTTATAAATTGTGTATTGAGTTATGTACTGCAGTTGACTGCTGTAGCCTACCATTCTTGTGTGGCGTGGACTCGGATATCACCCACGATATCGGGTTCGGGTCCTGCGGGGTTGGGATGCTACACAAATCATTTTAAACAAGTAGTAAAAACTACTTGCTATGTGATAAATTAGTCTCTATCAATAGCAATTAGGATGAAGATACCAATGGAGATGTGGATCCGTAATCCTGTTAATTGTCCATTCCTCCATATATTTGGATATTTTGTATGTGCAATATATAATTTTTAATAAATGTTAAAGTTGGATCCAAAATTATAAAAGTATGTTCTTTTATAATACTCTAAAGGAATTGAGGAGTATTGTTGTGGGATCCAACTGCCCATAAGGTAATAATTAGTGGAGCGTTATCATGCAAGAATTGCTGGTGGAAGAATATGCTTAAGGAAAAGGTATTGACTTCAATAAAATATTTCCTCCTGTTGTTCAATTAACAATGGCTCGAGTAGTCTTGGCAATATGTGCTATATATGATTTGCATTTAGAGCAGTTAGATGTCAAAACTACCTTTCTTCATAGACAACTTGAAGAATAAATCTATATGCTTTATCCACAAGGGTTTTAAGCAAAAGAAAAAAGAGCACTTAGTTTTCATATTTAACAAATCTCTATATGGTCTCAAACAAATACTGAGGTGCTGATATAAGAGATTTGATTCCTTTACCTTGAGGCTTTTATACAATAACTCAATTCAGGTTCTTGTGTTTATTATGAGAGATTTGATGATAATGATTTTATTATCATGCGAATATATGTTGATGACATGTTGGTATCAGGGACCAAAATAGATCATATTAAAGAGTTGAAGGTATAGTTGGCTGGGAAATTTAAAATAAAAGGCTTGGGATCACAATCAAATTCTAGAGATGCAAATTTACCAAAGTAAAAATAATAGGGAGATTTAGCTTTCAAAAGAATTATTTGAATAAAATCTTATAGTGTTTTAATATGTGAGATTGTAAGCCAATTTCTATACCTCTTCCTATTAATTTCAAGTTTTCTTTAAGGATGAGTCCCAACAACAAAACAGAGAATTTGGAAATGTCTTGAGTACCTTATGCATTAGCAGTAGTTAGTTTAATATTTCCTACGATATTTATAAGACTAGACATTGCACATATAGTGAAAGTGGTTATTTGATACATGACAAATGTTGGATCCCGTTACCGGAGTCCAACTCTTGAATCGTAAAATATGAAACTTGATCATCTTGCCTTGTAGGGTTTATTTCATTTAACCCTAATCTCAAATTGATTTCTCTTGTAAATCATAGCCTTATGACTCTTGTTTAATTTAAGACAAGGATCGCTTCAATCGGAGTTCTATAACTCAAGATATCGACAAAATACCAACATGTGATCATATCTCAATCACGCTCTCTCTACTGACCCTTTACTTGATTTCATGCCAACTCTTTCAATTTAACTCCAAATGCCACAAATTCTTATGGGTAGGTACCTACGTGTCTCATGAATCCATGGCTCAAAAATCACTTCATTTGGAGGTCTGATGAGGAAGTTATGATCAAAACAATCCTTCATATTCATATCCCGATGTATGTTTGACATACTTTGGTAAAAACGCCATAACTCTTGCTACAGATGTCGGATTGATGTCATCTTTATACCAATCAATATGTACACATCCTGATATACAACTCATATTAGAGGCCTAAAAATGAAATTCGCACTCTAACTGGGTCGCACCCGCGATTTACTTCTGTCGCTCCCGCGAGGAAGAGACGAACAGTAAAGTCGAGGCTCTCTGATTTTCTATGGTGGCCATGAGGTATGGAGCTCATACCATGAGGAAGAAATGACCGAATGATGAGATTTTTCCCCAAAGCCTATTAAACCCTCACCCATGCTTTCTAACTTATTCCTAACACCAAATACACTTGTAATCTTGCAAGATTCACTTACTCTACTACTAAATACTTCATAACAACTCCAAACATCCAACTTATTTTATCATTTTTTCAATTCTTGATTGATTTGTCCATCAAACCCTAGATTCCTACGCAACCATCAAAGCTATCCTCATAAACAAGACTTATGCATCCTGCTAACTTTCAACCATCATAACTCTCGACTTCCAACTTCTATTGTCTAACCAATTTAACACATCTACAAGACTTTGCACAATCAACCTCACACAAGCCTCATTCTCACCTTCATTACACATGCATGACCATCAATCCCAACCTCATAACATTTAGCTACCTATTTGATATTCATGCCATCTCATGCATCATCTCAAAAGATCAAAGGTCATACAATCAAGCATTATACATTAGGGTTTAAAATTCACTTTTGAATCATAACTCATTCATTCCATCTCCATCAAATCATGTCATATTTCATACAATGCTTTAGTGGGCATTTTAAGTCCAATTACATGAAACTTCAAAGTACAATATCATTCTCAAAATGCAACTAAAGCATTATTTTACAAAATCATTTCAATTACAAAACCAAAAGAAAACTCTTGGAGTAAATGCCTTTAAGCTTGCTCCTGGGATCCTGCCATTTCGGAGAATTGAGGGGTGAGCTTTAAGCTCATGAGTAACATATTTATATTTATATAAAAAGCATGTCTATTTAGTTATTCACATTAAGCAATCTTTCAATGAAATCATAATACATGCATCATGCAATTTTCATCAATACATAAACATAATTTCTCACAATTCAACATTCCTAATTCTTGCAATTTCATGTAATCACATATGAAACACATCAAATGGCTCGGTAAGTCCATATTCATGGCAACCATATGGTCTCATTTATGAGCTTATATGGGCAAATCTTGAGGAGTCCAAATAATGGATCATCCTATGCCACAAATGGGCGGTAGTGAAGCCTTTTCATGGTCGACGTGCGCGTGGCGATTCTTGGGACTATACCTTACCCACATAACATAACAATCATGCATAACAATAAAATTGGACTGTTCTTGTCCAATTCACATTTTCTTGAAAATCTTATCTTTCATGCATATTTCATATTGTACATTTCATGCATAAATCATATTGTGCATTCATACTCATTTAAGCTACTTCATTCAATACTAACTCAACCATCATCAAATCATCAACATGTATTATTTTCATTTACACATAACTCATGATTAATGTCATCTAACCACAACTAACACAAGCATTTATAGCAATCATTTATACTCACTCACAAGTAACAAACATTCATTAGTATCATTTATCAACTTGCATTAATTGCTCATAAATATAAAGATAAATATGGAACCCACCTTTAAGACTTGCTAAATCCTTGGTTTCCTTGCTACAACTCTTGTTCCTCTTCTCTTCCTTCTCTCTCTTCATTAAAAACCAAAAACCCATGTAAATCTCACTTCAATTGAGAAACCATGTTACACCTTTCATGAAATCAACTTGGAAATCACTATACCCATTCCATTCTTAGTCTTTCTAACCAAAAACTCAACTAAAATCTAACACTTGAAATCATAACTTACCTTGATTCTTGACTCAACCCAAGAGTTTCTTGGTTCAAAATGTAGCTTAGCTCTTCCTCTACACTTTTCCTTCTTGAACTTTCTTCAAACTCTTGCTCAAACTCTTGGAAAGTCAAGACCTAGGCATGCTTTTCTTTTCTTTTTTCTCCTTCTCCTTTCTCCTTCCACGACATCCTCCCTCTTCTCCCTTTAAATTTTCGTAACTCTCCTTCTTTTTCCTACTAACTCACTTATTTCCTCCCCTTTTATACTCCTTAATAACATTACTTAAGCCCATAGGCCCAAAGCCCATTCACTTCTTCTTCTCCCTTCTTATTTTCCTCTTTAAACTTCTCAAGCCCACTAATTCTTTAAGCCCATCATACTCTCTTCCTTTCCTACCTCATTAAGGCCCAACTAACACATTTAATTTCATTAACTCATCACCTAACTCTTTAATGCTATCACATATTAATTAATCTCAACTCAATTAATGCTAACATAACTTACTCAATTAATCTAATCATGCTCAATTTTAAAATTTTTTTTTGGGGCTAACAACAAATGCTAGTAAAGAGCATTTAAGTACTGTAAAAAGAATCATGGGATATATTAAAGGTATTTTACATACTGCATTATGTTTTGAAGGATCAGACTTTATTGTTAAAGGCTACGTTCTATTAGATTATGTAGGTGATCTTGAAAAAGGCAAGTCTACCACTATTTATGGGTTTACTCTTGCTAGAGGGGTTATAAACTGAGTTTCAAAATTGCAATATAAAATGACTACTTTTACGACAGAGGCAGATTATATTGTGGCTACATAAGCTAGCAAAGAGACGATTTGGTTATAAATGTTAGTATAGGATCTTGGACACATTTAAGATAAGATTACCCTATTTTGTGATAGCCAGAGTGCTTTGCACTTGACAAAGAATTCATCATTTCATCTAAGGACAAAACACAATTGATTTCAATATCACTTTGTCATAGAAAAAGTTAAAGAAGGGAGTATAGATGTTTAGGAAATTTATACTAAATACAATCTAGTAGATATACTAACAAAGTTGGTCAATACTAATAAATTTATATAGTGTCAATCCTTTATTAGCTTAGCAGCAATATAAGCAATGTGAATAAAAGTAAAGGATCACTATAGCAAAAAGTGCTCTAGGCATCATTAAATTTGTAACATTTTAAAATGTGATACTTAAAACTAATATAATGCAACATTTTTAAAGCATTGCCTTTAACAATATTAATAGGCAAAGGTAATAGTAATTTGTTGTCATATATTTAAAAAGGCAACAAATGTAAAATGACACTGCTATAAAATTTTATATGAACAACAATTAAATCCATTGCAATTTCAAACACTAATTAAGGGTGATAATAAGTAGCGTCTAACTCAGACCTACTTAGGCCTAAGCCCTACATTAAATTTTTTATTTAAGCTCATGCCTAACCTGAGACTTCTGATCTAAACTTAAGCATGATCAAGCCTAACCAAACTCGATTAAATATATTATTTAATTTTTAAAAATAAAAATAAACTTGTTTGTTTAAAATTTAATCTTTGGATTAGGTTGGATATGATAGTTTGAGTTTGAAATGAAATATAAAAATATTAAAAAATTAAGCATGACTCGAAATCCAGTCAACTCGAGTCAAGTCAGGCCAAATCAAACTGGAATGGGCGAACTTGGTCATAACTAACCACTTCAAGTATTATTATTTTAAATTATATATCATATTATAAATATTTATTTAAATATATAACCAAGAAATAATTTTATGCATATATTATATCCTTTATAATATTTTTGGGAGAAAAAAGTGGTATATATAATAAGACTTATTAGGGGATTATAAGATTAATTATAAGGAGCAAAGGATGGATGTAAATATAATTTTCTGAGTGCCATCACAACATCACCATCATCGATTGTTAAGCCTCTGGCCCCACCGTCAACATGCTCATCTTCTTCTCTGATAACTCCTAGCTCTTCGGTGCACAACACACCCTCAAGTTTAGCCAGGCATCTCTCGCTTCTCTTTATGATTTGATTTCATGATCTGTGTTTAAATGTGTGTTGTGCTTGGGATTTTAGGGTTTGTTTCAACCTGTTTTCTCACCCATTTGATTGATGGAGGTTTTATTTATTCTTTTGATGAAATAAGGAGCTTTATTATTAACTTGTCAATTTTAAAAATCACTATTAGGAATTTGGAGATTCCTTGTGGATCTTACAGATCTTTGCTTTATTGTAGTATTTCTGATTCTAATATTCTATCAAACTTGTACAATATCCATTAAATGCTTAACTTGATGTACTATATTTGTTCTTTGGTGCTTGTATTGTACCTAGTGGGTGGTACTAGTCTATATATGTATGCTTTTGTTACTTAACTATATAACTTAAGACTATTGTTTCATTTGTTCATAAAGATCATTTTTTTTACAGAAAATAATGTTTTTGCTCCCAAAAATAATTATGTGATTAAACCTTCTTTTGTATTGATTAAACCCTACTTTGTAGATTATGCATTGCCTTTACTTGATAACTGTATTGGATAAATCACTTCTCCTGTAGTTTTAACGGGGTTCTTTCAAAAATTGTTTCTACAGTTAAGATATGTAAAAAAAATTCTACAGTTACCTAAAAAAGTTTTGAAGGCCCTTTGTTAGACCCCGATCCCTTTTTCCTTATTAAATAGGTTTGTTTAAATTGTTTGCAATTTGTATTGTCTTTAGTTAGTATTACTTTAGGGTTTTAATTATTGGAGGTTTAGATTATTAAGTCCTATTTGTTAGAATAATTTGGGATTTTAGTGCAATAATTATTAATTGAAGGAATTTAGTTAAATTAGAATATTAATTCGGTGTTAGATTTTTTAAAAGAATAAGAAAATGTTAAATTAGGCCATAAAATAGTGTCAGGATAAATTAAGAAGTGTTTATAAGGTTTTAAGGCTTTAGGTTATTAAAGTGGGCTTTTAGGCCTTTGGAATGTTATTTAAATGATGGGGAAAGCAAACAAGTGAGCTAGGGTTTTAAAGGAGAACTAAATGAAAAAGAAAGGAAGCATTTGGGCTTTTAAGAGGGAGCCCACAAAAATTTAAGTTGGAAGGAGGGAAAAAGAAAATTTGGGAAAGGTTATAAGGAGGGAAACTACTTGGGCTTGAAGACTTGGGCTTAGGGTTTAAGTTAAAGAGTTAGGTTAATGTAAGGAAGCTTAGAAAGTTTCCTAAGGCTTAAAGGAGGACCAACGAAAATTCAAAGGGGAGGGAGCCTAAGTGATGTCGTTTTTGCTTAGGGGAATAAGTGAGAAAGAAGCAATTAGGTCATTTTTGGTTTAGCCATCCGAAACACATCAAGAGAGGAGGAGAGTGTGAAGGTTTCGAAAATTTTGAAGAGAAATAGAAGGGAGAGGTTCGGCCATCAAGTAAGAAGAAGAAGAAGGTAGGTTTTCAAGCTTTACGAAGGTTGGTTCGTGTGTTTTATGTAAGAAGGAAGGACAAAGAAAGAGGTTCTCCATCTTTAGAAGCAAAAGAAGATTTCGTAGGTCACCACAAGGTAAGAGAAATTTGAATTTCTTGGTTATATTGTTAGGAATTTATCTTTCTTGTTTCATATTGGTGATTAGAAGAGTGATTAGAAGGATTTGTTGTTGGAGGAGAGGAGAAAAATCAGATTGTATGGATTAGGGTTTTCGAAATTTATGAATTGATTTGTTAGAGTTTTGTTTTTCATGCTTTAAATGGATGATTGGAAGAGGTTTTAGAGAAAGAATGAGAAAGGAAAGAGTTTCCTATCATTAGAAACTAGTAGGGTGATGCCGTGGGTGTCCTAGGGGAAGAAGAAGTTGAAATTTCATGGCTTTATTGTTAGGGTTTGTCTAATGGTGGTTTGGAGAGTGTGTTGTGAAGGAAAAATAAAAGAAGAAAAGTTAGGGAAGCTTAGTGAAAAAAATCAGCATGCATGGATGGCTCTAGGGTTGAGAATTTTCGAAAATAATGGAATCAATTGAGAGAGGTTTTAGTTAATATAGCATAGGAAAGGTATAGGTAAGGTTCGGTAGGTTTAAATTCAAGTTTCGACATTTTTTAAAAATTCCAGCATTGTGCTTTATGATTAATTAGACTTGTTATGCTTTGATTAAGGTCATTTAAGGCGTTTGGAGATTGAGGAGAGTCAAGATAATCAATTGGGGCAAGTTAATCAATTTTCAAGCTAAAGAAGTCAAGGTGGGTAACTTTTTAATAATTGAGTAATAAGCTACTTAAATGCCTCTTGAATGGTTTCCTATGACTTTCAATTTTTGAATGCATTATTGTTTGTGATAGCGTAAATATGTATTATGTGCCTTTTTTATGTAAATACATTGTGTAACTATGTATAAATTGTTTGTCAAGATTATGTGAAGTGAATTGTTGTAATGGCCAATTGTGGCCAATCTTTATGAATAGTGTAATGTTTGGAAAATTGATTGAAAGTGAAAAGATTTGAATATGTGATTTTGGATGAATGCCTAAGGTGAAATTACATGATTACTTGGGTTTGTAGTGATCCCATCTGTTAGCAAGTGCGCACTTGTCTATTAGGTTTCTCCCATCCTTGCCAAGTGGCATAGGAGTTCAAAGTCGGACTCCCCTCATTCACGGCCACACATGGTCGCTTGTTCGGACATGTGTAGTACGTCTGTTAGATCACTCAAACCACGATATGTGATTTTGTGTTATTATATGACATTCGTTGATTTTGTTGTAAATGTTTTATTGTATTAGAACTGAAGTTGTTGAATATTGACTTGAAATTTAATTGTTGATGCATGCTTTAGCTTATGCTTGACTATTAACTGTTACCCACGGAGTCGTCGTGCTCACCCCCTTCCTCCCTCTACGTGTATTGAGCGAGAAATCGGTCGTCGCGATCGGAATGAGGCATTACTCCGATGCTTTTGTTTTTGAAGTCATACTTTTGAAAACAATGCTTTGGCTAGCATTTTAGACAAAGATTGGATTTTGTAAAGTTTCTTTGAAATTTTGTATTCGGCTAAAATGCTCTTTAAAGCATTGTATTTGCTTATTTCATGTAAATATTAAAGGTTTTGAAGTTTTCATTGTATATTGTATATGTTTAAGCATGTATGGTTGTATGTTTGTAAAAGCAAGCATGAGCTTGTAGTTTCTTTATGATTTGGAAATGGGTTGATGTTTAGGAGTTAGGTTAGAATGCCTAAGATTGTGTTGTTGCCATTTGGAGTTGATGTGGTTTGGTTGTTGGATATGTGTGAGAATTTGGGAGATTGAAGTGTTTTTGTGTAGGTGGAAGTTAGGTTGGAAAATTGAAGATTTTGGCTAGAGCATTTTTAGGGGAGGTGCTGTCCATTTTTTTTTTAAAAATGGGCAGCCACCTTGCTTTGGCTTTTAGAGCATGTTAGAGTAGGAATTTGAGTAAGAGGTATTTCTTAAAGTTTGTAGAGCTTGTTAAGATTTCTAAAACGGTATAAAATGGGTTAATTTCCGACTTAGGATGAAAAAGTTATAGGCATTTGAAAATTTCTGATTACTATTCATTTGGTCATTTTTACTATTCATATGGTAATTAGCTAGACAATATCTTTAATCAAGTTTCTACTTCTTTTAATGATTGAAATGACTTTTGTTTTCTTCATGAAAGTTGTAGAACATCTTTTAAATCTTTCCGAAGGTAAAATAGGACATTTTCCGCTTTTGATATCAAAAGATATGAATTTTCAAACTTTTGGCATGGTGTAGGCGAATTTGAGTTGGGCTAAAATTTGAAAACCATTTATGACCTTCTTAACGGATGTATGCGTTAAATCCTTCTAACATTTTCTATCCATTTTTGGTAAAATGAGAGTGTCGAGTCTTCGTTGGACTTTATGGCCGATGTGTGTTGGTTTTGTGCGAAATTGCGTTTTTGTGAGATATAAAGATCCGATTGAGGCGTTTTCTGTTTTCATTTGACCTAGAAATATGGAATTAGCTTAGGAATCAGCTTTAATTATGAGCCCTAAGCAGATTATTTTTATTGGAGGATAATTAGGGTCAAATTATCAAGTTTATTCGGATGACATGCACTTAAATTCAATTCGAGGTTTCTTTCGTGGTGAGGAATCCCTTCCTCGTGGGATGCGCGTTCAGATGTCACAGGGACGTCAGACACGTGTCGCATTGGAGAGGGTTCCAACACCCTTCAAACTCAAATTGACCTTTAAACAAAGTGTTGGTTATAGGGGAATTAAAGGAATTAAATAATAATAACTTACAACTAGAAAAAGATTGTAGAATATGCTAAAAACAAGTTATAGAATATGCCAAAAATAGGGACTTCAAGTTCCTTATAGTTGTGCATACTAACTGCAAGGAACTAGATGCTCTTCCAATTTGCTTAACTGATGGACCTATTGCTCACTTTAAGCTCTCATGGCTTGTTCTATGCAATGATATTAAAGTTATCTTCTTATCTCTTCATTTTCATATAAAGTAACATGAAATCCATGTATTCCAAATGTAAATTGATTCTCAAGTACTATACCTTGGGAATTGTTAATCGTGCGTCCCAATTCACTTTTGTTGCCATTTTCCTTCCAATTTGTATTATTGGTTGTTTGAATGGACGTACTTAGCCTGATTGATGCCAAACTTTATAAAGATAAAAACATAATTTCATTAGTTATGATTAAATTTTATGTTTTACATTTTTCAGATGTAAATCTTTGTTTTGGGTGAAGTTGATATTTATTAAACTGAAAATATTTAGTATAAATGTTCTTAAATTTTTTTGCTTAGTATTTCATTTCATTTACATTTTGTACTAATGTTATTGATTATGTCATTTGCAAAATCATGGAAATCCCACTAGCCACGAACTTAAGCTGATTTTAAATAACTTTACAACACTCTTAGGTCTTCGTGTGGCAAGGTATACCAACACCTTCATAAGTGCTTGCAACTTATGGCATCAGTTAGTGTAAACCTTCAATAGAAACAAATTTCTACAGTCATTCAATCAATTAAATTCTTCCTAATCAACAAATTAAAAATTGCATGTAAAGGGCCCTATTTCACTAGTGGATGCTTTAAGTAAATTTTATTAAGATCTTGTTAATCAATAAGTTATTAAAATATGGAGTATATATTTATCAATTATGAGCATATATTGCTTATATATGGAGAAGTTACAAGTGTAGAGTGAAGCAAAAGCATTTTAAACATTATACAATAGACACGAGAAAAGAATGGTCATCGTCTCAACTATATAAGCAAAGAAGTCTTTAAAGAGCTCATTATATTGCAACAACCCAAATGTGAAGATATGATAATTATTAGTATCTTTTAAAATTAGTTTCATGAAATCTAATTAATATAATGTTCAATGTGTAGCAAATTGATAAAATTAATATTCAAAATAGAAAAAAAACTAAAATGAACACAATTGGTTTTAAAGCTTTGCAAGTATTTATACTAAGTTGGTAAGTTCTTCAATGAGTTAAAATCTATAAAAATCATATAAATTTTCTAATTTTTTAAATTATAATTAAAATTGTTTCCATGGATAGAAAAATGAAAGAGGATAAAACTCTACTCTCTAATGCTAAAAGTATCTTACAACTTATAAAAGAAAGCCTGGAAAAGTGTACAAGCAATCTACTGAAGCTATAAAAGGAGAAAATGTGAGTAATGTTTGTTTTTGATAATTTTCTATATTATTACTCGTTTATTGAGATGCCTAAATTTATTGCTTATCACATTTTTTTAATTCCATTTCATTTTTATATAGTTGATGTGTTCTTCTTGTCAAAATTAGTTATTTATATTATATCTAGAATTATAGTAGGTTTTTCTAATCATATATGGTGCTTACATTCATTAGTGTGATTGTAAATTTTCTTTTATAGGTTCACATTGAAGAAGTGTAAAAGGAAAATGATTGTCAAAAGTTTGATGAATTTATGGCTAACATGAGAGTGATAAGGAATCTTCTATTCCTCCAAACCATACATATCAATATGAATAATATCGGTGACCAATTTCCTTAATTCACTATTGTTGTACATTATCTTATTATCTTTTTGATGAGATTATTTGCTTATGTTCATGCTTTTGAATTTCTTCATACAAAGAATTGAATCATTGTGTTGTTCGCTTTTGGAATATTTTATTTTCTTGATTAAATTAAGGTTACAATAAAGTAGTTAGTATTTTATTCTTTAGATATATTAACCAATTTGTGAGCATAGTAGTTTTACATTTCTAATCTACTTCTTGTTTTTTTTTTCTTTTATAGGAAGGAGATGATTAAGAGTGGATAAAGAGGTACTTAGTGAAGGATTTTGGAGTGCTCATATATATTGGTTTTGTTTAGTCTCTAGATTAATTCACTTATATTCCATATGAAATGGAGGAAGATAATCTAGGTGAATATTTTAGCTAGTAATTTTTTGCTTTTGAATTTTACAAGTCCTTATGGGCTATACAGTATATATAAATGCATTTTTTAGGTTGTTTATGTAGCACTCCACTCCCGTAAGACACATGCCCGATATCTATGGGTGATAGCCGAGTCCATACCCTACGAAGGTGGTGTACTAGAACACTCAACCAATCAAAAATCGCTATAATTTTTTTTAAAATCACAAACATAATGTAAGGAAATCTATAACCAAATTGGGCCTATTTTCATTCATAAACATTTTCAGATATACGTAACAGCCAATACATAACTCATCAGATATTTACTAATCACGTGGGGCCCATTACAAATACAAAACACTCTAGACATAATGTCTTTACATTTCAAAAACCATTTTCATATACATTGTACAGTACTTAAGCTACACTTATCAATACAACATATCGAACTACATATGCAGACGCAAACTTATCTCGACTTGAAACTCTTACTCGGAGCCTTTCTAGAGACCTTCAGAAAACCTGAAAAGCCACATTGTAATTTTGATGAGTTTTGTGAACTCAATGAGTGAACCATCATTGATGATTTCATCATATCATAAACACACATCACATATTGCACAATTATTCATTCTAAGCATACATTTATTATTCAGATACTCACATAACATGGCATATCATATAGTCATTCAATACAACTTTGCAAATCATTCATGAATTTCATTCTTATAATGTTATATGCATGGGACTCACATTCGTTCTTATTATTGTGACTAAGTGCCTATCACATACTTATACAAATTTTGGCCCATAGAGCTTAGTTAGAACAAAATCACAGAGCATAGCTCTATATGCAGAATCAGAAATCACAGAGCAAAGCTCTACGTGGAAGCACTTCATACTGGCTACTCAAGTCACAACGCCTTTATCTGAACATGCAATTTATGAAATGCATGAAATACATATATGTCATATATCACAATCACATATGATGCTCAAACAAAGCTCATAATCATTGGACCTAAGTCCAGCATTCAACATTCGTTGAGGATTTACATACCATTCAGAAATTCATAGCAGTCAAAACCAAAATCAAAGCACTTCCAATACATTCCTGAATATTGGTCTCCTCGAACAATTCAAGTCCGAAATTCATAAATAAATCGTAAACAATTTTAAAATATTGGAAGTTTTAACAAATTAAGTCAAATCAATCATAGGAAATTATCTAAGTTGACTCACAATACGCTCCAAAATGTTATTGCCTAGTTGGATCGACAATGTCTAACTAGCATCCAAAGTGCTCCTCTATAACATACAAAACACACAAATATCACATTTTTGCACAATTATACAATTATTCCTTAATGAACACGTACTTATACAATATGCACAATGCATGTTCAGTGACAATTATGTGGTACTTTATTGAGATCCTTATGAATAAATCATTCAGATATCAAAGCTTTCGTTAATACCATGTATACTAATAATTTGGATCAATAAAAAGCAATGTGAAACCAATTACACAACTTCATTGACTACTTCAGATTTTCTTCCAAGTCACACTTTCGGGTCTACTATTCCCATTCAATTAGAAAGTAAAAATGATGTAATTTGGTCATACTCTCTTCTAGAAAAGTGTTCCTCTATGTCTTATCTTTCCATTGACACCAAAATCACTCAATTTGGTCTAGTAATTTGGAAGATATACCTCAAACATTATCTGGTTGTTCACATTCAAAAACAATATACTATGTACAACTTCCATCCAGAAATTCAATATTTTAGAGAATGAATCAAAATTTGAATTTTTGAGAAAATTTGTAGACCTATATCTCTAGTTTACTAAAAATAAAAAATAATCTCATTTGGAATCCTATAAATTCAAAGACAATCAAAATACTGAGGGGTGTTCAGTAAAACAACACCAGTTCATACCATTCCAACAAATTCTCTCACTTTCGTTCAATAAATCTTTCTCAATTCAATTCATAATGCTACAAAATTTTATGGATGGATAGAAAAATGTGTTATAAATCCATTGGTTCAAGAATAAGATCATTTGAAGGTCTAGAGAAGAAGGTGTGGTTAAAAGAAGCAAGACTGTTCAGTAAAAGACTTTCCCAAATGCAAGATTGTGCATTTGCGCGACGGTGCAAATTTCTCTTCACCTCCAAAGTCACCGTCGTGCTTTTGCACGATAGTGCTTTTGGCCTAAAATCTTAAAAGTACAATGGTGCTTTTCCACTTCTCCTTCTTCACCAACATCTGAACTTCTAAACTCCATAACTTTTGATCCAGAACTCTAAAATTTACAAACTTTATATCAATGGAAATTTAAAAGAAAGATCTACAACTTTTATGAAGACCATTTTCTCAAAATATGCCTAGATCAGTACAGTAAATTCATCAAAGTTCAGATCAAAATTTCCACTCTCACTGTTCATTCCCAGAATTTTCAGACAACTTCCACTTTTCAAAAACCAACACCTCAATTTTTTTAATCTACTCCACTTCACTAAACTCATTCACCACAATTCACACGACCTTTAAAAATGCAATTTTAACCAAGTTCCATCAAGAAAAACAAATATCAATAGTAGACTCTTCATGCTCTATCATACACCATTCACTGCATTTTCAACTTTTTATCACATTCACTATTTTCTTCTCAACCTTCATTTATATATTCATTCCCATCTTAGACCATCATTTTACAATTACTATTCACTCAAAAACTATTTTCTTGATCAATCTCTAAAGCATTCACTTACCCACGTAAACACACGCATATATATATAGACAGTGAAGAAACAAAAAAACAGAGCATACCACCTTTCCATTCTTTAATTTCCTACACTCATGTTATACACCATTTTATTGCTGTTTCAAACTTCAAAAAAATCATTTTCACATCACCTGATTACTAATAATCATCAAATACTAAATTAACACTATAACCAAAAATTTTCATCCCATCAACACTGTGCTTATGAATATATACACATAAATACCATGATCATGCAACTAACAGTAATTCATAAAATTTATTTCATAAATCCATAACTCTAAAAAATTTATTCACTACTTGTTGAAAACTCCAAAAGCTTCAATTATCTTCAATCCCTAACTCCATGCAAAACTCATGTATTTACTGTGCAAAATGACCAGCTTCTAGTTTTTCTTAGGGTAGAAGAATAAATAGCAGTGGTGGTAGAGTTGTGGGATGAGGAAAAACAAAGAAATCCCTCTGAAGGATTTTGATGGAAAACTTTGTGTATATGTGGAAAGGAAATTCAAAGAAGGTGACTACGAAGAAGGGACTTAGACATATAACTTAGTTCTGTTTACTCTATGGAATCTTAACTCACTATCAGACAAAAATTATAAAGGCAACTTATTAAGTGACACTTGTCACTTTCCTAAGGTCTAAGTTCTAACTTAGTTTATTCTCTAACTAATCCCTTTAGTCTCATCTTTACAATCTAACTATCTCCAATCATCATAAATTCCAATTTTTTCATAAATTTCCATAATTCTCTATAATTTTCGAAAATAAATCCTAAAATCACCAAAATTAAAAAATTTACAATTTCACTAACCCGTAAAATTTCCAATGTAAAACATTCATAATTCTAAAAATACACAAATCAATCCAATTATACCTTAATTATTCATGAATGCATATACAATTATTTTCATGTGTGGAAAAATTCTCTATTCATGTATATGTGTATGGCATATTATGGATGAGCATAGAAATGCCTTTCTAAACTCTCATTAATCCCTCATATTTACTATTCTAACATTCCCATAAGTAATTAGATGTTACAACTCTCCCCTCCTAACAAAAATTTCGTCCTTAAAATTCTTACCCGATTGATGAAACAAGTGGGAATGTTGCTTCTTCATATGCTTTTCAATTTTCCACATTGCTTCATTTGTTGGGCCCTGTTCCCGAAGCCCAACCATGGTGTTGGACCACATTCCCGGAGCTCAACTATCCAAACCGAAGCCGAAAAGCGTGAGCAGGATTTCCTTGTAGGGTCATTTCAACAAACCCTCACTTGCTTTGAATCAATCCTTTTGAATTAAAAGACAAAAGCTACCAATTTTTATGTAGAGGTAGCAAAGCGTGTTATAAATCCAATGCTTCAAGAATCACTCAATTTGAAGGTCGGACCAAGAAGTTATGGTCGAAAGAATCCAAAATGTTCATGTCCTTATTCCAACTGAACACATCTTGGCGCGATTTCCATAACTTCTGTTAGAAATGTCGAATTGATTTTTTTTTTGACCATTGGAAAGAAGACATCGAGATATACAACTCTTATGAAGACCTCAAAGCAAGATTCAGCCTCAAAATTGGTCAAAATCGTAATGTACTATAGCTGACTCGTGAATGTCCGTTAAATGTATATGCATGTTCGTTTAACGGACATAAACTAGCAAAACAACCCCTTTTTGTCCGAGAAAGTCCGTTAAACGGACATCCATGTCCTTTTAACGGACATACACTGGGCTGAGGTTCCTTTTTCACCCGAGAAGGTTCGTTAAACGGACATCCATGTCTGTTTAACAGACATGCGTGATCCAAAACCTCTTCCAAGCCTCTCAATGCTTCCAATATCCATCCTAATACCATAAACACTCAAAATCTCCCTAAATTAAACCCTTCAAGTGTAATAACACTCCTCAAACATTCAATTACCAATTGAGATGCATTAAACTTCCAAATATCAAATCAAAAACTCATATAACACACAAACTCTCATCATTCACCAAAGCTGTCATATTCCTACCTTCCATACAACATCATCACTTGCAAAACCCATAACTCTCAACTCCAATACCCAAATTTTACAAACTTTAAAGCGTTGAAAAGCTAAGAGGAAAAACTACAAAGTTCAAGAGAACCATTTTGCCCAATATGGTCAAAATCAACCCAGTTTTTCCCCATGAATTCAACACACAATTTACCCCCCTATGGAATCCTGAAATAGACATTTCACTCAACCAAGTAAATAAGCACATACACAAGGGAACTTTTTCAAACCTTCAATTCATTTCCAAGTCAAAATGGAGTTCATATAAATCTTTCATACATAGCTTTAATTACATATCGACATTGCACAAGTTGCAAAATACATTCGATGCTCAATGTTCAATATGCTGTTAAAGCTATTCAAAAATCTAGCTCCTAACTTAATACAAAAGCTAACTCTCTCTCAGAATTGTCCAAATGCCTGCAAGGATTTACTGATCTTCTTGATCTGCACCTGAGGAGTGGGAAAATATTGGGTTGAACTACACAGCTCAGTGGCTAAAGTATTTATAGCCATTGGCGATGAGCCACACAATCAAACATATATATACACATAAACACTCATTGAGCATATACTTCACAATGACAATTTAACATCCACAATTCAATATCCAATTCTAATTCATAACATCATCACATATTAGATGTAATTCAATTCAAAACATGGATTATCACATCAAAATGCAAATGCACAACCAAATAGCTTGAGGGTTTCGTGAAACAAAACGGTGAAACCGAAGTTTGCACCGTGAACAAAACGAGTCCATTTTTGGATCTCGTGGGCCACAAGCGGGCAACCGGGAGAAGACTTTTGTCGAAGTGCACGTGACTACGAAATGGTTCCTCTCTCGCCCAAACATAATCATTTTCATGCTCAAACCAATCATATCTAAATCTCAATTTCTCAAGCTTTTCTTATACCAAAATGCCATAATTCAATTCAATGGCATAACAATCATATCAAAATGTCAGGCATTTTTCAAGGCATAACGTGACATAATCACAATTCAATTGTTTTTATCACAATGGCATACATCACAATGAAATTTCAACATCACAACAATTCAACAAGCCATTTAGCACATACAACACATACAAGCATTTTGCCCATATTACTAACAACTATAAATAATTTACCTACCTTATATCCTTGAAATGCTCAAATTCAATGGTGCCCCTTCTCTTGTTCTTGGGGAGGCTCTTGATTCCCTAACACAATCAAAATTTCTCATTAATTCCTAATTCCATGAGAAATTCCCCAAATTTCCATAATCTTAACAAATCAAAATGAACTCTAATCAAGTTCCAATTTAACCTACCCATGCCTCATACATGTTAGAAAACTTAACACCTAGCTTAAAAACCAAAAAACTCCTTAGATCTTACCATCTTCTTCTTCCTCCAAGCATTCCCAACACAACCCTTCTTTCTCTCTCTAGAACTTTTCATTCACAAAACCCCATCCTATTTCTTTACCAAAGTATGAAGAAGGTGAAGAACTTACCTTGAAAGCCTTGATTTCTCCTCCTTCCCACGAAAATTTCTCCTTTTCCCTAGCCTTTTTCGATTTTCTTCTTCTTTTCTCCTCTCTTTCACGTTTTTCTCTCCTTCCTTTGGGCTTGCACGAAAATGCTCCTCTTTCCCTCTTCTAATTTTGCCTTTTTATTCTTCCTTAACTTCCCATTATACCCCTCACTAACATGGCTCTTCCAAAAATACCCCTATTTTTGTCTTATATGGCACTACTAACCCCTTAAGCCAACTTAATACTAACTTAATCCTAACCCTTTCATTCTAATCTCAATTTCTAATTCTTCCATCAAATTTCTAATTAATGACCCAATTCTAAAATAATAAAAATCAAACCAACACATAAACATAAATAACTACTTAAACAATTTATAAGAAATTCAGAAAAAAATATTCAAAACCCAACAACCCTCCTCCCCTAAAAGAATTTCGTCCTCGAAATTCTTACCTGAGTCATTGAAGAGGTGCGGGTACTTCTCCTTTATTGCTTCCAAAGGTTCCCATGTTGCCTCCTCTGTCGAATGGTTCCGCCATAAGACTTGAACTAATTTCACAACCTTATTTCTTAAAACGTTTTCCTTCAAATCTAGGATCTCTACTGGTTGCTCCTCATATGTTAAATCCTCTCTTAGCTGAACCTCCGAAGGTTGAACTATGTGTGAAGGATCTGATCGGTACTTCCTCAACATCGACACATGAAAAACATTATGAATCTTAGACAATTCTACTGGCAAAGCTAACTTGTAAGCTAAAGACCCAATCCTCTCAGTAATCTCATAAGGGCCTATATACCTTGGACTTAGCTTGCCTTTCTTACCAAATCTCAAAACCTCTTTTCATGGAGAAGCTCTAAGAAATACTTTGTCTCCAACTTCAAATTCCATTTCTTTTCTATGTGCATCCGCGTAGCTCTTCATTCTATCTTGAGCTGCTTTAAGTCTCTGTTTCACTAACTTAATCTTGTCAACAGTGACTTGCACCAACTCAGGTCCTACAAGTCTCCTCTTACCTTCCTCATCCCAACAAATAGGAGTTCTGCATCTCCTACCATAAAGAGCTTCATATGGTGCCATCTGAATTCCCGAGTGATAGGAATTATTATAAGCAAATTCTATTAAAGGCAAATGATCATCCCATGAGCCTTTGAAATCTATAACACAAGCTCTTAGCATCGCCTCCAAAGTCCGGATCATTCTCTCCGATTGTCCATCAGTTTATGGATGGAAAGCTGTACTAAAATTTAACTTAATTCCCAAAGTCTCCTGTAAGCTTTCCCAAAACCTGGAGGTAAACCTAGGATCTCTATCCGAGACTATCTAACTTGGAATTTCATGAAGTCTTATGATCTCATCCATGTATTTCTTGGCCAACACATTCAACGAATCCGTCTGTCTAATTGGCAAAAAATGAGCAGACTTGGTTAGCCTATCCACAATCACCCATATTGCATCATGCTTCCTACTGGTTCTTGGCAATCCCATCAAGAAATCCACCGTAATCTTCTCCCATTTCCATTCCGGAATCGACAAAGGTTTAAGCTTGCCGGAAGGTGCTCAGTGCTCAGCCTTGACTTGCTGGCACACTAAGCATCTTTTAGCATATTTTGCAACTTCTTTCTTCATCCCTTTCCACCAGAAATGTTCCTTTAAATTTCTATACATTCTTGTACTTCCTGGGTGTATTGCATAAGGCGCATTATGTGTCTCATCCAAAATTTCATCCTTTAACTCTTGCACGTCAGGAATACATAATCTGTTACCTACTACCATCAATCCATCTTCCTTTACCTCAACTTCACAAGGTTTACCATTCTTTATCTCTTCTTTGAGCTTGCTCAAATACTCATCCTGTTCCTGCAGTTCCTTAATCTTTTCATTCAATACTGGCCTTACCCTAAAGTTAGCCAATATACAATCTGATTCAACTTGTGTCAATGTCACTCCAAGTTTGGCTAATTCCTTCAGCAAAGGAAAATATACTGTCTGTACATATGCCATAGTCGATTTTCTACTCAGCTCATCCGCTACTACATTAGCTTTTCCTAGGTGATAATCAATCATCAAATCATAGTCTTTAAGTAGCTCTAACCATCTTCTCTGTCTCAAGTTCAACTCCTTTTGGTTCGTCAGATACTTAAGGCTCTTGTGATCAGTAAACACCCTAGTGGTGACTCCATACAGGTAATGTCTCCAAATCTTCAACGCAAAAATTATGGCAGCCAATTCCAAGTCATGCGTGGGGTAATTCATCTCATAAGGTTTCAATTGTCTCGAGGCATAAGCAATCACCTTATCTCATGGCATCAACACACAGCCTAACCCCTTCCTCGAAGCATCACTATACACTATGTATCCATCATCACCTGAAGGCAAAGTCAAAATTGGTGCACTCGTCGATCGATACTTAAGCTCCTCAAAGCTCTTCTGGCATTCATCTGTCTATACAAACTTCTGGTTCTTCCTGGTCAACTTGGTAAGTGGAGCTGTTATTATAGAAAAGCCCTCCACGAACCTCCTGTAATATCCAGCTAAACCCAAGAAACTCCTCACTTCTGCTATATTCTTAGGTGCGTCCCATTTCACAACCGCTTCTATCTTTCTCGGATCCACATGTACTTCGCGCTCTAAAATCACATGTCCAAGAAACACTACTTCCCTTAGCCAGAACTCGCATTTATCGAATTTGGCATATAACTCGTTCTTCCTCAAAGTCTTCAAGGCAATCCTCAAATGTTCCTCATGCTCCTGGTCACTCTTAGAATAAACCAATATATCATCTATAAAAACAATGATAAATTGGTATAAGAAGGACTTGAAGACCCTGCTCATTAAGTCCATGAAAACTGCAGGCGCATTCGTCAATTCAAAAGGCATAACCAGAAACTCAAAGTGGACATATCGTGTTCTAAAAGCAGTCTTGGACACATCCGACTCCTTTATCCTCAATTGGTGATAACCCAATCTCAAGTCTATCTTAGAAAGACTCTCGCTCCTTGCAACTGATCAAACAAATCATCGATGCGGGGGTGCGAATATCTATTCTTGATAGTGACATGGTTGAGCTTTCGGTAGTCCACACACATCCTCAATGATCCATCCTTCTTCTTTACAAAAAGGACCGGAGCTCCCCATGGCGAAGAGCTCGGCCTAATGTAACCTTTCTCTAATAAATCTTCCAATTGCTCCTTAAGCTCCTTAAATTCTGTCGGAGCCATTCTATAAGGCGGAATCGAGATTGGCATTGTGCCCGGAAGAAGTTCAATGGGGAATTCAATTTCCCTATGCGGTGGTAGACCTGGCAGTTCCTCGGAAAAAACATCCGGAAATTCCATGACTACAGGTATTTTTTCTAACTTCCCTCCATCTGCCTTTGTATCTACCACGTAGGCCATAAACGCTACACATCCTTTCCTCATTCATTTTTCTGCTGTCAGAGCCGAAACCATTCTAATCGGACTCACTTTTTTATCCCCCACAAACATTACCTTTCTACTATGACCAATTTCAAACTCCACAGTCTTGTGTCTGCAATCCAAGTTGGCATTGTACTTCTCTAAAGTGTCCATCCCCAAAATTACATCTAATCCTCCAATCCTCAAAGGCATTAGATCCACCACTAATCGCTCCTCTCCAATAAGTATCTCACAGTCTCTATATACTTGACTAATAAAAATGTTTTGGCTGATTGGAGTACTCACCATCAAAGGAGTATCCAATGGGCTCAATTCTCTACCAAACATAGTTCTACTCAATGACACAAACGAATGAGTAGAACCCGGATCAATCAAAACAATAACATCTTCAGCAAAAAGTTTAATCATACCAGTCATGACTTCTGGAGCTGTCTCGGCATCTTCCTTTGTCATAGCAAATACTCTGGCTGGTGCTTGTCCCCTCGGTCTCCCTGGAGGGTTCACTTTCTTGGTGACATCAGAACTTCTACTGCCTACTTCTGTCACTGTCCTGTGTCCCACTGTCTCAACCATCTTGGAAGCTTGCATCTGACTTCTCTCATTCCTTGGATTCGGAGGGCACTCTCTTTCCATATGTCCTTTCTCTTCACAATTGAAGCATGCTCTAGTCAGTCGATAACATTCCCCTTTGTGGAACCTTCCGCAGTGCTCACATTTAGGAATAGGTGGTTTATCCCCATCTCCCCTCCTGCTGCCTCCAGCCGTTGAGGCTTGATGTGAGACAGTTCTCATCTGTCGAGACACCTTTCGCTCTCTGCTTTTCTCCTCGAGACGGTCTGAGGAAAGTCCACAGCACTCCTCTCGACAGGGAGCACCGCCTCCCCTCTTAGACTGTTCTCTGCCTTTCCTTTTTTGCTAACAACACTCTTTATGTTTTCAATGTTTTCCACCCTCAGTGCTGCTTCCACCAGTTGCTGGAAATCACAGAAATTCTGCATCACCACTTTTTCCCTGATGGCTAGGTGCAGTCTTGATTCAAACCGACGACACTTAACCGCCTCACTTAGCCTCATCTCTACTGCATACCGGGATAACTGTATAAACCGACGCTCATACTCACTGACAGTCATCTCCCTCTGGGTGAGACTCAAGAATTCCCTCTGCTTATGCTGAATGTACACCTCAGATAGATACTTTTTTTTTATAAATAGTAAGGAAGTCCTCCCAAGTCAACACTGGTGATTTCAACTGACTCCCCGGGACATTCTCCCACCAATACAGAGCATCCCCTTGCAGCAGACTCACAGCATATACATCCTTCTCATCATCTTCACAGTCCATCTGCTCCAATATTCATTCTGTCTTCCTCAGCCATGCCTCAGCTTCCTCTGGATCAGTGGTCCCATAGAAATCCATTGCTCCATACTTTCTCAGCTTATCAACATGCATCCCCTTCTTAACTAGGGCCAGAGTAGACGATTGTGGCATCTGTCCCATAACCTGGACAAACGCCTGGGTGAAAGCTTGGAATAGTTTTGGATCCAAGGTAGGCGTTTGTTCCTGCGGAACAGGCGACTCCTGCGACTATGACCGAGCCGGCTCACTACCTTGCTCGACAGAAACCTCAGTATTTATTGGGGCTAGAGATTCATCCATGCCCTCCTCTCTCGGTGGAGGGTCAGGTGCAACCGATCCTTGCATAACTCCTCGTGTTCTTCTACGAGGTGGCATTTCACTCCTTCAATAGAAACACTAACGATTAGCTCACATTTTATCTTAATCCTATTTCCTACATGTATGCATGATATGCATGTCACATAATGCAAATACTCAATTCACAATGCAAGCAATTTATCACATAACACAATAATGCATAGCACAACACATTCTAAGCCTAGGACTCTTTAAAAGCCTAAGCTATGATACCACAAGATGTTGGGCCCTGTATTCAAAGCCCAACCATGGTGTTGGATCACGTTCCGAGAGCTCAACTATCCGAACCGGAGTCGAAAAGCGTAAGCGTGATTTCCTTGTAGGGTCATTTCAACTTGCTTTGAATCAATCCTTTTGAATTCAAAGCCAAAAGCTACCAATTTTTATGGAGAGGTAGCAAAGCGTGTTATAAATCCAATGCTTCAAGAATCACTCAATTTGGAGGTCGAACAAAGAAGTTATGGTCTAAACAATCCAAAATGTTCATGTCCTTATTCCAACTGAACACATCTTGGCGCGATTTCCATAACTTCTGCTAGATATGTTGGATTGATTTAGTTTTTAGATCATTGGAAAGAATACATCGAGATCTACAACTCTTATGAAGACCTCAAAGCGAGATTCAGCCTCAAAACTGGTCAAAATTGTAATTTACTGTAGCTGACCTGTGAATTTCCGTTAAACGGACATGCATCTCCGTTTAACGGACATAGACTGGCAAAACAACCCCTTTTATTCGAGAAAGTCTGTTAAACAGACATACACTGAGATGAGGGTCCTTTTTCACCCGAGAAGGTCCGTTAAATGAACATCCATGTCCGTTTAACAGACATGCGTGATCCAAAACCTCTTCCAAGCCTCTCAATGCTTCCAATATCCATCCTAACACCATAAACACTCAAAATCTCCCTAAATTAAACCCTTCAAGTGTAATAACACTCCTCAAAAATTCAATTACCAATTGAGATGCATTAAACTTCCAAATATCAACTCAAAAACTCATACAACACACAAACTCTCATCATTCACCAAAGCTGTCATATTCCTACCTTCCATACAACATCATCACTTGAAAAACCCATAACTATCAACTCCAATACCCAAATTTTACAAACTTTAAAGCGTTGAAAAGCTAAGAGGATAAACTACAAAGTTTAAGAGAACCATTTTGCCCAATATGGCCAAAATCAACCCAGTTTTCTTCCATGAATTCAACACACAATTTACCCCCTATGGAATCCTAAAATAGACATTTCACTTAACCAAGTAAATAAGCACATACACAAGGGAACTTTTTCAAATCTTCAATTCATTTCCAAGTCAAAATGGAGTTTATACAAAGATTTTATACATAACTTTAATTACATATCGACATTGCACAAGTTGCAAAATACATTCGATACTCAATGTTCAATATGCTGTTAAAGCTATTCAAAAGTCTAGCTCCTAACTTAATACAAAAGCTAACTCTCTCTCGGAATTGTCCAAATGCCTGCAAGGATTTACTGATCTTCTCGATCTACACCTGAGGAGTGGGAAAATATTGGGTTGAACTACACAGCTCAGTGGCTAAAGTATTTATAGCCATTGGCGATGAGCCACACAATCAAACATATATATACATATAAACACTCATTAAGCATATACTTCACAATGACAATTCAACATCCATATTCATAATTCATAACATCATCACATATTAGATGTAATTCAATTCAAAACATGGATTATCACGTCAAAATGCAAATGCACAACCAAATGGCTCGAGGGTTCCGTGAAATAAAGCAATTGAAACGAAGTTTGCACCGTGAACAAAAGCGAGTCCATTTTTGGATCTAAATGAGCCCTGGCGAGCAGCCGGAGAAGGCTTTTATCGGCGTGCGTGACTACTTAAACGGTTCCTCTCTCACCCAAACACAATCAATTTCATGCTCAAATCAATCATATCTAAATCTCAATTTCTCAAGCTTTTCTTATACCAAAATGCCATAATTCAATTCAATGGCATAACAATCATATCAAAATGTCAAGCATTTGTTAAGGCATAACGTGACATAATCACAATTCAATTGTTTTATCACAATGGCATACATCACAATGAAATTTCAACATCACAACAATTCAACAAGCCATTTAGCATATACAACACATACAAGCATTTTGCCCATATTACCAACAACTATAAATAATTTACCCACCTTATATCCTTGAAATGCTCAACTTCAATGGTGCCCCTTCTCTTGTTCTTGGGTAGGCTCTTGATTCCCTAACACAATCAAAATTTCTCATTAATTCCCAATTCCATGAGAAATTTCCCAAATTTTCATAATCTTAACAAATCACAATTAACCCTAATCAAGTTCCAATTTAACCTACCCATGCCTCATACATGTTAGAAAACTTAACACCTAGCTTAGAAACCCAAAAACTCCATAGATCTTACCATCTTCTTCTTCCTCCAAGCATTCCCAACACAACCCTTCTTTCTCTCTCTAGAACTTCTCATTCACATAACCCCAACCTATTTCTTTACCAAAGCATGAAGAAGGTGAAGAACTTACCTTGAAAGCCTTGATTTCTCCTCCTTCCCACGAAAATTTCTCCTTTTCCCTAGCCTTTTTCGATTTTCTTCTTCTTTTCTCCTCTCTTTCACGTTTTTCTCTCCTTCCTTTGGGCTTGCAAAATGCTCCTCTTTCCCTCTTCTAATTTTGCCTTTTTATTCTCCCTTAACTTCCCATTATACCCCTCACTAACATGGCTCTTCTAAAAATACCCCTCTTTTGTCTTATATGGCACTACTAACCCCTTAAGCCAACTTAATACTAACTTAATCCTAACCCTTTCATTCTAATCTCAATTTCAAATTCTTCCATCAAATTTTTAATTAATGGACCAATTCTAAAATAATAAAAATCAAACCAAAACATAAACATAAATAACCAATTAAACAATTTATAAGAAATTCAAAAAAAATATTCAAGACCCAACATCATTACTCGAATAATTTCTTCCACTTGACTATAGTTGTTGGACCCCGAATTTTTATATATGATGTTTTTAAGCATGAATTGCGTTAATTATGTGTTTATGCCTTAGTTTGATTAATTTTGGAGTATTAGTGGATAATTGAGGTTTATTTGAGTTTAATGTGGTCTAAATGGAAATTATAGGATAAAAATATATGAGGGCATTTTGGGAAGAGTGCTTGAGGTGGAGTGATTTAGGTTTGTCTAGAAGGGGTAAGTTGGTCCTTAGGGTTAAGAAAGAGTTAGAAAATTTAGAAGAAGGAAAAGAAGAGGAAAAGAGAAAAGAAAAGAAGGAGAAGTCGTAGGTGAGGAAGAAGAAGGAGAAAAGTGGGATATTCGATCTGGGTGATTTCCGACTGATTCGAAGTGTTTCCGGGTAAGTTTCACTCTGTTTAACCGTGTTTCGGTTGGATTAAACTAAAAGATAGGATGAATGTGTGTAATCGATGGTTTAGGGTTTTTAAGGCAAAAATGGTTAGATTTCTTGGGTTGATGCGTTTATGACTGATTTTGAGTTGCTACTGGGTTAGAAAGGTAGTATAAGACTTGATCTAAGGTTTAGATGTGTTGTATTTGGTTGAGGGAAGGATTGAAATCGAAAAATGCAGGAAAAATGGGGTTCGGAGTTGCCTCTCCGACCCGCACGTCGCGTACACAAGGTGCACGTCGCGGCGTGCACAAATGATGTGCACGCCACGGCGTCGTGAGGTGAGCTGCGTCGCGGCGCTTTACATTTATGCTTGTCGCGTCGAGTCGAACTTCATTGCGGCGAGCTGGTGCTGCGTCATGACGAGCTCGAATCGATTCGCCCTTGACGAAGCGTACCTTCATGTGGCGAGCCCTGAGTTGTCCGAAAGAAAATTTTGATATTTTTTGGGCATATCTTTTGGTGTAGATGTCGATTGAGGTGATTTTTGATTCATTGTGAACTAGAGATCAAGGCTACAAGTTGTATGAAGAAGGAAGTTCGAATTTGCCTCGAAGGGTTCAAAATTTTAGGAGGAGGTCGAATATAGACTTTTAGTGCTTTATTTTGGATTTCAAGCTTTGAATATTTTACGTGGATATTGATTGAATGGAAACTTGGTTTGTTTTAGGAAACCAAGTGACCCGATTCCATCATGAGAGGAAGGACACCGGTGAGTCGGATACTCAGCGATATTAGGTAGGTAATGTACTTATAGTTATTGTGTGACTAGGCAATTTCTTTCTATGTATGAATATATGTTATATGTTATGTATGTTTAAACATGATGATTTGAATGATTTTGATTTCTTATACTTTGAAAGAATTATGAGAATGGATAGCATTAACTTTTGATTACGGCATGTTATGCCTCGACTTGGTCATGACATTTTGACTAATGCAAAGTATGAAAGCATACCATATGATAAAATGATTATGAGCATGATTATGTGCTTTTGTTTGGGCGAGTGGACTCATTTCGTTTGTCACGTGCGTCGACAGAGCCTTCTCCCGCTGCCGCTTGTGGCCTATGAGATCCGAATGGACTCATTTCGTTCAGGGTGTAAACTTCAGTTTGTCCCTTTTGTTTCCATGGAACCCTCGAGCCATTATGATGTGCATTGCATATGCGAATTATTCATTGTGAAGCATACTTTGTGACATATTTGTGAGTTGAACTAACTATGCTGAATGCGTGTATTATTGGCTTAACATGTAAAAGCTAGGATTGATGTAAGCACATATATAATATATATATATATACATTCATATGCTTGAATTTGTGCTAATTGTCGATGGCTATAATTATATTAGCCATTGAGCTGCGAAGCTCAACCCATTATTTTCCTCCTCAGGTGCAACTCAGGACATTAGTTGATCCTTGTCAGGCATCGAAGAACTCCGCAGTAGTTAGAGATCATTGTACTAAGTTTGTATTTTAGCTGGCCCCCGAGCATGTCATCATGGAGCATATTTCATGTATTTTGGATTTAGACTTATTTGTATTATGTATGGTTGATAACACTTGTTGAACTTGTTTTGGATTGTAATGGCATGAAGCCCTTTAGTTACGGGGTGTTTAATTCATGTTTTGAATGCATGTAATGACTTGATTGTATGAGAATGTTTACGTGTGTGTGAATTATAGATCGAACTACGTATGGATGTTGGGATGGGTCCGATGTGTTTGGGAGCTTCGTTCTTTGGCAATTTCGAGGGGCTGTCTCGGGATTAAGGATCGGGACCCGGGCCCTACATGTTTGGTATCAGAGAGCCTAGGTTTAGTGTCCTCGGCTTAGACTGCATAGTAGGAGGAATTGTGTGATATATGATTATTTGCTGCATTTGATTGCTTGCATATCATACATACATGTAGAACGTATGATTGACATATAGCTAATTCTTAGTGTTTACCTTTGAAGGAGTATCGATGCCACCTCGTAGAAGGACACGAGGAGTTACATGAGATCTGCTGCACCTAACTCTCCGACTAAAGAGAGAGGATGATGAGTCGATAGCCCAGGAATCTTGAGGCTTACGTAGGGTTAAGCGATGAACCCATGCTATCATGATCTCGAGTCGCCCGGTTTCGCAGGAGCTAGTGCCTCCACTTGATCCGAGGTCGTTCGAGACCTTCACCGAGGCTATGGGTTAGATGCCTGACCTTACGCTTGCCCCATCGAAGGGGAGGCGGTTTGATAGGTTGAGAAAGTATGGGCGATCGATTTCTTTGGGACATCGGATCCGGAAGAGCAGAGACTTGGTTGAGAAAGGCGAGAGAGTCTTGAATCGGATGGAGTGTGAGGATGTGAGAGAGTCATCTATCTTGCAAGTTTGTTTGGGGAGAAGCTCTACATTAGTGGGAGACCGTGTCGAGCGATCGAGATGAGACCGTAGGGTTGTCATGGCGAATTTCTTGGTGCTTTTAAGAAGAAGAACCTATCGAGGTTTACATTCAGTGAAGCGGGAGTTCCTTAGTCTCGCCGGAGGAAGATGGCGATCGGCGAGTATGGCGTCGGTTCCGCAGATTGGCGAGTATGCTTGATCGATCTTGAGTGAGGCTTGCTAGATGTCGCCGGTTTGAGTCAGATCGCACTTGGCTATCGGAGAGAAGGTGATAGTGCAAAACTTCTTTGACTTCAGCAATTAGTTGAGCGCTTTGAGGTGGAAAATATTGAAAATATCAAGAGTGCGATGAACAAGAAGAGAAAGGCGGAAGGCGATTCGGGAGGGAGGTAGCACTAGTACTCCTATGCAGACGGAGTGCTAGGAGCTGCCTGTTCGATCTGAGGAGAGGCGATGGTGCCCGACGTAGAGACCGATGAGGACTTCTCTTGTTTCTCACCAAGCCTCGACGGTGGGCGGCGATAGAAGGGGAGATGGGGACAAGTCATCCATCCCTAAGTGTGAGAGCTGCGGCAATTTCCATAGTGGAAGTGTTACCATTGGCGGAGCATGTTTCAATTGTGGGCAGAAGGACACAGGGGCGGAGAGTTTCCTCGGCCGTCTAGAGAGGATCTCGGATCTGGCGTCGAGGAGGCCGGAGGCGTGGGTCAAAGGACTGCAGCGAAGTGGGTAGTTGATGCGGTCGAGAGTGGGTCTTCGAGGTGAACCGAGGGCGAGCACCAACTAGAGTGTTTGCAATGACTTCGGGAGGATCTGAGCCACTCGGATGTTGTCACTAGTATGGCTACATTATTTCTTGATGATGTGCTTGTTTTGATTGATTCAAGTTCTACTCACTCGTTTGTTTCTTCGAGTAGACCTGTGTGTGATAGGATTGTGGGCCCATTGGAAACTCCGCTGATGGTGAGTACTCCAATCGGCCAGTACATTGTGATTAGTCAAGTGTATAGAGGCATGAGCTATGTATTGGTGGAGCACGATTGGTGGTAGATTTGATGCCACTTGAAAATGGGAGGATTAGATGTGATTTTAGGTATGGATGCGTTGGAGAAGTACAATGCCGTTTAGATTATGGCGAAGGCGGTGGAATTTGATTTGGGTGATGGCGGAAGAGTGGTGTTCTTGAGGGGACAAAAGCAGTCCGCCTGTAATTGTTTCAACATTGACGAGAAAAGATGATGAGGAAGGGTTGTGGCGTTTTGGTCCTATGTGGTGGACACGGGCGAGATAGAGGAAGTGGAGGATATTCCAGATGGTCGAGAAAATTCTCGGACATTTTTCCCGAGGAATTGTCAGGACTACCGCCGCCTAGAAAATTGAGTTTCCTATTGAGCTCTTCTCGGTCTTGCTCGATTTCAATTCCGCCTACCGGATGGCTCGGCGGAATTGAAAAGCTTAAGGCGCGATTAGAGAGATGTTGGAAAAAGGGTACGTTAGACTCACCTTGGGGAGCTCCGGTCCTATTTGTGAAGAAGAAAGATGGATCGTTGAGGATGTGTGTGGACTATCGGAAATTGAATCAAGTTACTGTGAAGAACAGGTATCCGCTTCCTCACATTGATGATCTGTTTGATCAATTACAAGGGGCGAAAGTCTTCTCTAAGATAGACTTGAGATTGGGTTACCATCAGTTGAGGATTAAGGAGTCGGATGTGCCGAAGATTGCTTTTAGGACGTGGTATGGGCATTTTGAGCTTATGGTGATGCCTTTTGGATTGACGAATGCTCCTGCAGCTTTTATGGATTTGATGAATCGGGTCTTTAAGCCATTCTTGGACCAATTTATCATTGTCTTCATTGACGATATATTGGTTTACTCGAAGTGATCGGGGAGCATGAAGAGCATTTGAGGATTTCTTTGGAGACTTTGAGGAGGCATGAGTGTATGCCAAATTCGATAAATCGAATTTTGGTGAGGAAGTTGCATTTCTTGGACATGTGATTTCAGAACAGGGAGTACATGTGGATCCAAAGAAAATAGAAGCTTTGGTGAATTGGGAAGCCCCGAAGAATGTAGCAGAAGTGAGGAGCTTTCTAGGTTTGACAGGTTACTACAGGAGGTTTGTGGAGGGATTCTCTATGATAGCCGCTCCGATGACGAAGTTGTTGAGGAAAAATCAGAAGTTTGTTTGGAGTGAGGAGTGTCAGAGGAGCTTCGAGGAGCTCAAGCACAGGTTGACAAGTGCTCCGATTTTGGTTTTGCCTTCTGGAGATGAGAGCTATACTATGTATAGTGATGCTTCGAGGAAGGGTCTTGGCTGTGTTTTGATGCAGGGAGATCGGGTGATTGCTTATGCTTCGAGGCAGTTGAAGCCGTATGAGTTGAATTATCCGACGCATGATTTGGAGTTAGCAACTATGATCTTTGCCTTGAAGATTTGGAGGCATTACCTGTATGGAGTTCGGACGAGGATCTTTACCGATCACAAGAGCCTCAAGTACTTGTTGAGCCAGAAGGAACTGAATTTGAGGCAGAGAAGGTGGATTGAATTTCTTAAGGATTATGATTTGCTGATCGAGTATCATCCGGGCAAGGCCAATGTAGTGGCGGATGCTTTGAGTAGAAGTCTTCGATTGCTCATGTTGGACGGTTTATCTTCCTTTATTGGAAGAGATGGCCAAGCTTAAGATAAGCAGGCGGGAGGAACGGATTGCCTTCTAGCTAATTCTGAGTGAGACCGATTCTCAGGGAGAAGGTTAGGGAATTGCAGGCTCAAGATGCAGATTTAAGCAAGCTTCGAGATGAAATTCGGAATGGAAAGATTTATGAAATAGAGGTGAGGGATGATGGGCTTATGACAGTAGGGAACATGTTGTGTATCCCAGATGTGCAGAAGGTTAAGAATAAGATTATAGATAAGGCCCACAATGCGCCTTACGCCATGCATCCAGGTAGTACCAGGATGTATCGAGATTTGAGAGAGCATTTTTGGAGGAAAGGCATGAAGAGAGATGTAGCAGAGTTTGTCAGTAAGTGTTTAGTGTGTCAGCAAGTCAAAGCTGAACACTAGGCACCTTCAGGCATGTTGAGGTCATTGTCCATCCCGGAATGGAAGTGGCAAAGAGTGACCATGGATTTTCTGATGGGTTTGCCTAAGACCAGTAGAAGGCATGATGCCATATGGGTTATTATGGATCGATTGACGAAGTCAGCTCACTTCTTGGCGATCAAGCAAACTGATTCTTTGCATGTGCTAGCAAAGAAGTATATTAATGAGATAGTGAGGTTGCATGGAATTCCGGATTCGATCGTGTCTGATCGAGATTTTGGGGGAGTTTGCAGGAAGCTTTGGGGACTAAGCTGCATTTTAGTACGACTTTTCACCTTCAGATGGATGGTCAATCGGAGAGAACCATTCGGACCCTTGAGGAAATGCTTAGGGCTTATGTGATGGATTTCAGAGGAGCTTGGGATGAGCATTTGCCATTGGTCGAATTTGCTTATAATAATTCGTACCATTCGAGCATCCAGATAGCTCCATATGAGGCATTGTATGGCAGGAGGTGTAGGACTCCGATTTGTTGGGATGAAGAAGGAGAACGGAGACTGGTAGGACCAGAATTGATTCAGATGACGGTTGAGAAAGTCAATCTGGTTAAGCAGCGACTTAAGGCAGCACAGGATAGGATGAAGAGTTATGTTGATGCTCACCGAAAGGACATGGAGTATGAAGTCGGTACAAAAGTGTTCCTTAAGACATCTCCTTGGAAAGGAGTGTTGAGGTTTGGCAAGAAGGGTAAGTTGAGTCCGAGGTATGTGGGTCTTTATGAAATCCTTGAGAGGATTGGGCCACTCGCCTACAGGTTGGCGTTACCTCCGGAATTGTCGCAGATCCACGATGTCTTCCATGTTTCCACGCTAAGGAGGTATAGATCAGATCCTTCTCATATCATTCAGACTATTGAGGTTCAGTTACGGGATGATCTGAGTTATGAGGAGCAACTAGTGGAGATTTTAGATGTTGGGACCCGATCCGGGAACCGGATCCCAACCGAAAAGCGAAGAACGAAGAAAACGAAAGCGAATGGAAACGGAAATTTTGCAGCAAAATTTCGAATCGGAACAAAGCAATAGATGAAGGGACACGAAAAACGAAGCGAAGCGGAATCGATATTTAACAAACAGAGCCGACATCCGAGAACAATGAAGAACACAGAACCACATTCACGTTGGGAACCTAGACTATCCAAACCCGGTATAATATTTTTTTTTCTTTCTCTTATTCATTCCCTTTCTCTTTACTCAATCACATTCAAACCATACAATTTCCTTTTTGGAAATTTTATCCTCATATAACACTCAATTCATATAATTTGTCTTAATCACACAAATCTCATCTTTACCAAACTAACTTCTTAATTCTTATTCTTATCTTAACTTGATTTTACGAAAATCGGGCGGCATAACTATTGTATTTTGACACCCAAAATTCTGCAATGATAAAACACTTCAAAATCACAAAATCACATCCAACCTTAGAACCATCATCGGACCTCACAATAAAAACCCAATGAAACAAGCATGATTCTATACCTAACACTTCAAAAGTCTCAATCCGAACACAATACAATCATATACATTTCTCGCCACGAGCAAATCCATTCACATACATTTCAATTCATATATAACTCCATAATTTACTTACATATCATAAATTCAATTCATACTCATTTTCAACATAGCATATACATTCTTTACATTGGACTAAATATACTTTCTTGGCTTTCTAACCATCCATAAAATCAAATCTGAATATCAAACTTTACACATAAATCTGAACAAGCACAAATTGGACTGAGGTCATGCTGGTCTTCCATCCGATCTCTGCTTAAAACACGGAGATTGGGGATGAAAAGGGGAGTGAGCTCGGAAGCTCAGAGATAATATATTTATAAATTGAAACATAAGCAAAAACATTTCTCAAAACATTTGTTATTTTGCAAATCTTTCAACAAAACTTATTTCTTCAACTTTCCACATTTTCAAATTCTTTATTACTAATTTCCAAAATTTCTCGATTTCAAGCTCAATTTCTCATTCAAATTCTCAAATCATTCCAAATCATGCATACATGAATGCAACACATTTTCAATGCATCACAAATATGAACAAAAGCAAAAAGCACATAACATTTCAAAATGGTTTGGTTTCGGTCCTAACGAGCGTCTTGCACAGTCTGATAAGCGATCACAATGCGGTAAGTAAACAGGGCGTACTACACTTTCTCGCATAAGCGGTTCGATTATGGCCGTGAAGAGTCCGTGTCGGAACTCCATTGCCTCTTCTGAGCGGAGAGAAAGGCTTTAACAAGTAGAGGCGATCTGTTTGACTTCATGAGGACTGACCAAACCCACATGCACGTAAGCAAAGCGAAATTTCAGATTGCCGAAGGCACTTTTCAAAATCTTAATTTTCTTTAAATTTTCATATCATATCATCATAATGTGTCAAAATGACACAAACATATATCCACATGAATTCATATAACAAATCGAATGCGATTCACTTAAATCACATATTCATCAAATTCATCACAATATATGCACTAATTCTTTAAATCATTTAAATCCTGAAAACAAATAATTTGAAAACCATGAATTTCATAATTCTTGCATTTTCTAAAACTCATTTTAACCCTTGAAATCATAATTTCAAACATTTACATCCTTTTTCAAACATTTTTATCAACAATAATTTATCAAAAATCAAATTTTGTTTTCTTTAATTTTAAAAATTCACATATAGCTTATAAATCAAAATATAAATATACTACCCACCTCGTATCCATCTAACAACTTGCTCTGTGTCTCAATTGCTCCAAAGCCTCCTTCTTTCTTCCAACATTCCCTAAAGCAATTTCATCAAAATTCAATCTCATAAATAACAATCCTTCAATTTGATGCATAAGTCATCAATTCATACTAATTCAAGATATGTACATCATTAATTTCTAAAATCCCCAAATTCCAAATTGAACCTAAACCAATTCAATCAAATTCAATATCATAATTAACTTAATTTCTCAAATTGAGCTTAGAAAACATCAATTCCTCACATATTCAAGCTATTTCAATCTCAATTTTGAAAATCCCCAATTTTCAAAATTGGCCTAAACTCAATATACACAAATTCAATACCATAAATCATAATTTCTTCAAATTGATTTCATATTTCACCAATTCCTACTATTATTAATGATTCTACACCATTAATTCACAAAATCCCCAAATTTCTAATTTAGCCTAAACCCCCAATTTACAATTTTTCAAATTAAACTTCACCTAAAGCATAAACATCAAAATTAACTTAGGATATCTCAAATTCATCACTAATTCAAGCAATCTAAAGCAACAATTTCAAAAACCCCCAATTTCAAACTTTGACATTCATTCCATCCAAAATTAAACACAAACTAAGGCATAATCATCAAAATTGCTTTCATAAATCACATACTCATATCATTTTCCATGATTCTAAACCAAAAGTTCAAGAAAAAACTCAAAGTTCAAAGGATTGCTCTTACCTTCTCTCTCTAAATTTCGTATTTTCTTGCCCAAGATGAAGCTTCCATCATCTTCCTCATGTTTCCCTCTTGAAAACAAACGAAAACCCTTGAGAATCATGGAGAAAAATCGAAAATTTCACCTTCCTTCTTCTCCTCCATAACTGTCCATGCTTCTCCTTCTTCTTCTTCATTTCTTCCTCTCCCTTCTTCTTTTCTTTTGTTTCCAGAATAATCGTGATTCTCCAGCCAATCTTTGTGGCTTTATTTTGTTTAAAATGACAGCCATAGGTGAGTTTCATTTAATGAGTGGCCAATTACCCAATTGCCCCTCAATTTAAGCAATCTTCCACCATTGCCCTTTGCGAGATTTTGAAAAGCCGACTACTTGCGTCCTGTTTTCAAGCATCTAAACGAAATAATTTGGGCAAACTTTCTTCTTGAAAATTGTTCCTTTAGATCATACGAATCCAACTTCCCTGAAGTACTCAATTCGGATTAGAAACGAAGAATTTATAGCCGAAATACTATCGGACCTTCACAAAATTCGAGACTGAACATTAACATAACTTCAGTCCAGAAATAGACAATCTTAGGGATGAAATTAAATTTCGATCCCTTCACATGATTTGTAGCCCCATATCTTAATTTTATTTTCCATTAAGAATCAACTCAATCGGAGTTGTACAGCTCCCGAAATTAACAAAATACCAAACCATGTTCAGAAAATTATCCAACTTATAACCTATAACCAAATCTCTCACTTAGGTTCAATCAATCTCTTTCCATTTAATCTCCTAAAAATTATAATTCTTCAAGAAAATGAAATTAATTGTCTTAGGAATCCAACGCTTCGAAAATCGAGTCAATCAGATGTCGAACAAAGGAATTATAAGCAAAAGATTACAAAAGGGATCGGATTAAAAACAAAGTAATGGAACTTCAAAACTGAACTTTTCCACAATCATATCTTTCGATCCCGAACTCGGAATTTGACAAATTTGGTGTCAATAAAAAGATCAAAGGAATCTCTACAACTTCCCTGAAGTACTCAAAATCAAATTAGGTCTCAAAGAGATCAAAACTCAATCAAAGATTCTGTCCAAAGCGACTTGTCCTAAACGACTTCAATTTTAATCGCTCATAACTCCTAGCCTCGATGTGAAAAATTGCAAACTTTATATCAATGGAAGATAAAATATCATCTAAAACTTTCATGAAGATCACTTACTCTAATTCAAACTAAATCCATCGACGAGTGACCTCGAAGCATAGAACACACAAATCTATACTTAATATCATTTTCAAAACAAAGCAAATCTTCGGAAAATCATATCTCTCAATCCCGACATCGAAAAATAGCAAACTTTATGTCCACAAAAAGCTCTCGACAGAGGCTACAATTTTCATGTTGATCATTTTCTTGAATTTTGCCTAAATCAAAAAGTCAACTTTTTTCTTCAAAAAGTCAACTCCAAGCAAACTTTGACTGATCATAACTCTCACTTTCGATATCGAAAAATATCAAACTTTATGGCTACAGAAAACTCTTAACATAAACTACAAGTTTCCAGAAGACAATTTTCTCAAATTTTGCCTCAAACAAAAAGTCAACTCTCTTAAGTCAAACTTTCTATCTCCAAAAGTCAACTTTCTTAATTTTTCAAATTCTCTCACTTTTCTCTTTATTTCTTGATTTTCTACTAACTTTTCAATCAATTCATTCGTTTAAACTTTCATAACTCATACAAATCTCCATAATTATCAAATACATTGAAAACTCATAATTCTTTTCTCAAAATTTCCTTAAAGCATAATTTCATCTATAACATAATACTTAAACAAAACACTCATTCAATTTCATTTACTATTTCTAAATTCCAATTAAGGATCGGGGTCCAACATTAGATACTAAGGAAAAAGTCCTCAGGAACAAGACAGTTCAACTAGTCAAAGTCCTGTGGAAGAACCATTCGGTAGAGGAGGCTACATGGGAGCACTTGGAAGCCATGAAGGAGAAGTATCCGTATCTCTTCGATGATTTTGAGTTGATGCGTTTATGACTTATTTTGAGTTGCTGCTTTGTTAGAAAAGTAGTATAAGACTTGATCTAAGGTTTAGATGTGTTGCATTTGGTTGAGGGAAGGATTGAAATCGGAAAATGCAGGAAAAATGGAGTTCAGAGTCGCCTCTCCGAGCCGCACGTCGCGATGTGCTCATGAGCACGCCGCGACGTGCGAAGAAGGTGGCACGCCGCATGCACAAGGTGCCGCGTCATGGCGTGCACAAATCTTGTGCTGCGTCGTGGCGCCTGAAATGTACTGCGTCGCGACGTCGTGAGGTGACTGCGTCGCGCCATACACATTTATTAACTCGTCGCGTCGAGCCGAACTTCCCATGGCGAGCCTGATGCTGCGTCATGACGAGCTGAATTAGATTCGTCACCGCTTGACGAGCGATTCGCCATGACTAGCCCAGGTTGTCAGAAGAGAAATTTTTGGTATTTTTGGGCATATCTTTTGGTGTAGATGTCGATTAAACATCCATTCTTGTCGGCAAGTGGTAAAATGGTAATATCGGGGTGATGATCGGTTTCTTGCATTCTTGTTGAGTATGCTCTTGGCCTCTAATTATAGAGGCCCGGTTTCTTGCCTAGTTGGTTTCTCAAATTCTTTGTTTTTATATATCTGTATGAATTACTTGCAAAGGTGAATCGTATGATTCTTGGCGTGATTAGGATCGAATTGCATGCTACTCTTGAATTAGGCTGGACTATTTCATGATTTCTGAAATTTATTGGATTGAATTGCATGCTTTCTATCAGAATGAAGAATGGATCCTTTGCATGATCTTTGGGGAGCGATATACTAGGCTTTATAGCCATATCGTAAATTATTTGAATCATGAATCTTGAATTCTTGAACATTGCCTTTGCATGCGAAATGCATGATCGATAATGGACGTGTCCCAGTTGCTATTATCAACGAAAAGAGCCTTGAGCTTGAACCTTTGTCTTGTGGGGCCTAGCTCGGGGAGAAATCCACGCGCAGCGTCCCCATCAACACCGGCCGAGCACTTGGGCGCGATATTGAATAAGCGGAAAGAGTCTCATATGCATTATATACATGGTGATTGAGCTGCTAAATTGTGCGATGATTCTTTGAGCGTGTGATGCCATGATTTCTTGTATATTGTGATGTGATCTTGTGAAGTATGCCAGCTCTTGTAATATTATTCGCGTCGTCGTGCATAATATAGACTCTTGTATAATCGTTATATAATCTCATTAATTGATATTCTTGTGTCGTCTTGTCACGCAATTTGCGTAATGCATGATTTGAGTGAACCATCGATGATGGTTTCTCATTGAGTTATAAACTCACCCAAAATTGCAACCTATTTTTCAGACCGATATAGTAGACTCTAGCTCAGAAGATATTCCTTCTGCCGTCTTAGCCGCTTGGAGGCCGATAACACCTGGTCGGTCGGTGGGTTAGCTTTGAGGACGACTTAGGATAGATGCTTATGTCGGTTTCCTTTTTGGTTTTGTTAGAGACCGATAGACTTGTCTATTCGACATTGGATAGTATGCACAGATGATTATTATTTTGGATTCAAATTTGATGATTTACGCTATTGTGATATTTTATGATTTTACTTATTGCGATGCCATGTGGATATTATTGGATAATGTTACGGTAGTGCACCCTTATTGTGGGATACGTGTCGGGCGACCTTGGGTTTCGATATGTACCCTATGGTGAGGGGCTACATTTAGTGGTATCGAGCATGGTTTGGCATCTTTTGAGATTAGTGAAATTTAAGCTGGAATTTCGGAAAGGATAGTGGGCCGATCGAATTTCTTATGCATTTTAGGTCATCCATCTTGGGAGATTGAGTTGAGTTACGGTGACACTGGAATCGGTAGGAGCTAATAGGAGTCTCTGTGCCTCATTCGGAGGTTGCCTCCTCGAGTTCTGCGAGGCGGGAGCGGAGATATGATCTCTTCAGCAAACAGGCGGTTGACTTTTATGGTAGCAGAGCCTGCGGAGGTGAGGATGGCTAGAAGGGAGAGAGTCCTCGATCGGATGGACTTTGAGCCGGATGAGCGTTTGACTCGGTTTCTCTCTTACAGGTTCTGCATATCGGTGGTGGAAGACTGTCCCGGCGATACCACGGACCTGCACTGTGGACATGGTGACTTTACGAGGCGTTGAGGACAATTTCATGCCAAGATTTATCGGACATGAAGTTACAAGAGTTCTAGAGCCGAGACAGGCGGCGTTGACCGTGGCCGACTATGAGTCTTGTTCAGCGAGTTGTTGGTTTACGCTTCTTCCTTTGGTGGCTTCGAGGTGACAAATGTCGGCGTTTTGATGCGGACTCAATCTGGAGATCCGTACCCTCTTGGCAGTCGACATGGGCAATTTCATTGGTGAGGCTGCGTGATGGGATAAAGCATTCTTGAGAGCAGTATGGTGAGGCTGGTCGGGGACCCGTCATAAGAGATCTAGTGATAGTCGGAAATCTTGTGAGGAATACAACAGCGTCGAGTAGGCCCTTGAGATCCGCAGGAGGGCTGACAGATAGTTAGTGGGCGAGAGAGATAGCTTTGCATGATGGTAGTGACAGAGCGGTGTTAGAGGTTGAGGCGATCTATTCCTCTATGTGAGCATTGTGGCAAGAGGCGCAGTGGAGAGTGCGATGGTTATCTGGAGCACCTTGAGGTGTGGTTCGATGGACCACCTAGTGAGGAATTTCCCCGAGACTGTGGGAGTCCAGTCTGCCATGGCTGGAAGATCTGGTAGCAATACCCCGACACAGCAGAGCCGTGGAAGTGGATCCGGATGGAGAGGCCGAGGTCAAGCAGAGGGATCAACATTAAGGTCAGAGGACCTGAGTAGCAGACAGCAGTCTCAGGCCAGGGTCTATGCCATGACTCGGCGGGAGACCCGATTCCCGGATCTTTATCATGGGTATGCTTCTAATTTGGTTTGAAGCATATGCATTGTTGGATCTTGGATCCACTTATTCTTTTCGTTATCTTGCATTGCATCGCATTGACATATGTAGGCGCATGTGGATAGAGAAAGGTTCTGATTAGGGTTAGAGGTGAGTACACCTCATATAGGAAGATAAGTGATTTTGTGCATGGACAAATTGATTGTGCACATAGTGCCACGAGGTCGTAGTGGATGCAGTTTGATGGGATGATGATAATCGAAGAATTTAGCGGCGAAAGGATAAGCCGGAAATAAATTGAAGTGAATAAAAGTCATATCGGAAGTGAATAAAAGTCGTTATTGGGAGACCTGATTCTAGTGGAACTCAAGTGTGAGAGGTAGACTCTGTTACTGAGGAAATGTGCATTGTGTTAACGTAAGGAACCCGATTGTGTAATAGGTTTACTGAACTGAAAAGGAAAATTTGAGTAAAGGAACATGTGTCAGAATGTGTTATTGTTAAATGATAATTGTCAAATTGGTATAGGCAAAAAGAAAGTAGTATGAGTTATAGAATTCCAAATTAATGGTGTATAAAAGGGTAGCAAAACAAATTGGCGATTCAGAAAATTACAAACCGTATTGAGAAATTTAAATGGAAGTCAATTTTGAGAAAATGATATTTATGACTATCTTGTGAAGTGTGTTTTTGCCGCCAAAAGAGACAGTTAGAGAAATCTCTAAGATCCATCGAAACGTTGTGTTTCAACAAGAATGTACCGAAAGAGTAATAAAAGGTTGAGAGTGTGAAATCGAACAGTTAAGTGTGAGGATAATTATAGGTGTGACTGTTGAGACAAATGTGAGACTGATGTCCTTAGAGTCCGTTGAAATTGCTGAACATGGCGAAGACTATGATTGACTTGAGTTAATGATGATAAGTGAATTGAATCGGAAAAAGTTGAACGATCCAGTTCATGTCGATGAGTCGAATCGATAAGGAACTAAATTTGTTATTAGATAGCCTCAGGTGACCGTCGTGAAAAATAGATTGGTAAAGTGGTTCATGGATGAATTAAGAAAGCAGTGGTAAGATATGATAAATGTGTTTACGATACTTTGGATGTATGAATTGCGAAAAAATTGTAAAGATATGAGTGAGAATCAGGGATAGAAAAGGCGGATAAATTCTCACATCCTCTTGATTCTTGTATATGAAATTTCGAGGACGAAATTTTATTAGGAGGGAGAATTGTAACATCCATTCTTGTCGACAAGGGTAAAATGGTAATATCGGGACCGACCGATCGGGTTCTTGCATTCTTGTTGAGTATACTCTTGGCCTCTAATTATAGAGGCTGGTTTCTGCGTATGCATATATTCATAGGTACATGCATTCATAATTTTCAGTATTTAATTGAGAATTGAAATTGGTGAAGTATTGGTTTGTGAAACCGATCAAATTGTGAATCGATCGAATCGATCGGAATATGATTAATTGAGAAATTTGAGTTTACGGGTTCAAATGATTGATTTAATATTGATTCTGAGTGATGGTATTTGATAGTGGATTATAGGAAATTTAGGGAAATTGGGAGAAATCGCCTTGAATAGGAAATATTTAGGCGATGGCCCGATTATTTGTATAACACTTGAAAGAACTGTCATATGGCGATGGAAAAAAATTAGGAGTTTTACTGATAAGAAATAAATATGTTGAGTCATTGAAATTTAGAGGCCGGAATTTGGTGATATGGAGACTTAGGTCTATAAATATTAGGGTTATTTGAAATTGGGGATTTTGACTAAGGCATATCACGAGTTCCTCTTCCCCCTGAGCGGTGATTCGATTTTCTTCCTTCGTGAGAGATCTTTCGATTTCTTCTCATGTTTTCTTCTAGTATGCTAGGCTAACTTTTTTTGTCATTGATGAAGGTTAGAAGCTTTCTTATTGGTTGATCGATTGGTTTGGAGGATTTTAGGTTTCTGGTAGATTTGTGGATTGATCTGTGTTTTGGTAAGTTTTATGGTATTAATGTTGTTATTTATGGTTTCTACTGTATTTATGGCATTTATTAGGGTAGATTTGAGTGGTTGGAGTGTTTTAATGGAGGATTTAATGAGGAAAACGATCGGAGAAGAGCGAAGAGGATCGAGTCACGCCGCGACACACACTGCTGAGCCCCGACGGCGACAATTTATATTAGATTACGCATGAAGACTTACATGGGACGCCTTGTGAAGCGTTATATATGTATGACGCCTTGACGTGTTTCTCCGTCTCGCGCGCCTTAAGCGTGTGTTGTTACTTGTGAAGCCTTATTCACAATTGCGAGACGCAAGGTCATGCGAAGGGACCGCTTCCATTGGATTTAATTTGGTTTATTGGGCATAATTCATGGTATAGACCTCCGATTGAAGTGATCCCATATTCGTTGTAAACTAGGGAAAGAGGTCTACAATTGAGGATAATTAGAGGATTGAAATTTAATTTAATTGGTATTGATTTATCGAGATTAGGGTCAATTAGAGTTCATAGTGTGACCTAAATGTCAAATTGAGACTATTGGAGTTTTGATTGGGATTTGAAATTGAGGTTTTGACCCGATATATAGGAAATGGCTATAGGGATTCGAATTGAGGAAAATTGACTGGATTTTATGAATGGATCAAATAATTATCGACCCGTTGAACAAAGAGATAGGATTGAGCTTAAAGTACAGAAATTGGGATTTAGCACTTGGGAAAATCGTGAACATGCATCGTACATCATTTCATTGAGACATATGCATTCTTGAAGCTGTTTAATTGGGCAATTAGTAATGGTTTATATTTTATTGTTATAGAGGCACCGTTGGACCGAGTAGTTCCACGGATATTCTTTGGGACTTCGGCGTGCTTCGGAAGTTACTGGTGAGTAACTAGTTGGTTTCTCAAATTCACGATTGTTTATATGCTCGTATGAATTACTTGCAAAAGGTGAATCTGTATGATTCTTGGCGTGATTAGGATCGAATTGCATGCTACTACTGAATTGAATCGACTATTTCATGATTTCTAAAATTTATTGGATTGAATTGCATGCTTTCTTTGAATCGAATCGGATCCTTGCGTGATCTTGGGAATCGATATCTTGGGCTTTATAGCCATATCACGTAAATTAGTTGAATCCATGAATCTTGAATTCTTGAACATTGCCTTGCATGCATAAATGCATGATCGAGATAATGGGCGTGTCCCAGTTGCTATTATCACGAAAAAGAGCCTCGAGCTCGAACCTTTGCTTGTGACGACTGGCAGGAGAAAATCTCACAGCGCGCGTCCCAGCGAACATCGATCGAGCACTTGGGCACAATATTGAATAAGCTGGAAAGAGTCTCATATGCATTATATACATGGTGATTGAGCGCTAAATTGCATGCGATGATTCTTGAGCGTGTGATGCCATGATTTACAGATATTGTGATGTGATCATGGTGAATCGCCAAGTCTCGTAATATTATTCGCGATCTTGTACACAATATAGACTCATACCTTGCGTTATATAATACATTAATTGATATTATTGTGTCGTGCAGTATTTAATTTGCGTAATGCATGATTTAGTGAACCATCGATGATGGTTTCTCACCGAGTTAAATAAACTCACCCAAAATTGCAACCTATTTTTAGGGTGATAGAGTAGACTCCTAGCTCGAAGATATTCCTTCTGCCGTGTGAAATTGCTTGGAAGGGCCTTGATAGCACATGAGTCGGTCGGTAGGGTTAGCTTTTGAGGATGACTTAGGATAGATGCTTGTATCGGTTTCCTTTTTAGTTTTGTTAGGAGGCGATAGACTTGTGTATTACGACATTGGATGTTATGCGGATGATTATTATTTTGGATTCAAATTTGCCGATTTACGCTATTGTGATATTTTATGATTTTACTTATTGCGATGCCATGTGGATATTATTGGATAATGTTACGGTAGTGCACCCTTATTATGGGATACGTGTCGGGCGACCTTTGGGTTTCCCGATATGTACCCCTACGGTGAGGGGGCGCTACACCAATTGAGGTAATTTTTTGATTCATTGTGAACTAGAGATCAAGGGCTACAAGTTGTATGAAGAAGGGAAGTTCGGAATTTGCCTCGAAGGGTTCGAAATTTTAGGAGAAGGTTGAATATAGACTATTAGTGCTTTATTTTGGATTTCCAAGCTTTGAATATTTTCTGTGGATATTGATTGAATGGAAACTTGGTTTGTTTTAGGAAACCAAGCTGACCCGATTCCATCGCAAGAGGAAGGACACCAGTGAGTCGGATACTCAAGCGATATTAGGTGGGTAATGTACTTGTAGTTATTGTGTGATTAGGCAATTTCTTGCCTATGTATGAATATATGTTATATGTTATGTATGTTTAAACATGATGATTTGAATGATTTTGATTTCTTATACTTTGAAAGAATTATAAGAATGGATAGCATTAACTTTTGATTCTAAGCATGTTATGCCTCGACTTGGTCATGACATTTTGACTAAATGCAAAGTATGAAAGCATACCATATGATAAAATGATTATGAGCATGATTATGTGCTTTTGTTTGGTGAGTGGAACCATTTAGATTAAATCACGTGCCGTCGACAAAGAGCCTTTTCGGCTGCCGCTTGGCCTATGAGATCCTAATGGACTCATTTACGTTCGAGTGTAAACTTCAGGTTTCTCCTTTTGTTTCCATGGAACCCTCGAGCCATTGTGATGTGCATTGCATATGTGAATTATTCATTATGAAGCATACTTTGTGACATATTTGTGAGTTGAACTAACTATCTTTGAATGCGTGTATTATTGGCTTAACATGTAAAAGCTAGGATTGATGTAACACGTATATAATATATATATACATTCATATACTTGAATTTGTGCTAATTGCGATGGCTATAATTATATTAATACGGTCACTGAGCTCAACCCATTATTTTCCTCCTCAAGTGCTGGCAAGACATCGATTGATCCTTGCCAGGCATCGAAGAACTCCGTAGTAGTTAGAGATCATTGTACTAAGTTAGTATTTTAGCTGGCCCCCGAGCATGTCATCATTGAGCATATTTCATGTATTTTGGATTTAGACTTATTTGTATTATGTATGGTTGATAACACTTTTTGAACTTGTTTTGGATTATAATGGCATGAAGCCCTTTAGTTACGGGGTGTTTAATTCATGTTTTGAATGCATGTGTAAGCGCTTGATTGTATGAGAATGTTTCTGTGTGTGTGAATTATGAATTGAACTATGTATGTGTAACATCCCGTTACTGTTAGCAAGGGCATTATGGTAATATTGGGTCAGACTGATAGGTTCCATTGCATTCACTGATTGAGCGTGTTATTGGCCTCTAATTATAGAGGAACATGTTTATTGCATATGCATTTATTCATAGGTACAGGCATTCATGATTTTTCGGCATTTTAATTGTGATTATGAATTGATTGAACGTGAATGGAAGCTAGAACCCGAATGGATTATGATTGATTGATTGAGAAATTAAGAGTAAGTGGGCTTGAGTGGCTGATTTAAAATAGTCTAAGAGTGATTGGCTACTGATTGTTACTTATAGGAAATTTTTGGGAAATTCGAGAGAAAATGCCCGGACCGAAAATTTTGAAGTGACCGACCGATTATTGTATAATCTTGAAAGAATTGTCCAATGGCAAAGAAAATATTAGAGTTATCTTGTTAGGAAATTAAAATGTTGAGCCATTGAAATTTAGAGACTGAAATTTGGATGATTTAGAGACTATGCCTATAAATAGCTAGGTTTGAAATTTGGGGATTTACCACAAGGCTTGAACATTTCTTCTTGTCTTCCTCCTCCATTTACGATCTTGATTCCTCCCACCGGTGAGGATTCTTTGATCTTTCTTTATGGTTTCTTCTCATTATGCTATGTAGCTGGTTTATTGTGATTGATGAAGGTTGAGAAGGATTGAGAGTGGGTTATCGTTGATTTGAAGGATTTTAGGGGTTCGGTGATTTTTAGAGATTTGTGGATTGATCTTGATTGGTAAGTTTTAATGGCTTTAATGTTGTTATTAATGGTTGTTTGAGCATTTATGGCATTTATTATGGTTGAGTTGAGTAGTTGAGAGTGTTAATGGAGGTTTTAGAGAGATGGACGAAAATCGATCGGAGAAGAAGGAAATCCCAAAGCGTCATGACGTCTGAGTGCGGCCTCGCCGGGCGAAAAATATTGTGCTCGCTTCACATGCGTCTCGTTGTTTGACCTTGGCGCACTTCCTCGCCTCATGGCCTCCAGAATGAATTGCTGGCCATGCAGCGATCTTCATGCCAATGACCGAACCATTCTGGCGCCGTGAAGGATTTCTGATTGGATTAATTTTAGTTTATTGGGTATAATTTATGGTATAGACCTCCGATTGAGGTGATTCTTGATTCATTCGAACTAGAGAAAGAGGTCTACAATTGAGGATAATTATGGGAGTTAGAATTTAATTTAAATAGTATTGATTTATCGAGATTAAGGTCGATTATGATTAGGGTGACCTAAATATTGAATTGAGACAATTGGAGTTTTAAATGGGATTTTCAATAAAGGTGTTGACCCAATGAATAGGGAACTATTATAGGAAGTATGAATTGAGAAATTTAAACTGAATTTTAGGATGGGATCAATTATTGTCGATCAATTGAGCTACAGAGTTAGAATGGGGCATAAGAGTTATAAATTGGGTTTTAACGGGGAAAATCGTGAGCATGCATTGTACATAATTCTCTTGAGACATATGCATTCTTGAATAGCAATTGAGCATCTAATAATGAGGCATGTTTCTTTGTTATAGAGCGCCGTTGGATGCGTCATTCCACGGACATTCTTTGGAACTTCCAGGCGTAGCTTGGAAATGTAAGTGAAGTAACCTAGTTAGTTTCTCAAATTCTGTTGTCTAAGTGCTCGATGTGAATTACTTGCCAAATGTGAAATTGCATGATTCTTGAAATATACATGATCGAATGGTATGCTTTGTACGTATTGGATTGGACTCTTGCATGACATTTGAGAAATACAATCTTTGGGCTTTTATAGCCATACACCGAATTCTTGAACAACTGCATTGCATGCATAAATGCATAATCGGATAATGGATATGTGACCCAAGTTGCTATTATCCTTGAAAGAGCCTCGAGCTCGAACACTTTGTAATAATAGGGCCTCGAGCCGAGGGAAAATCACACGTGTCCCCCGAACAATCGATCGAGCACTTGGGCACAATCTTTGAATAAGCGGAAAGAGTCTCATATGCATTGTATACACATGGTGATTGAATTACGACACTTATCAATTATGTGATGACATTAGAGATTGCAAATTGTTACATACTCTTGTGAGCAGTTGCATGATAATCATAAATTGTTATGTGTTATTGTAAATTGTTATTTGACACTGCTTATCGTTATAGACTACGTAACTTGCTATATAATATTAATTGAATATTTACGTTGCTATGCTGACGTAATTTGGCGTAATGCATGATTTGAGTGAACCATCGATGATGGTTTCTCACTTTGAGTTCGCAAACTCACCCAAAATTGCATCTAATTTTTTCAGATCGTTAGTGTAGACCCCAGCTCTGGAGATAGTCTTTTCTGCCGTGCTGACGTCTTGGCAAGAGAAGTGATGGCAAATAGGTCTGGTCAACGGGTTGGACTTTTGAGGGCGACTTAGGATGATCTTGTATCGGTTTCCTTTTGGTTTTGTTTAGGGGTGATAGACTTGTCTATTCTCGCTTCGGATGATTGTACCGGATGATTATTTTGGATTTTAAAAGTTCTTGATTTACTTTATATTATGGTTTAATTATTGTGATGCCATGTGATTATTAGTGGGAATGTTACGGTGGTGCACCTTTATCGTGGGATACGTGTGGAGCGACCTCCCAAGCGTCGATGTGTACCCTACTGATGAGGGACGCTACATTAAGTGGTATCAGAGCATGGTTTGGCATCTTTTGGGATTAGTGAAATTAAGTTGGAATCACTGTAAGAATAGTGGAATTGATCGAAATTTCTTGTCTGTTTTAGGTCATCCGTCCTTGGAGATCTAGTTGAGTTACCAGCTGACCTGGAATTGGTAGGAGCTAGTAGGGAGTCTCCTGCGCCTCATTCAGAGGAGTTGCCTTCTCGAGTTCCTGTGAGACGGGAACGGAGATATGATCAATTGCGTAAGGCGGGGTTGATTTCTATGGCGGCCTGCGACCTCGCAGAGGTCGAGGAATGGCTAGAGAGGACTGAGAGAGTCCTCGATCAGATGGACTGCGACCCGGATGAGCGTTTTGACTATGCCGTCTCCTTGCTACAGGGTCCTGCATATCAGTGGTGGAAGACTATCCCGGGCAGTACCACCAGGGCCTGTACAATCGACATGGGATGACTTTACGAGGGCCTTGAAGGACAATTTCATGCCCAAGATCTATCTCGAAATGAAGTTGCGGGAGTTCTGTAGAGTCGAGACAGAGAGCGATTGACCGTGGCCGACTATGAGTGTTGTTCAACGAGTTAGTGGTTTATGCTTCTTCATTGGTAGCTCTTGAGGGTGGCAGTGTCGACGTTTGAGCGGACTCAATCTGGAATCCGTACCTATTAGGCTAGATCCGATATGGGCGCTTTATTGAGTTGAGGCTGCGGTGAGGATCGGCGATTCTTGAGGACACAGATGGTGAGGCCGGTTAGGAGATCGGGACGAGATCTAGTGATAGCCAGAGCGATCTTTGGCAGAGGGTATAGGCAAGGGCAAGTAGGCCCTTGGATCTGCAGAGGGCTAAACGGACGGGTCATGGGCAGAGGGCAGATTTGTACTGATTGTTAGTGGTGGCGGCGATGCAGAGTTTGAGCGATCGCTCCTTTATGTGAGCATTGTGGCAAGAGACACAAGTGGAAATATCGATGGTATGCCCGAGCCTATTTGAGGTGTGGTTCGATGGACCACCTAGTGAGGAACCGCCAGAGACTTTGGGGAGCCCATCTCTATGACTAGAAGATCAAAACAATACCACGGTTGCAAAGAGAGCCGTGGAGGTGGATCAGATGGATGGAAGAGCGAGGTGACGGAGGTCCACAGTGGTCGGTCGAGGAATCGGCGGCGAAAGCGACCATGTGTAGGTCTATGCCATGACTCGGCGGAGGCCAGTTCTCTCGATATTGTTGCGGGTATGCTTCGATTTGGTTTTGAAGCATATGCATTGTTGGATCTGGATCTACTCGTTCTTTCATTGACCGCATTTAGCATGTAGGCTGCGTGGGATGGCGGAGAGGTTCTGATATGGGTTAGGTGAGTACACCTATAGGTACGAATCTGTTGTGGGAGAGATCTGTATGGGGTGTCAGTTCAGATCGATCGGCGATTCTAAGTGCCGATCGATCGTTTTGCCTCCGAGGAGATTGATGTGATATTGGGATGGGTGGTTGATCGCGTGGGGCTATCATGGATATTATACTAAGGAGGCGGATTGAGTCTCTGGTCGCCCCAGAAGTGGTTTTGAGGGTTAGTCGGGTAGTGCGGCGAGGATGATATCCTTCTTGAGTGCCCCGAGATTGATGCAGGGAGGCGTGAGGCCTATCGGCTCACGTAGTGGATTTTAAGTCGAGCCGAGATTGCAGGATGTTCCGTAGTCGTGGAATTTCTAGATGTGTTTCAGGAGTTCTGGGATTGCCGCCAGAGCGGGAGATAGAGTTTGAGATTGATCTGCTTCCGATGCAGCTTATATCGATCCCTCCGTATAAGATGGCATCGTGGGGCCGAGAGAGCTTAAGGCTCGATTCACGAGCTCTTGGATAAGGGTTCATTAGACCGAGTGTTTTACCACGGGGAGCTCGGTATTGTTTGTGAAGAAGAAGGACGGAACGAGGCTGTGCATTGATTATAAGCGGTTAGATCGGGTGACAGCGAAGAATAAGTATCCACTACCCAGGATTGACGATTTATTTGATCGGTTGTAGGAGCTCGGTGTTCACCAAGTGGACTGAGATCGAGGTTATTACCAGATTGAGGATTGCAGAGGCGATGTGCCTAAGAAGTGCTTCGAGGCGATGCACGGCATTCGAAGTTCCTAGTGATGCCGTTTGGGTTGACTAATGCTCCGGCGTGACCTTCATGGCTTTGATGAATAGAGTTTTCATCCTACGGATCGATTCGTGATAGTATTTATTGAAGATATTACGGTCTATTAGAGGTAGATAGGGCATCTTGAGCACCCGAGGATTGTTCTCAGTCATAAGAGAGGCGGTTGTTAGCCAAATTCACTATGGTGAATTACGGCGATGAGATTGTGTTTACGAGGCACGTGGTGTCGTTGAGGTATCGGTGAATCCTCACAAGATAGAGGCGCTATGAGTTGGGAGATTCGAGGTGTGTGCCGAGTTGCGGAGTTTCTAGGATTGGCGGATATTACGGAGGTTCGTCGAGGGTTTTCGTTGATCTCGCCTTTACAAAGCTATTGAGGAAGAATGTGCCATTTAGATGGTCTGAGGAGTGCCAGAAGAGCTTTGAGGAGCTTAAACATCGGTTGACTACTGCACCGGTGTTAGGCATTCCTTCTAGTACTGGAGGCTTTGTGGTTTACAGTGATGCCTCGCATTAGGGATTGGGATGTGTATTGATGCAGCATGGGAGAGTTATAGCGTATGCTTCGAGACAGTTGATGTCTCACGAGGTGAATTATCCAGTGCATGACTTGGAGTTAGCCGCAGTGGTATTTGCTTTGAAGATTTGGAGACATTATCTGTATGGGGAGACGTTCCAGATCTTCACCGATCATAAGAGCCTCAGATATCTGCTGAGTCAGAGAGAGCTCAATCGAGGAGAGAGGAGATGGATAGATTTATTGAAGGACTATGACGCATCGATTGAGTATCATCGAGGGAAGGCCAATGTGGTGGTCGATGCCTTGAGTAGGAGATCGCATGGGAGTGCGGCTCGAGTTGAGTTTTAGAGGTTACAGTGCGATTCATTGAGAGCTCTAATGTACAGATGGATTTGAGTCGATAGAGCTCGATTGCTACTCCGAGGCCGAGGCCGATGTTACATGACAGATCGAAGAGCTCGGGATCAAGACCAGTGTTAGTGAGGCTGATTGAGAGAGTCCAGCGATCTTGATTCGGAGTTTGAGTTGAGAGATGAGGCGTTATGGATGGGGCAGAGCTGTGTGCCTGATATAGATGATTTGAGGCGGAGATCCTAGAGGAGGCACATGTAGCTGTCTATACGCTATGCATCCTGCACGACCAAGATGTATCGTACTCGAGACAAATTTACGGTGGCCTGGTATGAAGAGGCAAGTGGCGGAGTATATGTCCAGGTGTCTGACGTGCCAGCAGGTTAAGGCTGAGCATCAGGCTCCAGTGGATAAGTTGCATTCGTTGCCCATCCCGGAGTGGAAATGAGAGCGAATTATCATGGATTTTGTGATGGGTTTGCCTAGGACACCGAGGCAGCATGATGCTATCTGGGTCATAGTGGATCGATTGACCAAATCGGCTCACTTCTGCCAGATGAGGAGAGCAATACTCGATCGGTTGGCCCAGAATTATGTGGCGAAGATTATGCGGTTGCATGGGGTTCCTTTGTCGATAGTATCGCATGGGGATCCCGTGTTCACCTCGAGTTACGGAAGAGCCATGAGACTACTATGGGTTCGAGGTTGAACTTCAAGATCGCATTTCATCCTCGAATGGATGGATAGAGTGAGAGGATGATTAAGGCTGCTGAGGACATGCTTGGGGTGTGCATTGGAGTTCAGAGGATCATGGGATCGATGATTTAAAGATCGATCGAGTTTGCATATAATAACCAAAGATCGAGTAGTATTGATGGCACCGTATGAGGCCTTGTATGGGAGGCCGTGTCGATCACCACTTGCATCGGGATGAAGAGGGTATGAGATCGACAGAGGGTCTCGAGTGATTCAGATATAAAGTAGTACTTCACCATAGTATCCACCGAACGCCTGTAGGTCATTCCAAACATATCCTACGATAAGAGATCACTACTAACAACCACCACTAGACTTCTCATGGCATCGTAATCATAAAGCAAGACAAAGAAATTGGCCACTTTTCAAAACTAAACTGATTCCGCTTCATTCATTCAAAATTTAGAAATTTACAACCTGTCAAGATTTTCCGCCTATACACGTGCCAAAACACCGCACACTAAATACCATACAATAATGTACAACTAATGATCTAACTATAAGTCTCCAAAAAGAAAGCCCAATGACCGACCTTCGAGCCATCGCCTCTCGCTAATCCACAAGACACTCTACAGTCCCCGAGGAGCTATCCGCCTACACTTAAGCCTGAAAAATAGATTGCAATTTTGGATGAGTTTATAACTCAATGAGAAACCATCATCGATGGTTCTCCCAATTCACGATCACATAAGCATGATACTGACGCATCCAAAGAATTATACAAAACACAATACTAATACAATCACAAGACAATTATCATCAGATACAGATCACAATCCGCAGTCATAGAACACCTATATATATCCAAATAAGTATAAGTGCAAATATTCGTCCAAGATGCAATGCACATGTGACTCTTTTCCAGCTCATTACAGATTGTGACCGAGCGATAACAATGAATCAAGATAGATCGTGGGGAGAATGATCTCCGTCGAGCTCGAGGCTCTCGTTCAGTAATGTCGAGCTCTAGGCTCGGTCAAAGATGATGACATCTCGGTTCACAATTTTCCTTTTAGCAAGGTGTGATGCATTTGTGCATGAATGCACATGCTCCATAGCGATTAACATGATATGTCACGCCCTAATATACGATTCAATTAAACAATTGCCTAATGCTCAATTCACATCAATAAAGCCATATATAATTCACGAATCCCGTAGGGCAATCAAATCACAAGAAACACGTAGATCGATAACCATCTAGGTTACTCACTAATCACTTCGCTAACGCCGGAAGTCTCGCAACGTCTGTGGATGACGCTCCAAGCGTGCCTCTATAACAATTAAAAAGAGTACACGTTACCAACTGTATAATTAGAGATATCAAACAATGCACATGAAACAATTAAAACATACACAACGCATGTTCATGGCATTCCTACCTAATCCAAAATTTTCCCAATTTCTATAAATGAAATTCAATGACTCACGAGTCCGATGCCTCAAGAATCGGGTCAATCGGGTGTCGGACGGACAAGTTATAAGCAAAAGAATGAAAAGGTCAGTACAAGTCGACTTATTTGAGAAGACAAGTCGACTTGCCCTTTTGATGCATAAGTCGACTTATTTAAGATACAAGTCGACTTATCTTACTCCCATGACAGATCTGGAGAACTTTCTCCAGCATGCCAAACAGTGCAACATTTTATAAAATCCGTAACTTTCAATTCCTTTGTCAAAAATTACACAATAATTATACTCATAAATATCCCAATGTTATCAACAACTTTCATGAACAACCCAAAATCAAATTCAATTGATAACTAAGTCAAATAATTCAATCAATGATGCTGCCCAGAAATCACCAAATCTGGACAGTAATGTTCTATCAAGCATAACTCTCTGTACACAAGTCAAAAAATGACTACCTTATATCATTGGAAAGATAAAACCACATACTTCAAGTTTCATGAAGAGCTTAAGAACCAATTCCATCAATAACCAATCCAAAACTCTTATACAAGTTTCTGTCATGATCAGCAGCTAACACCTTTATGCAGGTTTAGGATTTGAAAATTCATAACTCCAAATCTGATCTCCAAAAATTACGTTCTATATACCCTTTTCAAGATAAATGTTTCTTCTACAACTCTTCAGAAAATCACTAAAGCTAATTCAATCCACAAAAAATCGATAAAATTGCTACTAATCAGAATGTGCACCAAATCCACACTTAGTCTAGGTTTCCACAAAATGCTCAAAACCAGTCAAGAGTAAACAGCTCATATCTCCCAATATACATCTCGAAAAATAGCAAGATCAGTTGGAATGGAAATCTAACTTAATATGCTTCAACTTTCATGAAGATCATTTTCCCAAATTCCATGTCAATTAATTTATAAAAATCAGCAAAACACTTTGGTCATAACTTCGGTTACTGTTCACAGACACAAAAACAAAAACTTTCCATGCAAATTTTCGACCTTTTTGAGTTACAATTTAACAACACCTATTTCACACAAAATCGTAGCCAACAAGCTCAAGTTTAATTGGGAACAAACCGTACCCCATTTACTCACCTACACAATGAGTTATGATCAAAACATTGCAATAGGTTCAATATCCATTTTCCAGCTTTCATCTTCAACTTAACTCCTATCACTTCTAATACCAATTCCACATGCATAAGCATCCTAATGAAAAAGAAATAAGCTACTAGACCATTCATACATTCACTTAGGTTCAACATACACTCTCAACACAATAGCAAGTTAAACACATACTCTATTATCACTCAATCTTCACCTTCTCATCAAACTAACTTCAAATCACCATACATATAACATGAAACATGGAACTTACCTAATTAAGTCACTAAATCTCCAAATTCTTCAAAGGAAAACCCCAAGACTTATCTTGCTCCACTACCCACGTAAATCATCATCTTTAGGGTTGAAAAGAAAACAACTTTTTGATGGAAAGAAGAACAAAGTAGCAGGGTATAAGATGTTTATCAATAAGGAACTTGAATGATCAAAGCTCACTAAGGAAGGGAAGAAGAGAGGCACGAAATGGAAGGAAAAATTCACCAAAAGCTTCTAAGAAGAGAGAGTGTCGTGAGTGAGGGGAGTGACTAAGCTTGAAAGAAGAAAAACCTAAGTTACTTAAACAAATACATGGCTAATATCATGCCATGTGTCCTACCATGTGTCAAGCCTTCATTCCATCTTCATTTAATAAATTAAACCCAAATTTCCACACTTTTACACTTGTCTAATACCCATATGGCCACATATCCATGATTCTACAACCCTTGACCCATTGGTCTCATCACCCATATATATTTTTTCCAGTCCGGATTTAACCCTAAAAATTCTTAAAAATTTCCTAAAATTCTCCAAAATTGGAAAATCATTATTGACACTCTTCAAATATTTTTTAAAGATTAATAACCCATAATTCTCAAGATTCTCAACCAATTACGCTTATAACCAAAATAAACCGGAACGCCAATGTATGCATGTACAATGTCTTCACGTGCAACAATGTCTTTTTTTCACACTACAATTATGTCACTAAAGGGATGAAGGATACTAATAAACCGTATCACTCTCATCCTATGACAATTTACTATTATGCCCTTCCCGTTGAGGGTGGGATGTTACACAGTGGATAAGGTATAGTTGATCCGGAGTCGCATCAAGGCGGCTCAGGACAGACAGAAGAGCTATGTGGATCAGCATCGACGAGAGATGGAATACAGTGTAGGGGACAGAGTGTTTCTCCGAGTGTCTCCTTGGAAGGGAGTACTGAGGTTTGGCCGTAAGGGCAAGTTGAGCCCTCGGTATATTGGTCCGTATGAGATCCTTGAGAGGATAGGACCGTTGGCTTACAGATTGGCATTACCGAGTGAGTTGTCCCAGATGCATGACGTGTTTCATGTTAATATGCTCCGACGGTACTGCTTCGGACTGACGCATGTGATTCCGCTCGGAGATTGAAATAGCCGATGATTTGAGTTATGTTGAGAGGAGTGCAGCATTATATGATCGCGAGTCAAGCGGTGAGGAACAAGGTGATTCCATCAGTGAAAGTCCTTTGAAGAACCACTTTTCGAGGAAGCTACATGGGAGACCGAGGAGCATATGAGGAGTCGATCCTCATTTATTCGATCGGACATGTATTAAATTTTGAGGACGAAATTTTTATTAGGAGGGTGAATTGTAACATCCGCTATCGTTAGCGGCATTATGGTAATATTGGGTCGATCGATAGTTCCATTGCATTCACTAATCGAGCGTAGCATCGGCCTCTAATTATAGAGAACAGGTTTATTGATATGCATTTATTCATAGATACAGGCATTCATGATTTTCGGCATTTTAATTGTGATTATGAATTGATTGAATCGTGAATCGGAAACCCACGAATCGATCGGATTATGATTGATTGATTGAGAAATTAAGAGTAAGTGGGCTTGAGGACTGATTTGAAATAGTCTAAGAGTGATTGGCTATTGATAGTGACTTATAGGAAATTTTCGTAAAATTCGGGAGAAAATGCCCGACCGAAAATTTTGGAGGACCGATCGATCGATCAGATAATCTCAAAGAATTATCCAATGGCAAAGGAAATATTAGAGTTATACTGTTAGGAAATTAAAATGTTGACCCATTGAAATTTAGAGACTGAAATTTGATCGATTTAAAGACCTATGCCTATAAATAGCTAGGTTTGAAATTGGAGGATTTACCACAAGGCTTGAACATTTCTTCTTCTTCCCTCCTCCATTTGGCGATCTTCGATTCCTCCCACCGGTGAGGATTCTTTGATCTTTCTTTATGGTTTTCTTCTCATTATGCTAGCCTAACTGGTTTATTGTGATTGATGAAGGTCGAGAAGGATCGAGAGTGAGTTATCGTTGATTTCGGGATTTTAGGGTTACGGTGATTTTGAGAGATTTGTGGATTGATCTTCGATTGATAAGTTTTAATGGATTTAATGTTGTTATTAATGGTTGTTTGAGCATTTATGACATTTATTATGGTCGAGTTGAGTAGTTGAGAGTGTTAATGGAGGTTTTAGAGAGAATGGACGAAAATCGATCGGAGAAGAAGGAAATCCCGCACGTCATGACGTCTGCGCGCCTCGCTGCCCATTAGAAAATATTAGGCTCGCCATGCTGCCTCGTTGTTTGACGCCAAGTGGCCGCTCTTCGCCTCACGGCGCCCGTAATGGATTGCTCATCGCGCGAAGTGCCTTACGCTTGTAGCGAACCATTTTACGCCGCAGCGAGAGCTTCTCGTCGCTGACAAAGGGATTTTCTGATTTGATTAATTTTAGTTTATTGGGTATAATTTATGGTATAGACCTCCGATCGAGGTGATTCTTGATTCATTACGAACTAGAAAGAGGTCTATAATTGAGGATAATTATGGAGTTAGAATTTAATTTAAATGGTATTGATTTATCGAGATTAAGGTCAATTATGGTTCTTAGTGACCTAAATATTGAATTGAGACAATTGAGTTTTAAATGGGATTTTCAATAAAGGTGTTGACCCAATGAATAGGGAATCATTAGGTGAAGTATGAATTGAGGAATTTGAACTGAATTTTAGGATGGAATCAATTATTGTCGATCAATTGAATCATGAAAGTTAGAATGGGGCATAAGAGTTATAAATTGGGTTTTAGCGCCGAAAATCGTGAGCATGCATTGTATATAATTCTCTCGAGACATGCATTACCGAATGGCTTAATTGAGCATCTAGTAATGGGATTGTGTTTCTTGTTATAGAGGCGCCGTTGGATCGTCATTCCACGGACATTGCCGGAACTTCGAGCAAGAGCTTCGAAGTAACAGTGAGTGACCTAGTTGGTTTCTCAAATTCTGATCGCTCAAGTGCTCAATGTGAATTACTTGCCAAATGTGAAATTGCATTATTATCAAATATACATGATCGAATGGTATGCTTCATCAGATTAGATCGACTCTCGCATGACATCGAGAAATACAATACTAGGCTTTTATAGCCATACATCGATTATCAAACATCGCATTGCATGCATAAATGCATAATCGGATAATGGATATGTGACCCAAGTTGCTATTATCACCGAAAAGAGCCTCGAGCTCTAACATCGATCGACCGCCTCGAGCCCGGGGAGAAATCACAGACGCGCCCCCATCGAACACCGATCGAGCACTTGGGCACAATCTCAATAATCGGAAAAGAGTCTCATATGCATTGTATACACATGACCGATTGAATTCGACACTCACTTGAATTATGTGATGACATTAGAGATTGCAAATTGTTACATGCTCATCGTGAATCGCTTGCATGATATCCGTAAATTGTTATGTGTTATTGTAAATTGTTATTTGATCTCGCTAATCGTTATAGACTCATCGTAACTTGCTATATAATCACATTAATTGAATATTTACGTGCTATGTCAGACGCAATTTGGCGTAATGCATGATTTGAGTGAACCATCGATGATGGTTTCTCCTTTGAAGTTCGCAAACTCACCCAAAATTGCATCTAATTTTTTCAGGATCGTTAGTGTAGACCCCTAGCTCCGAGATAGTCTTTTCTCCGCCGTCTTGGCGTCTTTGTGAAAGAGATGCGCACATGGTCGTCGGCCACCGGTTGGACTTTTGAGGATGACTTAGGATAGATGCTTGTATCGCTTCCTTTTGGTTTTGTTTAGGGGTGATAGACTTGTCTATTCCGCTACGGATGATTGTACGGATGATTATTTTGGATTTTAAAAGTTACCGATTTACATTATATTATGGTTTAATTATTGCGATGCCATGTGGATTATTAGTGGAATGTTCGGTGGTGCACCTTTATCGGGGATACGTGTTTGAGCGACCTCCCAAGCGTCCCGATGTGTACCCTACGGGGGCGCCACAAGATGGATGTTGGGATCGGTCCGATGTGTTTAGGAGCTCGTCATTTGGCCCGAGAGAGCCACCTCGGGATTAGGGATCCGGGACCCAGGCCCTACAATAGTAATGGAATCACTCAATTGTCTAGTTACATATTCAGTGATCACACTATTTCCACTATTTCCTCATTTATTTCGGATTACACACAATTTCACATTCAGTCTCAAAACACATACATATGATCACAACGATATGTCTTAACATACCCATATGACACTGCGTGTGTAGCGCCCCCTTACCGTAGAGTACCCACCGGAACACCCGTAGGTCATTTCAGTACAAATCCTACGATAAGAGAGAACTATAGACAAGCAACTCTAAACTCCACATGGCATCACAACAATAAAACAGTAATATGAAATTAAAACTTTTTAAAACCAAACTGTGTTCCATTTCATTTCATCAAACTCAGTAATTTATACAACTGTTAATGTTCTCAGTCTGTACATCACTCTGAACACTTAACCCAAAATACTTTATATAACAAGACAAAAATAGCAGTCCTAACTAGGTCATCTTAAAAGAAATCCCAGTTGACCGACCTTTGAGCCATTGTATCTCTCGCCAGTCTGATCTACGCGGCTCTACAGTCTCTCAGGAACTATCCGTCTATCCTCGATCCTGAAAAATAGGTTGCAATTTTTGGTGAGTTTTCGAACTCAGTGAGGAACCATTATTGATGGTTCGCCCAATCCATGCATCACACAAACAAATTACGAAATAAGACAACACGTAATCATACGATCACATACAAAGAAAAAGGCATTTCGTGTATTCATTATTCAAATTCAATATGTATGCAATGCACATGTGACACTTTTCTATTTTATTACAAGTGTTTTGATCGAGGGCTTACATAAACAAGAAGCGATGAAGCGACGCCTAGGGAGTAGGATTATCTCCTTCAAGCTTGAGGCTCGCTTCGATGATCGATGGCGACTCGTCACAACTATTCTTATCCGCTTACGATCTGTAGTGAAATGCATATGCCCAATTTAACATTCAATTAACAGTTAGGGAATCACAATCAATCACAGTAATAGCAAACAAGTAACAATTAACACATCAAAGCACTTCTATGTCAAATCTCCCAATTCATCGGACCACCTATCCGGAATCCAGTCAGAAACAAACGCAACCACTATTCCCACCATTATTCTCCACATTAGACATATAATAATTGAACGAAAACCATCTCAGTCACTCACCTATTACTTCTGAGCTAATGCCGGGAAGTCTCTGCTACGTCGGTAGGTTGACGCTCCAATTGTGCCTCTATAATAATAAGAGAAGATAACTATTACTAATTTTCCAATCAGAACGAGTTAATGATGCATACGTAACAATTAAAAGGTGTACAATGCATGTGCATGATATTCCCAGCCCTAAAACCACAATTTTCAATCACAAAAATCCGTCTAAAAGGTAGAAATCTTATAGTACTTGTTGGACCCCGAACCTTGAGTGGAAATTAGAATGAGTGTTTTTGTATATAAATTGTGTTATAGATGATTATGATATTAGAATGTGTTATTAATGGATGATGAGTTGAGAAACTTTAAGCGTGAACCATGATTAGATATGTAAGATATTATGGAAAAGTAAGAGATTATGAATGACAAGATGCTATAAATTGAGGTTGAGATTTGGATGAATTCCAAATGATAGTTGAATTGTTATAAATGATGTGAAATTAAGAAGAAGTGTAGTTAGAATAAATGTTAAGTTATGCATGAGAATGAAAATGAGTATGCTGATTTAAGGGAAATTAGGAAATGATTGAAATAGAATTGACCAAAGTTGCCTTATTTGAAGTTGTAGCTTGTTCTTTTATCTTTCCAACGAGACTATATGTGCAAGTTTTCGAGATCGGAGTTAAGAGTTATAGTTGCTACAAGTTATGATGTTATATAAGATTTATGTTTGTGACAGCTATGATGAATGTTTGAAATATGAAGTTTTGATGAACCAATTTAGTTGAGATTTGAGAAGTTCATGAATTGAATTTGTTGCTTGAAGTGTTATGAAGTGTTTAGGCCTTTGAATAAGTAAATATGTGAAAATAATATGTGTTTATGAAGTTAGTTTTGATGGAGGAAGCTTTGGAAAAATGGTTAAAGGGGTTTTGGAAAAATGCATGTCCGTTAAACGGACATGTGAGTCCGTTAAACGGACCTTTAAGGGTCAAAAGGACCCCTTCCCTTGCTCATGTCCGTTAGGCGGACATGGATGTCCGTTTAACGGACATTATCGGATGAATTGGTACAGTTTGGGTCGTATGTGTCCGTTAAACGGACATGCATGTCCGTTTAACGGACAGCTACGGGTCACCTTGGGAAAAATACGATTTTAACCAGTTTTAAGGCCGAATCTCATTTTGAGGCCTCTAATACGAGTCGTAGATATCGATGTTATCTTTCAAATGGCACATGAACAAAAGCATTTGAATATTTGTAGAGAAAGTTATGGCGTTTGCTCCAAAAGAGTTTCAAATCGCTTTAGGGTTTGAGCATATTGTATTGTTTTGATCATAACTCACTCATCCGACCTCGGATTGAGGTGATTCTTGAAGCATTGAATTCCTAACACATGTATATTTCTCTCCATGAAACTTTGTATCAATTGAAATTGAATTGAAAGAGTTTGATTAAATCTTATGATAATCGGAATGATTTGTTCCATTCTGATCTTGCTAATTTCCTTCCTCATCCGATCTTGCCAAGTTTTTTGCTTATATCTTTTCCGTTCGACATCCGAATGACTTGGTTCTTGAAGCGTTGGATTTCTAAGACAATGAATTTCATGTTATGTGAAAATTATAAATTTTAGAGCTTTAATTGAGTAAGATTATTTGAATCAAAGTGAGTCAGGAAAGTTTCTGAGCATAGTTCAGTATTTTGAGAAATTCGGGATCTGTGGAGATCCGATTGAAGCAATGTTTGAGGCATTATGAAATTAATACATAGAGGAATAATTCTCTAGAAGGAGGTTTTGGCTAATTCCTCCAATTTGATGGTGAAAATAAAGTCCCAAAGTAAGCATGAAATGAAATAAATTCAGGGGCAGTTTTGGAAGTCCACTTAAAGAGTAAGTTTATAAGCCTTACAAGGAGGGGCAACTTAGTCTTTTCTCAATCATTTAATGAGCTGGCACTATATAAAGGGGGCTGGCTGTTGTGTGGAGAAGGGAAGCCCATGAAAATTGAGTGAAAGAAACAAAGAGAGGATGAGAGAAGAGAGAGCATCCGGCGATGGAGAAGAAAGAAGAGAAAGGTATGCTAGGGTTTCAAAAATTTTGGGGTTCAAGCTTGGTTTTTCATTGATTCATGAAGGAAAAAGATGGAAAATGATGAAAGCTTGCCTTGGGAACCAAGAAATTCGAATTTGGAAGAGGAGAAGAGGTAAGAGGAAATCTTTAAGCTTAAAGTTTTTGATGAATTTTTGGTTGAGAATCATTGGAAATCTTATGGGTTTCGGTTTTCAAGTAGTTTTGATAATTATGACTGGGTTATGTTTGATTTGAATGAAAAGAAATAAGGGCTATACCCACTTGTATGAGTTAGAGATTTTAGAAGTGCTTGATTTAGATATCATGAAATGAGTATGGGCTTGTAAATTATGTAATCAATTTTGAGAATTATGATGGTTATAATGTTGGACTTGGTGGATTATGGCTTAGGTAATTGTAAATTGGAAGAACAAGGAACCTATGGACAAGTTGAAGCATTGGACAAGCTTATGGCATGGATGTAAGGTGGGTAATATGTTTGTTTTACAAATTTTAAGCTATTTGTAAGTTTTAGAAAAGTCAAGAAAGTGATCATGTTTTATAAGTTAATGTTTTGGCAAAATGATTGAATCAAGTGAATTTGAAAAGATTATTAATGATTAAGTTCATTGTTTCAAATGGTTTAAGAAAATTCTACGATTATTTTGAACAAGTTTTCATGAATGATTTGAATTGTTTATCCAATGGATTTGAATGATTTTATAAAGTTGAAATACTTGTTTTAGTTCATTATGTTTAATCGATTGAAATTCAATATGTGAACTTGTGTGTTTAAGTGAATTATGGTTTGTGAATTATGTAAATTGTGAAGTGATGCTAAAATGCATATATATGTCATGTTCATGAAATCAAGTTTTCAAGAATGTGTCTTTTGGGCAATGTTTTCAAGTTCATGAATTATATGTTATGTGGGTGCGGCATAGTCCCTCAAGAACCAAATCGCGCACGTTGACTCATGTGTATAGCCTTCTCCGGCTGCCAAGTGAGTGGCACGGAGTTCCTTTTTAGACTCCCTTATGTGTATACGACTACACAAGGCCATTTTATGGAATTATGTAGTTCGTCATGAATTATGGACTTGCCAAACCATTATGATGTGTTATGTGAATTGTCCTTGTTTGAAATGTGATGCATTCATATGTTGAAATTTGTTCATGGTTTGTGAAAAGAAGAATTTGAGATTTACGAGAAATAAGAAAGTAAGGTTTTTAACTATGACATTTTTTGAAAGTGTATATAAGTGTTTTGAAAAGTGAAGTGTTTGTGAAATAAATATTTGATAAAATTTCTATTATGAAATCCTTTATAAGATGGCAAAGTTTTGAGAAACGACTTTTGCTTATTTTTCCACTTAAAAGCATATTATCCACGAGCTCTCTATCTCACCCCCCCTTTCATCCCCATCTCCAGGTGTTCGAGCAGGAGATTGGATGAAAGCGTGACAAGATTTTTATGTTCGTTTTGTATAGATCGTATTTTGTATAAAGTAGAGTTTGATATTGGTTTTGTATAGGTCTTGGATATGGCTTGAATTGCCATACATGTATTACAAGCATGTTCTTTCAGGACGTATGAGAATGATGAAATTGTATAAATTTGAGTATGATATGTATATGATGATTTATGATTTTTGTGGACGATTATGAAATTGTATTGATTTGAAGACCATTTTCACTAATTGCTTCTAAATTAATCTAGAACAATCATCAAAACAATTAGGTCATCAATCCTGCATCATTCACATGTACCTATGTCTCGATTTTCCAAGCCAAAATTCAACCTCTTAGAGCTACAATTAGACAACACCTATTTCACACAAAATTGTAGCCAATCAACTAAAGTTTCATTTGGAACAAACCGCACCTCATTTTCATAACCACACAATTAGTTATGATCAAAACAGTGTAATCAGTACAAAACCAATTTTCTAGCTTTGGTACTAACCTTAGATCCTATCACTTCCAATGCCAATAACACATCACTAAGCATCCAAATGGACAATAAATCAGTCACTAGATCACTCATACATTCACTTAGACCAATAGTCACAATTTTGCAGCACTAAACTCTTCATTTCCATGCAAGAATAATCATCAAGAATCAATCCAAAATCAAGCTAAAACACTTCTAAACCACATCATTCATGCTCACCTTATCAAATCATAATCAACATAACCTTACCCAACAATTCAAGCTATAAATTTCATAACATGAAAGCATCATAAATCATGATCAAGAAACAATAACTCTCATTGAATGCATCTAACAATCATGATTCATGAAATACATAATGAAAGCTTAGCATAAACCTTACCTAATCAAGCTTTTCCAACTTCAATCTCTTCAACTCTTTACTTAATCCTCTAACTCAACACCTTCTCCACTCTCTTCTAACACCATGCATGTGTAAGTTCATCATGGAAAGAAGTTAGCTTAGTTGCATGAAGGAGGGCTCTTAAGGTTGGAGGAAGTGTGACTTAAAGAAGGAGAAAATCGATGGAGGTGGAAAAGAAATGAAGGTTTCGGTTGCTTTTTGAACCAAACAATAAAAATGCCTCTCATTTATTCCTTAACCTTAAAGTAACCGAAAACACAAGGAGAGGAAGAAGACAAAAGCATTTATTCACTTAGGACACTTGGCATATAGAACAAAAAGACAAAATAAGCTAAAGAACAAAACAAGTAATAGGATTTCTTAAGAACTCTAATGAAATTTGACCCATTCAAGTCCAATGGCCCTCATTTCAATCCCAAAATAATATACCCAATATTGTAGTGCCATTGGATAGAAATTTTCGATACCGAATATCAATCGATTCGCCATTTGGCGATTTTTCCGGTCCGAAAAGTTTCTCCGAAAAATTTCAAGAAAATTTCTAAAAAGCCCTTAAAATAGAAAACACACAATGGAGCACTTAGAATAATTTTTTTCAAACACGAAACCACGTTATTCACAATAAAATTGCATTATGCATAAAAACCGGGAATGACATGTATGCATGTACAGGTATTTCATGTGCATAAATTTCACTATTTACCAATACTAGTATGCATGACCAGTCCTAATTAATCCCAATCACTCTCATCATATGCCACATTACAATTCTACCCTTCCCGTAGGGGGTAGGATGTTACAATTCCCCCCTCCTAATAAAAATTTTGTCCGAGAAATTCTTACCTGATTGATTGAATAGATGAGGATATTGTTTCCTCATATGCTCCTCGCCTCCCAAGGGCTTCCTCATTTGAGTGGTTTCGTAGGAACATCCGGAGGTACATCATATGTACTAATGAAAACAAAAATTTTATTCCTGGACTTTCCGAACGCCAGATCCGTGTATCGGATGAAGACATCAACCTAAATAGCCAAAGAGACTATCTCTAAAGGTGATCCACGCAGAGATCGAGAACCTAACCGGATCAAACCCCTTTGACCGGGAATAACTAGAACAGATAAGAGTGCTAGACCCTACCTCATCCGGAGAGCTTGGAATCCACGCTGGAGAAGAGGAGTTGAAGAAGCTTGAAGAATGAAGAAGATGATGGAAAGCTCAAAGAGTGAAAACCCTTTTTCCTTTCTTCCTTGCAATCCACGATGATGCCCTTTAATTTCTCCATTTTCCTTTCTCAAAGGATGAAGAACCAAGAAGAATGAGCATCGATGCTCTCCTAATTTCACATCCACGAGCATCACCCTACTTGTTCCATTTTTTTTGTCTTTTATCATTTAATGAAAAGTGATGACAAGGCACGTAAAAGAACCTTCTTGCCTCTTCCTTTCCTCTTCCACGATATGGCTTAATTTATATAATTAATTAATTAATTAATTAATTAATTAATATAAATAATTGCTAAGGTCCAGCCCAACTGGGCTCATTCCTACCGCTTACGGCCCCTGCAGTTTGAACAACTCGAAACCTTTCTTAGCAATATTGATGTCGCGATCTCATCGACATATCCCAATCCCATCGGGATCCATTTAATCCTAATGTTTCCATAATTGGAACTCGTCCAATTACTATTTTACTGATTCTCTCAAACACTTTATCGCGTGACCCTTTAGTTCCGGCTATGTTGGCCACTTAGATTAACAATTAATCTAAGCAAGTCATGAGCGGTATCTAGCAACACATCATGACCCCAATTGACCGGAAAGTAATCGGTTTGATGTATTCATCATGAACCGATCACGAACCCTTCCATAGTCAATTACAGGCAATTCGTCCTTTCACCATCCTATACCCCACTTGGTTATGAGTATGGTCAGTGTCAACTCTCACTAGACTAAGTCTAGCCCAAGTGATTTTAGTTCTGTCCAGATCCATTACTATATATGTCCCTCAAGACAATCTTCATGACATATCTGCTTTGCCAAAGACTTTCAAGTAATGATCCTTACAAGAGGCCATGGGTATCTCTTCTCATTATTCCGTAAGTGGTGAATCCTTTATTGGCTACTCAATTACCTTCAATACCTCAAACCGTACTCCAAGCACCCACCCTATGAGTTACCTCCGAAGGCAACAAGAAATGGAGTCAAAGCACGTGATCAAGATTCAAGATATCCTCGAGTACCTCAAGTCAAGGATACTTGCACCATTGCTATGATGAGATTATCACCGACATTAGAATAAGATATCCATGTGATGATCTCATGACAGTCATCCAATGTACTTACGACCGCTAGTAAGCATCCACATGTCAATTCTAAAATATCTCATATTTACAGCTTCGAGATCCACCGCTGATCCAATCGAGGAATATGACATGTGTTAGTCTATCCGGATTAATGATGTCCAAATCATTAATCCTATGACTAGGATAATTTAGATAATGACATAATTGCACACGATAGGAATCTCAATAGTATGATCGATCATAATTTCCTTCATGCTATGTCAAATATCACGGACTTCATTAATTGATTAAAGATCCATATCAATTCATAAACAATGTTCATGAATATCAAATTAATGAAATATGCCTTTCTTTATTTATTCATAAAGTCTCAGATAACTTTGAACAAAACGCCGCTTAAGGGGATTGCCTTTGGGGCACAATTTAAACAGCTCGATCCTTGCATAAGTCAACTCACCCCATGTACATGTTGACTTATCGGTATCGAATGCGTAAGTCAACTTACACTTACAAATCTCCCACTTGACCTAAAGCCAATCGCCTTTAGTACCTAATACCATAAGCGAGTCCATGAGAATCACAATTCTCGTGACAACGGCTTTGTCAACGGAACAACAACACATTGCTCGTGGGAATTCTCTACGAGGATATCATTTCAACTAATGATCTCCCGAATCGGTGAGTACGGTTCCGATCGTCGATAAGACCTTGGTTCCTTTGCTCGACACTAACCCCATTGTATCACAATACAATCCTATGGGCCCATCACGGTAGGGACCGATCAAGTTTAGCAATGAACTTTCGATCCAAACCGCTTCTCTCACAAGATCTCACGCGGTAATGTACTTTGCCTCGGTTGATGAATCAGCAGTCCTCTCTTGTTTGAATCTTTCAAACCGACCGCCACGCTTATTCACAGAATGTATATAACCCGATCATGATTCGAATCATCCTTATCGATTAAATACTAGCATCTAAATGTTCGCTCACTTGGAGATTTCCATCTCCAAAGATGAAGAAAACATCCTTAGTGCTTCACAAGATTGAGGATATTCTTGGCGCCACCCATGACCCTCACCAGATCCGATTAGTATCCGCTTTCATGTAACACTTAGAGCATACGATACATCGAGCCTCGTATATAGCATAGTTCCATGCTAAACCCCTTCAAAGATCTCATCTATGTATTTATGATTGTGAAAGACCAAGCAACCTTTTGATTTATCTCTATAAATCCTTATCGCGAGGATAAAAGTTGCTTTACCAAGGTCTTTCATCGCAATTGATTGGACAACCAAATTTTAACTGACAGAAGATAGAGACATCGCTTCCTAATATCGATGTCATCTACATACAACACAAGGAATACGATTGCAGTCCCACTAACTTTCTTGTACACACAATATTCATCCGAATTTTGTGAGAGATCAAACTCTTTGATTGACTCATCAAAGCGGATAATCTAACTCCCGGATGCTTGCTTTAATCCATACATGGATTTATAAAGCTTGCATACCTATTCGCCATCATAGGAGGTGAAACCATCCGGTTGTGTCATACACATCCTCGGGTTAGATTTCCTCTCGAGATCTTCTTCACATCCATTTGCCATATCTCATGACATGATGAGCTGCAATGGCTAGAGTTTCGAATGGATTTAAGATTGCTACTAGGTCAAGGTCTTGTCATAGTCAACTCTTTGTCTTAGACAAAACCTTTAGCCACAAGCCTTGCTTTATAGGTAATTAGATTACCATCCATGTTGGTTTTCATGGCACGGGCCATTTTGCACTCGAACCTTTCGTAACCTCTTCATAGGTAGCAGGCTCATCATCTCATACGAGCAATACGTCATTCTGCTCACTTACGAGAAATTCATATCTCTCGAACAAGGCGTATCCTACTTAACCTACTAAATTGTAGTAGTAGAAGGTTGAACTGTTACCTCATCTATATGAGTAGCAGTTTCAAGTTCAGCAGTTGATCTATGTTTGTTCGAGCATCTTGAACTTTTCCAAGTTCAACTTTGCTCCCACCGCCTTCTTGTAAAAGAACTCTTTCTTCAAGAAAAATGAAGCTTTGAAACAAACAACTTTTGTTCCTAAGCAAGGTAGAATTAATATTCCACGAACAAACACTTGTCGCTTTTACATTAAATGTATCTCGATCGTGTCCGCTTCATATAAGGTGACAATCCCAAACTTCGTGATGAGAAAGATAGGGCTTTCGCTAGTCCACATCTCATTATGGAGTAACATCAACTGTCTTTGAGGGAACTCTGCTTAGCAAGTAAACAGTTGTCTCGAGCACATATTCCCAAAACTGCAAAACCTATCATCAATCGCACCATGTTTAACAAGATTTGATATCTCCTTTTAGCCGTGCTTAAAAGGTGGAGTATACCGAGATAAATTCCCATTATCTCTGAGATAACCCAAAACCCGTTGGTTTAAGTATTTCCCACTACGATCGGATCGTAATGCCTTGATACTTTTACCAAGTTGGTTTTCTACTTCATTTCGAATTATTTGAGCTTTTCAAATGCTTGATTTGTATCTCGTCGATACAAGTACCGATATCGAGAACACTTATCGATAAAGGCAATGATGTAGTACAACTACTTCGCATGGATGGACATCGCACCATATACATCTCAATGTATTAGGTCTAATACTCGATCCACTCGCTCACCCTTTCCTTTAAAGGTAACTTAGTCATCTTGCCTAATAAACAAGATTCACATGTGTCATATGATTCATAATCAAATGACTCTAACCTCCCACTCTCGTGGAGCTTAGCAATGTGTCTCTCATTTATATGGCCAGCCGATAATGCCATAAGTAAGTTGATTTTAAATTATCTCGATTATGTCTTTTCGTGTCATTGACATTCAAAACTAGATATGACATATCTAATATGTCAATTCTATTGCATAATGTACCAAGATAATAGAGCATTCCATTCAACTAAGAAAACAACCATTGTTTCTAAAATCAAATGGAAATCACTCTAATTAAACATAAAACATACAATATGTTCTTTGTTTAATACTGGTACAAAATGTCAATCGTCCATTTGAATACAAGCCCAAAGAGGGAGTGACAAGACATAAGTGTTCACGGCTAATGTAGCAACTCTTGCTTGCATTACCTACACGAAGGTCTAGTTCTCCTTGAATGAGCTTTCATCGCTCCCGAGGCCCTCGCATATCATTTTATATGTGTGAGCCACAACCGTATCAAAGACCGATATGTTTTGATCAGAATAGTATTAACCTCAATGACAAACATAATTGAAGGAGTAGAGGCATCGATGCCTTTATCGCTTCAGGGACTCAGATAGATTTTACGCTTTGCCTCTAGTGGCTAGACTTGCCACAATGAAAGCAAAATTCTTTCAGCGTAATCTTTGGTTTTCCTCGATGGCACTTCCGTTTGGTTTTCTTCTTGAACCGGAAGAAGAAGCATCCACCACTAGCACTTGCTATCTATCTTGATAGCCAAATTCGGTTTGTCATGAGCAGATTGATCACCAGAATTGTTGTGGATATTTGGTTTATCTCGATAGTTTATCACGAACCGTGAATAATCGTCGACAATCCAACCGTAATTAAGTCTCTACTTAACTCATAATCCATTACAAATCCTAAGACGGCCAATCTCTCAATATAGCCATTCATCTTTAGGGTATATTGCAGCGATTGTCCTCGAGCCATCTTTGTGATGAAGAGAAGCCTCGAGGTCTCGAACCTTTCGCATCGAAGCTTACTCATCAAACAGCTCCCTAAGATGAAATACTACAGAGTGAGCATCCATGGACTCATGCTGCTACTGCAGCTCTAGTGACATCAAGGCAAGCATAAAGCAAGTTTCCATATCACTGTCCTTTAGATGCTTACAGTTTGTTTTTTGATCCCCATCAGAAGCTTCGACAGCATGTGCAACTGGAAGTGGAACATCTAGGACCTCAGATCTAAGAACAATTATCAGAGTCCTCAGCCAATCAAGAAAATCGGTCCAAAAAGGAGAGCGAAAATTCACACTGAAAGACTTCTTCAATCAACTTAGCGCAATAGAGAGAAGGAATGACAGAATAGATATGCCTGCATGATCATAAGGACTTGCATGACATGCATATGGCTCCCACTAGTTTCTAGAATCCATAACCCTCTTTACGAATCCAGAGAAACAATGTGACATAATGTCCTAGTGGGTCGATATCCGATATTGCTAAGAGTGACCTTGAGTTTGCCCAACAAGCCACTTCTTAGGTCAATCGGTAGGTATCGGTCATACCAATTGCATCATCGATAACCGACATTAAGAATGACCTCGAGTTTGCTCAACAAGCCACCTTATGTCTCGGAGGTATCGATATACCAATTACATCTTAGACACAACTATCGATCGCTTTATCAACTTGTTGATGTGCACTTCATTGGGTATCAACTTTTGATGCGCATACATCCGATGTATGCTACCCAATTTCGCCTCATCACGCTGACCTTGAGTTTGCTCAACAAACTAACGCTTCGGGAAAACCAACCCATTAATCCGAAAATCATATTTTCATGGTTCGAACATATTCAGTATAGAGCGAGCTTGAGTTTGCCCAACAACCCAACTCTATAAGAACTCCGGTTCTTACCATATTAATGGAAGGCGTTAGTTTTCATATACCGAGGAGGATTTAGAAACCTAGACTCAAGCTGAAAGATCATAGTCGCCAGACTATATGGAATGATTTAGGTTTCATCAATCCAATTGAATCAATCTTATAATCATCCATCATCCAACTTATGCATGCCACAAGTCGACTTTCATCAAATGCAAGTCGACTTATGATCTGCCCACACACAAGTCGATTTAGGTAATACAAGTCGACTTATGTCACCTGCCCATGAACAAGTCGATTTATAGAGAACAAGTCGACTTATTCTGAAAACAAGTCGACTTATCGAACAAACAAGTCGACTTACGGCTTAACAAGTCGATTTATCCAACAAACAAGTCGACTTATGTCCCATATAAGTCTACTTTATTCGGGAGAATGCTATAATATCTAATCGGCTAATTCCTCAATCCATGCAATTCCAATTCACAATACCATCATAACTAAGGTAATAACTGTTAGTTTGATGTATCAATGAACAATTCATCGACCATGAAAGCCTTATATGGTCAAACCATATGAAAAGCTTGAAATGAGTCAAAACTCATTAATTTCCAAACAATTTAGGAACACCCAAATTATCATCCTAAGCATCTCTAGCTAGCACATACATTATCAAATTTACTTCAGCACATGCCATAAAATTATGACGGTCAAAACAAACAAGATAATGCTATATACTAACGAGACGCTAATGTGACCAATTCGCATTCAAAAATTCTTGAAAAGCAACTTCAAGCAATTCAACTTGGCAATCATAATATATCAAGATAACACATTTTTAATCACATTAAAATGGTGCATGGCATTGGAACTGAAAAGGCACACTCAATCAAGCCAAGCAAAACAGTCCCAACAATTTTCACAAAACTGTCCAGTTCTGTACATTGCTTGAAATGATCAATGAAACAATTTCAATAAATCATGAGAAAATTATATAGGTTACTACATGTTCAGAACATGCTACCTGAATTTTTCAGGATTTTAGCCATCAAAACTCAGTCAACCTAAATAACAAAACTGATTCAAAATCTGTGTTCATCAGCACAGCAATTCCCAACAGCATAGAATAAATTCGTGAATAAATATCCAATCACCTTGAAATCCAATTTCCATGCTCAAAGACATTCACCAACATCTTAGAGACATGTAGGTGAAGGAAAATCTGAAAACCATTTTCTAGAATTTATTCTCGATTTTATACTCATGCCTGTTCCAGAATCGTTTCACAAAACAGCATCTATAACCTTAGGGAATTAATTAGCAAAACTATATCAAATCAAATCGATAAATTCTGAAAATTCATAGACATATTCTCTAACATGTTATGAACAATCCTGGGCAGAAAAATTTCGAAAAGCATATCTCTATAGCAAAACGAAATTCAGACAGTATACATGCATCAACATCAACAGCAATTAGGTTTTCTGATCTTGCTAGGTTTTAGCTTCATACGGGATACCGACGCCTCGATACCACTGTAGGAACATCCCAGGAGGTACATCATATGTACGGCAGCGGAAAACAAAAAAATTTTATTCCCGGGACTTTCCCGAACGCCAGGATCCAGGTATCGGTATGAAGACATCAACCTAAATAGCCAAAAGAGACTATCTCTAAAGGTGATCCACGCAGAGATCAGAGAACCTAACCGGATCAAACCCCTTTGACCCGGGAATAACTAGAACAGATTAAGAGCTGCTAGACCCTACCTCTGTCCTGGAGAGCTTGGAATCCACGTTGGAGAAGAGGAGTTGAAGAAGCTTGAAGAATGAAGAAGATGATGGAAAGCTTGAAGAGTGAAAAACCCTTTTTTCCTTTCTTCCTTGCAATCCACGATGATGCCCCTTTAATTTCTCCATTTTCCTTTCTCAAAGGATGAAGAACCAAGAAGAATGAGCATCGTATGCTCTCCTAATTTCACATCCACGAGCATCACCCTACTTGTTCCATTTTTTTTTGTCTTTTATCATTTAATGAAAAGTGATGACAAGGCATGTAAAAGAACCTTCTTGCCTCTTCCTTTCCTCTTCCACGTATATGGCTTAATTTATATAATTAATTAATTAATTAATTAATTAATTAATGATATAAATAATTGCTAAGGTCCAGTCCAACTGGGGTCGGTCCTACTTAAACTCTCGGGCCCCTGATCTTTGCTTGACAATTCCTAAACCTTTCTTAGCAATATTGATGTCGCGATCTCATCGGGACATATCCCAATCCCATCGGGATCCATTTAATCTAATGCTTCCATAATTGGAACTCTTCCAATTACTATTTTACTGATTCTCTAAACACTCTTATGCGTGTGACCCTTTAGGCTCCGGTTATGTTGGCCACTTAGATTAACAATTAATCTAAGCAAGTCATGAAGCGGTATCTAGAACACATCATGACCCCGAATCGACCGGAAAGTAATCGGTTTGATGTATTCATCACGAACCGCATCACTAACCCTTCCATAGTCAATTACCGTGCAATTCGTCCTTTCACCATCCTATACCCCACTTGGTTATGAGTATGGTCAAAGTGTCAACTCTCACTAGACTAAGTCTAGCCCAAGTGATTTTAGTTCTGTCCCAGATCCATTACTATATATGTCCCTCAAGACAATCTTCATGACATATCTCGCTTTGCCAAAGACTTTCAAGTAATGATCCTTACAAGAGGCCATGGGTATCTCTTCATTATTCCGTAGTGGTGAATCCTTTATTGGCTACTCAATTACCTTCAATACCTCAAACTGCACTCCAAGCACCACCCTACGAGTTACCTCCGAAGGCAACAAGAAATGGAGTCAAAGCACGTGATCAAGATTCAAGATATCCTCGAGTACCTCAAGTCTAAGGATACTTGCACCATTGCTATGATGAGATTATCACCGACATTAGAATAAGATATCCATGTGATGATCTCATGACAGTCATCCAATGTACTTACGATCGCTAGTAAGCATCCACATGTCAATTCTAAAATATCTCATATTTACGCTTCGAGATCCACCGCTGATCCAATCATGGAATATGACATGTGTTAGTCTATCCGGATTAATGATGTCCACCTCATTAATCCTATGACTAGGATAATTTAGATAATGACATAATTGCACATGATAGGAATCTCAATAGTATGATCGCATCATAATTTCCTTCATGCTATGTCAAATATCATGGACTTCATTAATTAGATTAAAGATCCATATCAATTCATAAACAATGTTCATGAATATCAAATTAATGAAATATGCCTTTCTTTATTTATTCATAAAGTCTGTATATGACTTTGAACAAAACGCAGCTAAAGGGATTGCCTTTGGGGCACAATTTAAACAGATTAAATCCTTGCATAAGTCAACTCACCCCATGTACATGTTGACTTATCGATCTTGAATGCGTAAGTCAACTTACACTTACAGCTTCTCAGATAACTTTCACCAATGGGATACTCTTATTCCTCAATCGCTTAACTTCAGGACCCGAGCAAACTGGATCGGCTCCTCAACATAACTCATATTACTAGACACCTCAATCTCCTGAGCCGGTATTACATGTGTTGGATCTGACCGATATCTCCGGAGCATACTCACATGAAATACATCATGTAACTGAGACATCTCGCTCGGTAAAGCCAACCTGTAGGCCAAAGGTCCTATCCTCTCAGTAATCTCATAGAGACCAATGTACCTAGGGTTTAACTTCCCCTTTTTACCAAATCTCAGTACACCACGCCACGGTGACACCCGTAAGAATACTCTGTCTCCCACATTACACTCCATTTCCCTTCGATGTTGATCCACATAACTCTTTTGTCTATCCTGAGCCGCGGATGCGACTCAATCGATTTCACCTTATCTACAAAGATCCCGAATCACCAGACCTCAATCATCCTCACACCCTCTTCATCCCAATATAGAGGCGAACGACACTGCCGCCCATACAGAGCCTCATACGGTGCCATCCCAATTCTGTTGTGATAATTATTATTATAAGCGAACTCAATCAGAGCCAAATACTGATCCCATGCTCCTCTAAACTCCAATACATAAGCCCGAAGCATGTCCTCAATGCCTTAATCGCCCTCTCACTCGCCCATCTGCTTGAGGATGAAATGTTGTCTCGAATTCAACTTAGTACCCATAGCGAATCGCAAACTCGCTAAAACCTCGGTAAATCTGGGATCCCATCGATACTATCGACACTGGAACCCCGTGCAGTCTCACTATCTCAGCCACATACTTATAGGCCAACTGATCAAGGGAATTATTCTCCCTCACTGGCAAGAAATGGGCCGATTTAGTTAACCGGTCCATAATGACCTAGATAGCATCATGCTGTCTCGGAGTCTTGGGCAACCCCATAATGAAATCCATAGTAATCTGTTCCTATTTCCACTCGGGAATAGGTAACAAATGAAATTTCCCTACTGGAGCCTGGTGCTAAGCCTTAACCTGCTGGCACGTCATACACTTGGATACATACTCCGCTACCTGCTTTTTCATGTCAGGCCACCATAAATGTTGCTTAAGAGTGTTATACATCTTGGTAGTACCATGATGCATAGCATAGGCGGCCATGTGCGCCTCCTCTAGAATCTCACGCCTCAGATCATCCACATCGGGCACACACAGTCTCTGACCCATCCATAAAGTCCCATCTCTCAACTCAAAATCAGAATCCCGATCAGATCTCGCTCTCTTAATCATTCTTACCAAGGCAGGATCCTTGTCCTGAACTCTCCTGATCCTGTCCAGTAGCATCGGTCTAAGCTTCAAGGTGGCCAATAAGGCTCCATCCTACTCCAAAGTCAACTGTACATTCAAAGCTCGCAACTGAATCAAATTAGGCAACCTCATTGCCTAAATCTGAGCTGTACTAGTATGAGACTTTCTACTCAGAGCATCTGCCACTACATTGGCCTTCCCGGGATGGTACTCTATGGTACAATCATAGTCCTTCAGCAGCTAAATCCACCTCCTCTGTCTCAAATTCAACTCCCTTTGGCTCAGTAAATACCTCAAACTCTTATGATCAGTGAAAATTTGGAAGGTCTCACCATATAAATAATGTCTCCAAATTTTTCAGAGCAAATACAACTGCAGCTAACTCCAAATCATGCACTAGATAATTTATCTCATGCGACCTCAATTGTCTCAAGGCATAAGCAATCACTCTACCATGCTGCATCAGAACACATCCCAATCCCTGATACGATGCATCACTGAACACCTCAAATCCTCCAATCCCTGATGGAATAGCTAACACCGGTGCAGTAGTCAACCGATGTTTCAGCTCATCAAAGCTCTTCTGGCACTCTTCAGTCCATCTAAATGGTACTTTCTTCCTCAGAAGCTTTGTCAAAGGGGCTGAGATCAATGAAAACCCCTCGACAAACCTCCGGTAATAACCAGCTAATCCGAGGAAACTCCAAATCTCTGCCACATTCCGTGGAGCTTCTCACTTCAGCACGGCCTCAATCTTACTCGGATCCACACAATACCTCTCCAAATACTATATGCCCCAAGAATATCACCTGATCCAGCCAAAATTCACACTTACTGAATTTGGCATACAGTTGTCTCTCCCTCATAGTCTGCAATACCACCCTCAAATGATCAACATGCTCCTCTCTACTCCTCGAATACACCAAAATATCGTCAATAAAGACAATAACAAACTGATCCAGATAGGGCTGGAAAACCTTATTCATCAAGGCCATAAAAGCTATCGGGGCATTAGTCAACCCAAACGGCATCACTAGAAACTCGAAATGCCCATACCTACTCCTGAAGGCACTCTTAGGCACATCAGCCTCGGCTATCCTCAGCTGATAATACCCCGATCTCAAATCTAACTTCGTGAATACCTGAGCTCCCTGCAACTGATCAAATAGATCATTGGTCCTAGGCAGTGGATACTTATTCTTCACTGTCACCCGATTCAACTGCCTGTAATCAATACACAGCCTCAAAGTTCCATCCTTTTTCTTCACAAATAATACTGGAGCTCCCCACAGTGAGACACTGGGTCTAATGAAGCCCTTCTCTAATAACCTCCGAGGTCGAGCCTTCAACTCCCCGCCCACAGTGTCATCCTATATGGAGGGATAGATATAGGAGCAGTACTTGGAACAAGGTCAATGGTAAACTCTGTCTCCCGATCCGTCGATAAACCCGATAACTCATCCGGAAATACATCCGAAATTTCCTAACCACGGAATATTCTCGCCTCCGCCAACTCGTGTCAATCACATGAGCCGATAGGCCTCACTGCCTCCCCGCATCAATCTCGGGGCACTTTAAAAAGAGATCATACTGGCGGCATTGCTCGACTAATTCCTCCGAACATTTGCTCTAGGTGACCAGAGACTCTAGGATAACCTCCTTGGTATAGCAGTCCATGACGGCCCTATGTACGAAAGCAGTTACCCATCCCCAAAATCACATCTATCTCTCTCGGTAATACTATCAGTCCGCCTCAACTCTGCTCGATCAATCACAATCGGACACCCTTGCAGACCTCTCTTAATGCAAGAGTGCTACCTAGAGGTGTACTCACCTCTAACCCATATCAGTAACCTCTCCCCATCTCCATGCAATCTACATGCCAAATGCGGTGCGATGAATGAGTGTGTGGATCCTGGATCTAGCAAAGGCAAAAGCTTCAAAGCCAAGAATAAGAAGCGCACTGCCATTACATCCGAGGAATCTCGGTCTCCCCGCTGGTCATGGCATAGACCACGCCTCGGGATTGGGGTCATTTGCTCAGTCCCTCGGTCCGCATAAAAGAGCCTTCACTCTACCACGCCTCTACCTCGGCCCCTCTCGTCCGGATCCACCACCCTACTCTGCTGCCGCACAAGAGTGTTGCTCCTGATCGCCCACTGACAGCAGACTGAACTCCCAAAGTAGCGGGGCAATCCCTACCCTGATGCTCCATCGAACCGCATCTAAGGCAAGCTCCGTCACCATCGACACTCCCCATCGTGTCTCCTCTCACAATGCTCACACACCGAGGAAGTCGCTCAACCTCTCGCCACTTACCCTCGCCGATGTAGCGCCCCTCACCATAGGGTATCCACCGAACGCCCATAGTCATTCCGATAAATATCCCACGACAAGAGACCACTATCGACAACAACCGCTACACTCCTCATGGCATCACAATCATAAGACAAGAATAAGAAATTGACTACTTTTTAAAACCAAATTGGATTCCGTTTCATTCACTTAAAACTCGAGAATTTACAACTCACAAGATTTTTAATTTACATGATCCAAACATCGCATATTAAGTATCATATCGCATCGCATAAGAAACAGATCTAACTATAAGTCTCCAAAGAAAGCCCAAATGGACCGACCTTTGAGCCATTGCTTCTATCGCCAATCCACAAGATACTCGGCTTATAGTCACGAGGGAGCTATCATCATGCTTATGCTCGAAAAATAATTGCAATTTTGATGAGTTTATAACTCAATGAGAAACCATCATCGATGGTTCTCCCAATTTATGCATCATATAAGCATGAAACAAGATACACGCAGTAATTAAACAAAACACAACATTGATATTTGCTATCAGTACAATTACAGATCCGTAATAAGAAATATTCACCCGCTTAACAATATTGCCAAACATTCAATCCAGATGCAATGCACATGTGACTCTTTTCGCTTCATTTCAAGATTGTGACCGAAGCGATATAAAATGATCAAGATAGACGCTGTCTCGAAGAATTATCTCCGTCGAGCTCGAGGCTCTGTTCAAGATATCGAACTCTAGGCTCGGTTCAATGACAAGATGCGTCTCGCTCACAATTTTCCTTTTAACATGTGGATGCGATTGTGCGTGAACGCACATGTCCCATATCGATAAACATGGTAATACACAATCCAAATACACAATATAATCATACAATCCAATTAACGGTTGCCTAATGCTTATTTCACAGTCAATTGAGCCATATATAACCACATAATCCCGTAGAGGCGCCAATTCACGCCTTAATCCACATAATCCCCGTAGGCAATCAATTTACAACAATAATTCAAGTATTCTCGTAGGGAAATCAAACCACGCTAACACATAGATTGAATAACCAACTAGGTTACTCACCTAATAACTTCCACGCTAGTGCCGGAAGTCTCTGCCAAGTCCGTGGAACGACGGTCCACTTGAGCCTCTATAGCAAGTTAAATGAATAACCATTACCATTGGTATAAATGACTAAACAATGCACATGAAATCAAGAAATGTGTATAATGCATATTCATGGCAATCCTGCCCTAATCCAATATTTCCCATAATAAAATTCTATCAAAATTAGGAATCCATAAGCTACGACGGTGCGCGATTGGACCTCTATAGGTCCCCAATTAAATAAAACAATGGTTCACATGTTCAAATAATAGGGCTACGTCAAATTCCGCCTAAAATTCCCGCTTTCTCATAAAATGAAATTAAATAATCAACGAATCCGATGCCTCTGGAATCAGGTCAATCGGACATCGGACGGAAAAGTTATTCACGAAAGAAACCAAAACTCAACAATTTATATTTTTATAAATAACCCTTATTTCCCCCCTTTTTTCTGATTTCCAACCAAACTTTCAACACCCATAACTCTTTCTACACATTTCTGAAAAATGCAAACTATACCTTGTTGGAAAGCTTATGAAAAGCTCTACAATTCTCAAGAAGACCATAAAAATCAATTCCAACCCTAAGGGTGTCAAATACCCTATCAAACCTTCTGCCTACTCAATTTCCCTCAACACAGGGCAGTACAGTGGCAATTTCATAACTCACTGATTTTTCAGTAATAAATTACCACAAAAATATGGTCAATAAGTTCACAATGTCCTCTAAAACTTTCATGAACAACCCAAAATCAAATTATATTTCTAAATAAGTCAATTAATTCATCTAATGTTACTGTCCCTGCAATCCTCCAATTTGGGCAGTAACCTTACAAGAATCATAACTTCCAGTATACAAGTCAATAAAATCAGAACTTTATATCCCTGTAAAGATAACATCTCAAACTTCAATTTTCATGAAGCACTCAACATCCAATTCGATCTCTAACAATTTCAAAACTGTTATGGAAGTTTCTGTTATGATCAGCCATTTATAACCTAATGCAGGATCAATTTTTGCAAAATCATAACTCCCAATTCTGACTTCTAAAAAATACACACCATATATCAATTTCAAGGTAATCTCTTCCTCTACAATTCTTCAGAAGCTCACTCACACCAATTCAGTCCACATAAAATGTTAAAATTGCCTCCAATCAGTAAACTCACAAAATCACACTTAAGCTAGGTTTCATCCAAAATGCTCAAAACCAGTCATTAGTAATCAATTCATATCTCCCAATATACAACTCTAAAAATAGCAAGATCAGTAGAAATGGAAATCTAATTAAATAAGCTACAACTATCATGAAGATCATTCTCCCTAATTCCATCTCAATTAATTCCTAAAAATCAACAAAACTCAGATGTCATGGTTGCGGTTACTGTTCACAGGCAATGGAACAGTAACTTTCCATGCAAAAATTCACCCTTCTATCATTCAAATTCAACATCACCTATTTCACACTAAATTGAAGCCAACATCCCAAAGTTTCAGTGGCCACTAACCTTACCTCATTTTCATTTCTATACAATAAGTTATGAATAAATCAGTAACATCAATTTCAACTCTAACTTTCCAGATTTAATGTTAACCTTAGTTCAATCACTTCCAATGCCTTTTTCACATCATTAGACATCAAAATAAATACAAATGAAGTATTACTACAGTCATAAATATACTAGGGCTAATACTGAAAAATTGCAGCACTAAATTCCTCAATTCAAATACTCAAATAATTATCCATATTCAATTCAAAATCAAACCCTATCATTAATTTCAATACATCTTCACCTAGCCTCATACCCATTTCTTCAAATCATAATAATCATCACTTTAATGCCTACATGAACCTAATACATGCTTTAAACCTTTTATTAACTACTCCACACTATCATGGCATTTAATCCATATGAAAGACATCATTTAAAACTCAATTCCTTAAATGAAAACTTACCTAACACCAAATCTCCTTCAAAGCTTCAATAACCCCTTCTAACTTCCACACCAAAATACCAACCTCCTTTCCTTCTCAAGTATGTACCATACTCATCATCTAGCTTTGATGGGAGTAAGAGATGGTAGCATAAAGTTATGGAGAAAATGAGAAAAGGAGAGCAAAATTCGATGGTTTAAAAGAAAAGTTGGTGTTGTATGTGTTTCGGATGGCTTAACAAAGCCTTAAACAATTTATCCCTTTCCTTTAAACACACATGTCCGAGAGCATTGATGAAGAAGCATTTAATGATGCTTTTAAATGGCAAATTGTGATTGGCTTATTATTATAAGAAAAGTCAAAATATCGATTCTTTAATCCAAATCCAAAATGTTACTCCAATCAATTCCAATGACCCTACTTTTAGTCCCAAAATAATATACCCAATATTACAAAGCCATTGGGTAGCGATTTTTCACTGAGAATCGAATTGTTCGCTTAATTGGTGATTTTTTCGATCCGAATTGTTTCCGAAAATCCAGAAAAATTCCTAAAATCCCTAAAATGTAAAACAATTTATGGTGCAATCCAAATAATTTTTCAAACTCAATTATCCCATTAATTTCATCTGTAAGTTCAATTTCAACCTTAAGTTTAAAAATGTCATGCATGCATGTATACTATGAGCATGTGCAACCAATCATTAATCATAGAGGCTATATGTCAGATGCGCATGCCGAGATATAATTTAATATCCCAACCCGACCTAATTACAAAATACCCTTTTCCTATAGGAGGGATGTTACAACCGAGATGTAAAATCTTCCTCTTTGCCCAAAACCAGATCTGCTCTAGATCCTCCACGAGACACAAGGTTCTGCTACGGCGTTCATCAAACTCCCGCCAGAATCGCCTCGACCGTCACTCACTCTCTTCCCTCTCGACCCTATCTCGATCGTCTCTGTCTCATTACCGCTTCCACTCGCACCGCAAAGATCCTCTCAACTCAATAAAAGTGCCCATGTCTGATCGGGCTAACCGGGTACAGATCTCTATATTGAGGCTATTCTCGAATCTCCGACACTTATCAGCCTCAGTAGGAATCATAACAGTGGCATAATCCATCAACTCATTGAATTTCACTTCATATTCTTCCACAGACATCCTGCCTTGTTTCAGCTCTAGGAACTCTTGCATCTTCATATCAAGATAGACCTTAGGCATGTAATTATCCCTGAAGGCCCTCAAAAAGTCATCCCATGTCAACAAGCAAGGCCTGGTGGTACTGTCCGGAATAGTCTTCCACCACTTATAAGCTGGCCCCTGTAGAAGAGATACTGCATAATCGAACCTCTCATAAGGTTCGCAGCCCATCTGGTCTAAGACTCTCTCAGTCCTCTCTAGCCATCCCTCGACCTCGGTGGGTTCGATGATTGCCATAGAAGTCATGTTCCTTGCTTACGCAAAGAAATCATATCTCATCTTCCGTCTCACGGGGACTCTAGGAGGTAACTCCTCAGATCGAGGCATAAAGGACTCTCTACTTGCTCCGACCGATCCTTGGTCAGCTGGTTGTTCGACCTGATCACCTAAGGCGGATGACCTAGAACAAAACAAGAATTCCGATCAATTTCTGCATTTCTGTAAAATTCACACCTAAATATGTGACTAATCCCAACAAATGTCAAACCATGCTCTGATACCACCTAATGTAGCGCCCCCTTACCGTAGAGTACCCACCGGAACACCCGTAGGTCATTCCGGTACATATCCTACGATAAGAGAGAACTACAGACAAACAACTCTAAACTCCACATGGAATCACAACAATAAAACAGTAATATGAAATTGAAACTTTTTAAAACCAAACTGTGTTCCATTTCATTTCATCAAACTCAGTAATTTATACAATTGTTAATGTTCTCAGTCTATACATCACTCTGAACACTTAACCCAAAATACTATATATAACAAGACAAAAATAGGAGTCCTAACTAGGTCATCTCAAAAGAAATCTCAGCTGACCGACCTTTGAGCCATAGCCTCTCTCGCCAGTCTGATCTACGCGGCTCTACAGTCTCTCAGGAACTATCCGTCTACCCTCGATCCTGAAAAATAGGTTGCAATTTTGGGTGAGTTTGCGAACTCACTGAGGAACCATCTTCGATGGTTCGCCCAATCCATACATCACACAAACAAATTACAGAAATAAGACAGTCACAATAATCATACAGTCATATACAGCAAAAAGGCATTTCAGGTATTTAGTCATTCAGTCCAATATGTATGCAATGCACATGTGACACTTTTCCATTTTTATTACAGTGTTGTGACCGAGCGCTTACACAGTAAATGGTAAGCAGTAGACGCGTCTAGGGAGTAGGATTATCTCCCTTCGAGCTCGAGGCTCGTTTCCAATATCAATGGCGACTCTGGTCACAACTATTCTTATCTGTTTATGCATCTGTGTATGAAATGCATATGCCCAATTTAACAGTCAATTAACAGTTAGGGTGTTGGGACTCAATTCGGGAACCGGATCCCAACCGAAAAAGCGAATGACGAAACGAAACGGCGGCGAATAGCTAAACGGGTTAAGCGGAATCAATACTTAACAAAACGGATAACAAAGCGAATAGAACAAAATCGAATCATAAGGCGGGGATAAACGCAATAATCAATCAAACGAAAGCGGAAACAAATACTTATGCAAAGCGGATCCGACATCCGAGCGGAAATTTCGCAACGAAATTTCGAATCAGAAAACAAAACAATACTCAAAGAAAACGATCGAATAGATGAACATAATCGTGTTGGATAACCCTAAGACTAAACCTATACAATTACATATAAATTTTTTTCCTTATTCATCCATTTCTCTTTACTCAATCACATTCAAATCTAAATCAATCCATACAATTTCCTTTTTGGATATTTATCCTCATATAACACTCAATTCATATAATTTGTCTTAATCACGCAAATCTCATCTTTACCAAACTAACTTCTTAATTTTATTCTTATCTTAACCCGATTTTTACCAAAATCAGCAAAGATAACGATCGTATTTTGACATTGAAAAATTCCTGCAAAGGTAAAATACACTTCTAATATCTCAACCCAACAACACAAATCAACATCGGACCTTCCGTCCAGAATCCGAAACACCAGCAGAAACGCACATCTAAACCTAACACTTCAAAAATCCTCAATCGATCATATAAAATCTCAATCAATCCCAACCACATTCAATATCTCAAATCCATATGCAAAATCCACATTCAATATCCAATTATATACATAAAGCATAATCATACTCAGTTATGATCATAAAGTCAATATCCAAGTCTCGAATTCATATACATCCCGTAATAACTGCTTTATATACACAAAAGGCAATTCAAGCCAAAAACAATATCAATACTCAATTTACACAAAAATACAAATGCGGCAAAATCGAACTTGACGCTCTTTCATCCGATCTCCTACTCGAAAACCTGGAGATGGGGATGAAAGGGGGGTGAGCTCGGAAGCTCGTGGATAACACATTTATAAAATGACAAATAAGCATAAATCATTTCTTTCATAAACTTTTTGCCAAAAGGGCTAATTTTTCAAACTTTGTAACTTTTCAAAACGGTTTCCTAAACCTTTCAAATTTTTTTTCAAGCTTTTCATAACAAAAGTCACTTTTTCCCTTTCTCAATTTTTTAAACATTTACAAAAACAATAATTTATCAAAAATTCACATTTTTGCTTTCTTTAATTTTCGAAAATTCATATTGAGCTTACAGATCAAAATATAAATATGCTACCCACTTCAAATCGATGCGAGAAACTTGTTCCAAGCTTTAATTTGGCCATTTCTCCTTTCTTTCTTCTAATTTAACATAAACCTAAACCATAATCATCCAAATTCACATCATAAATATCATAATCTTCAAAATTTACTTAGGAATTCACCAATTTACCATAATTCCAAGCGATCAAACTCACTCATTTACAAAAACTCCAATTCACCAATTTGGCCTAAATCGAATTATTCAAATTTAACATCATAAAACACAATTTCTTCAAAATTGGTATCATAATCCACAAATTCATCATATTTCAAGCCATCTTAATCCAACAATTTCTAAAAATCCCAAAATTCCCAAAATTTGACATAAGTCCTAAACACAATTATTCAAAATTAAACATCATAAATCATATAATCTTCCAAATTGACTTAAGAAATCTCAAATTCATCATACTTTCCATGATTCCGAACCCATAATTTCCAAAAATTCCAAATTCTAAAATTGGACAAAATCTCTACTCACACAAAATCCAAAATTAAATCTAACATACTTGGCAATCTCTCAAATTAACCACAAAGACCACAAACCCACATCATAATCATGCTAAATCAACCAACAAACCATCAAAAATTCAAACTTGAAACTTTCTCTCACTTACCATTTTCTCCACCAATTTTCGGATTTCTAAGCTCCAAGACAACTTTCATCTTCTTCTATCTCTTTCCTCTTGAAACAACTTGAAATCTCATGCTAAAAGCTTCAAAAATTCGAAAACTATGATGCTTTCTCTTCTCTCCATATCTGAGCTTCCACTCTCTCTTCTTCTTATTTTCTTCTTTCTTTGTTCTAAAAATCGACTTCCTCTCTTCTTTTAATTTCCAGACCTTTCTTAAACGGCAACACATCTTATAATGGTGCCATGTCATTAAAAATGGAGGGTAAATGACCATTTTGCCCTCACTTATTTGCCTATTTCCAAGTTTGCCCTCGCTTTCTTTTAAAAATCGATGCTTTGCGTCCTGGTTTCGAGCATCTAAACGAAATAATTTAGACAAACTTTCTCTTAAAAATTGTTCCTCTAGATCATACGAATCCAACACCACTAACCACGCTCAATTCGGATCAGAAACGAAGAATTTATAGTCGAAATACTATCGGACCTTCACAAAAATCCGAGACTGAAACATTAACATAACTTCAGTCCATAAATTAACAATCTTAGGGATGAAATTAAATTTTGATCCCTTCACAAGAGTTGTAGCCCTATATCTTAATTTTATTTTCCCTCAAGAATCAACTCAATCGGAGTTGTACAGCTCCCGAATTTTGCAAAATACCGAACCATGTTCAGAAAATTATCCAACTTATAACCTATAACCAAATGTCTCACTTAGGTTCAATCAATCTCTTTCCATTTATTACAAACTTTATCAGTTGCATCTTGATCCTGAAACCCTTCAGGTTACTCCATATAGACTTCTTCATAAAAGTCACCATTCAGGAAAGCAGTCTTAATATCCATCTAATGTAGTTCCATGTCATAATGAGCTACTATTGCCATTATCATTCTAAATGCATCCTTCAAGGATGCAGGAGAGAAGGTAACAATTAAGTCAACTCCATCTCTCTGAGTGAATCCCCTAACAACCAAACGCATCTTAAATTGCTTAATTTGACCCTATGTGTCCTTCTTGGTCTTAAATAGCCACTTGCAACTAACAGGTCTACAATGTTGAGGTAAATCGACAAGCTCTCATACCTTATTATACCTCATATATTACATCTCATCCTTCATTGCTTCCCACTACTTATCTGCCTAGGGTCCAAAAACGACTTCTGTAAAAGTAACCGAATCCACAACATGTCTTATGTCATAGTCTTGCTCACCCAAATAGACTATGTAATCTTGTGAGATAACTAGTCACCTCTCTCTGGTGGATCTGCAACTGCATAGGTTCTTGTACCTCAGAAACCTCTTCCTGAATAGGTATAGGTTCCTGTGCCTACATAGGTATGATATTTGGACCTTCATCCACCGAACCTGACTATATGAGAAGCGGATATGAAATAATCATAGTATCTGTCCTGCTATCTCCTGGAGGATGTGAAGATCCTCCCTTATCATAGATATTGTATTCCAGAAACTTAGTCATCTGCGATTCCACTATTCTGACACCTCATTCTCTACAGTAAAATCTGTAGCCTTTAGAGTGGTCCAGATAGCCTACCAAATAACAAAGAGTGGAATGAGGTTGCAATTTGCTCTCATAAGGATTATATAACCTTACCTTAGCAGGGCAGCCCCATACACGAATGTATGCAAAGCTTAGCTTCCATCCTTTATAGAGTTCAAAGATGTCTTGGTTACAGACTTACTTGGGACTCTATTTAAAATATAAAATTTCATCTTGATGACTTCACCCCAAAGGTATTCGGGTAGGTTAGTCCTGCTCTGCATTGACCTCATCATGTCCTTTAGGGTACGATTTTGCCTTTCGGTCACACCATTTTGTTCAAGACTACCTGGCATAATGAACTGAGCCACTATTCCACCTAATTCTGAATATTTGGCAAACAAACCCTTTTCTTGTCCCGCAACTCCATGTCTGCCATAGTATTCCCCTCCCTTATCAGATTTGACAATCTTTATTGATTTTTTTAACTGATTCTCAACCTCAGTCTTAAAGATCTTGAACTTATCAAGAACTTCAAATTTTTCCTTAAGTAAGAACATATAAATATGGCGGGAATAATCGTCTATAAATGTCAGAAAATATCTAGCATTGCATAACGCGACTGTATAGGGACCACTAACGTCTGTATGTATAAGGTCCAATAAACCAGAAGCACGAGTTGACCCGTTTTTCTTTATCTTGGTCAAATTACCCCTACAACAATCAATACATGTTTCCAGATCACTGAAGTCCATAGTTAGGAGAAGGTTATCCTTTATCAATCTCTCAACCCTCTCTTTGGAAATGTGGCCAATACGTTTATGCCATAAGATGTATGATGTTTTCTTTACGAAGGCTTTCTTTCGAGTAACAGGTTTACGAAGGCTCTCTTTTGAGTAACAGGCTCGACAACTTAAGAAGAGGCATACATTTCTTTAGGAGTAAAACACATTCTATATAATCTGTAGGATAAGAAGGCAGTTCTGATATGTTTTGTATTGATAAAAATATTTACAATCGAAGTATCAAATACAAAACGATAACCCTCTTTATCCAAAATTGAAACAGAGATCAAGTTGAGTATAAAAGATGGTATATAAAACGTGACTCATAAAACTAATATAAACCTCATATCGAGATTCAAACCTGCGTTTACTACATACAAAACAACCTCCTCTCATTGTTGCCGACCATCAGCTTCTCCTCTCCTTTAGTCAGCCTTCTCCTAGATCTAAACCCCTGTATTGTGGAAACAAGATGGTTAAAAGCTCCACTATCTAACCACCAAGAACTTGATATGGTTATAGCTATATTGGATTCATGAATCATATAAGCCGAGAAGTTACCTGATAGTTCCTTTCTAACCTTTCATAACTTATACTTCTCGCAATTGGCCTTCCTGTGTCCCTTCTTCTTACAAAAGAAGCACCTCATACCCTGTAACTTGTATCCCATATCGGTCGGAGAGGAGAACGAATCACTCTTTATAAGGGTGTGGCAACCTCTCCTTTATAAACACGATTTCCTGTAGTAAGCCGGGTGGGCTTCGAGAGGAACAAAACTATGAGCAGGAGTATAGTCCAAAAGAGGCCTACATGTAAAACGAATATCTACAAGTGGGTAGTCTGGACTGTTACATTTGGTATCAGAGCCAGTACTCGGATGGTATGCCAGCGAGGACGCTGGACCCCAAAAGGAGTGGATACTTGTATCCCATATCGGTCGGAGAGGAGAACGAAACACTCTTGATAAGGGTGTGGCAACCTCTCCCTTGTAGATGTGTTTTTTTGTGGTAAGCCGGGGCTTCGGGAGGAATAAAACCATGAGCGGGAGTAGAGTCCAAAAGAGGCCTTCACGCAAAGCAGATAATATCTACAAACAGGTGGTCTGGGCTGTTACATTTGGTATCAGAGCTAGTACTTGGATGGTATGCCAGTGAGGACGTTGGGCCCCAAGAGGGGTGGATACTTGTATCCTATATCGATTAGAGAGGATAACGAATCACTCTTTATAAGGGTGTAGCAACCTCTTCCTTATAGACACGTTTTTTCGTGGTAAGTCGAGTGGGCTTCGAGAGGAACAAAACTGTGAGCGGGAGTAGAGTCCAAAAGAGACGTACACACAAAGCAGACAATATCTACAAACGGGAGGTTTGGGCTTTTACACTTTAGGTCATGTGGCCCCTTAGCAATGCTAGACTGTCCAGTTTGAATCTTTGGAGAGGTTTTGGGTTTCTTACCTTACCTTCAGGTTATTGGGGTTTAGCTTTTCCCTTGCCTTTGACAGCTGCAAACATGGCTGTATGAGGAGAACTCTTAATCTTCTTCTCTACTGTAGCACACCGGGAAATAAAGGCATTAATATCCCAAGCCTCATCTTGAGAGATGTAGAAGGTAGCCAACATCTCAAACTCTTAAGGGAGAGTATTTAGTGCTTAATGTACTATGAGGTTATCAGGAATTGGTACATCAAATGTCTTCAGCCTAGTCTGAAGATGAACCATCCTGATAATATACTCTTGAACTCCTCCTTCTCCTGTATACTTCATGAAGAATAGCTCCTTAATCAAGGTGCTCTTGCAACATCCCACTACCATAGCTTACATACCCAAACTTTCGGGAACATAACCTATGATAATGGTATGTTAAAGCAAAACAATTCCAACTTACACATGGCATCAACTAACATCATTTAAAAGTCAGCAAATTTTAAAACCATTCTTTGCATTTATCCACAAAATTTACACTATTTTCTTTAGACAAATAATTACATATCCTCGTACAAGTTCTAACAAAAACTACAAAATACAAGACACAACACTTTTGAGGCTAGCTGACAGACCTCTGAGCCATAACAAAATCCAATGGGGTCCTTTAGTTTTGTCTAAAGAAACTAGGTCTCCTGTCTCGTACCTGAAAAGCCACGTTATAATTTTTATGAGTTTTGCGAACTTAATGAGTAAACCATCATTGATGATTGCACGGGATCACATTCACATAATACACATTTCACAGACATTTATTCAGATCATAAACACATTCCAGATGTTCACACAACATAGTATATCATAAGATCACATAGTTCACATTGCTAAGTATAACAAATAAATCACATTAATTTATCACTCATTCAGCTTTCCAAATCATTCAATAAATTTCAGTCTTATAATGTTATATGCATGAGACTCACATTCTTTCTTAATGTTGTGATAGTGCCTATAACAAACTTATTCAAATACTGGCCCATAAGGCTCAGTCAAACAGGATTACGGAGCATATCTCTACGTGGAAGCGCTTCACTCTGGCAACTCAAATCACAACACCTTTATTTGAGCGTGCATTTTATGAAATGCAACAAATTATGAATATCTCATATATCACAATCTTATACAAATGATCAGACAAGATTTCACAGTCATCAGACCTAAGCCCAGCATTCAACTTTCGTTGAAAATCAAATGTTATTTAGAAATTCATATCAAATCAGAACATTTTCAATACATGCCCAACTATTAAACTCCTCAGACCTTAGGTCCGAAATCCAGAAACAACTCATAAACAGTTCAATAATATTGGAAGAGTAATAAATCAAATTAAATTCAAATCAAATCAATCCTAGGAAATCATCTAGGTTGACTCACAGAACCCTTCAATATGTTATTGCTGCGTGGTCCCAAGAATGTCCGTCCATGCTCACTTGGCTCCTTTAGATCATACAAAACACATTTACAAATATCATATTTTTGCACAAATGTACTAGTGTTCTTTTATGCACATCAATGTATAGAAAATATGCACAATACATGTTCAATGACAATTCCGGGTATCTTATCGTAATTCTCATCATCGAATCGATCATATATCAAAGCCCTCATTAACGTCATTTGTATTTATAATTTGGACCATAATAAAGCAAATGTGAAATCCATTACATAACTTAATTGACCACTTCAGATTTTCTACCCATATGATTTCGGGTCAACTTTGCATAATTAATCTTATAGGATAAATGACAAAATTAGGTGAAACTTTCTTCCAAAAAGTCGTTTTACAGTGTCTTAAGTTTCTAATGACTCCAAGATCATCCAATTTGATTTCGTATTAAATGAGTTATGCACAAAATACCACAGACTGTGCACATATGAACTTTTGGCTAGTACATGATCATACCCTCTAATTGTACAACTCATATCTTTCAGCTCAGATATCCAAAAATTACAAACTTTATACCAATTTAAATCTAAGAGAATAACTAAAACTTTGGTGAAGACAACTCAGCCTAATTCGCCGCACATCAATATAGTTTATTCAATAAACACAGGGTAAGATATCTGTCCCTGGTAATGCTACAACCTAAGCTAAAACTTAGCTTCATGCCAATTTTGAAAATTTTAGAGACATAATTAAAATTTGACTTCTTCACAAAAGTTGTAGAAATATATTTCTAGTTTAATATGAATTTAAAAAAACTCATTCAAAAATATACAACTCAAGTTATAATCAGAATATCGAAACATGTTTATGAAAATTTCCAGTTCATAACATTCCAACAGACTTCCACCCTTACATCCTATCAATCACTTTCAAATCAATTCAGATAACTCTAAATTTTTATGGAGAGAAAGGAAGATGTCTTAGGAATCCATTGGTACAAATTTCAAGTTATTTGGAATTTGGATGAAAAGGTTATAGGCATAAGACTTAGGGTTGTTCAATGAAAAACTCAAGTTTTTAACCCAAACAGATATGCATCACCTTTTCTCTCTCTAACACTCCAACTTCATTTTCTTCGCCAAACCCAGATCACCGAACTGCACTTATCCTCTTCTTTGTTTCTTTGTTTTTTTTTCTTCCTTCTTACACATCATAGCTAATACATCTGCTACATAAACTACTTTGTTTTTTGCTTCCATCACAATTAACCCTAACACAAATAAATCTAAAAATCCAAAATTCTATACGTACATAACAAACATTATACTGATCACGTTAGCATATTCCATTTTCTGCATCTTTCTTCTTTTTTTCCATCACAACAGCCCATGTTTTCTATCATTTTTCTCCTTAAAACACCACACCTCATTATACTATATGTTTCTTAAACTTTAATTTCAAATAAATCCATCCCTAATGTTGGCACCCGATCTTAGGAACCGGATCCCAACCGGAAAGCAGAAACCGAAAACTAAAAACGAACAGAATTCGGAATCGAATGCGAATCGCATCAAATACAACGCGAACGAATTAATTAACCTGAAAAAACATCGACATCCGTTGCAAACATGAAGCATAGGAAACTAATCGCGTTGGATAACCTCGACTAACCACCCGAAATCCGGTATAAATTTTTTTTTCTTTTCTTTTCTTATACTCATTTATCAAACTCATACCAAACTTACTTCTTAATTTTATTCTTATCTTAACCCGATTTTTCCAAAATCGGCAAGATAACTACTGTATTTTGACAAATTTCAAAATTTCTGCAAAGGCAAAATACACTTCTAATATCACAACCCAACAACACAAATCATCATCGGACCTCCCGTCTGGAATCCATAACACCAAATAGAACGCACATCTAAACCTAACACTTCATAAATCCTCAATCGATTATATAAAATCTCAATCATCCCAACCACATTCAATATCTCAAATCCATATACAAAATCCTCATTCAATATCCAATTACAAACATAAAGCATAATCATACTCAATTATGATCATAAAATCAATATCCAAGTCTCAATTCATATACATCCCGTAATAACCGCTTATATACACAAAAGGCAATTCAAGCCAAAACAATATCAATTCTCAATTTACAAAAAATACAAATGCGGCAAAATCAACTTGACGCTCTTTCATCCGATCTCATGCTCAATACCAAGATTGGGATGAAAGGGGGTGAGCTCTAAGCTCATGGATAATATATTTATAAATTGAAACATGTTTAAAATTATCTTTTCAATTTTTCAAACATTTCCCATTCGAAATTTATCCAAAACCCATTTTCAAACTTTCCAAAACATTCATAAACAGCTTCAAATTCATGATTGAAAATTCACTTTCTCATTTCTCAAATTCTCAAACTTTTACCAATCATGCATGCTTTAAATATGAATGCATCACATAGCACATAAACAAAATCAAAACCACACAACATAACAAAATGGTTTGATGTTGGACCCCACACCCACCCGTAGGTGTTTGCAAAGAGTTATATCACGCGCGTGTGTTTCATGGGTTATACCACGGCATCCAACACAAATCACAATAACACATTAAATGGTTTGGCTTGGTCCATAACAGATGTATCGCACATTTCCATAACATAAATAGTCATGTTATCGCTAAGATCTGTGCCATGCACTCAGCCAGATACGTGGGATTCAGTCGCTGATTCATCGATGATCCATGGACTACGGTATGTCACCATCAACATAGACTGAACTTGGGCTGCGAACGCTCTACCATCGAGCCAATGGCTCAATGGTAAGAGGCGTCACGCGAGCGAACCGAACCCTCGAGGTCTTGTGTTCTCGAGTGGTGACTCACACAAGTACCGTAGGGACACACACTCATCAGCATGCTTGGATCGCTGGCCCAAGTTCACTTGGATCCAACATCGACCGCAGATCGCGTGGCCCAAGTTCACTGGATCGACGGGGGTCGCATGGCGAGTCCATGGATCCCATAGGTGGGGCCAGGGCGAGTTCACTGACCCTACATAAAAAGGCTCAATGGTAAGAGGCGTCACGCGAGCTAAGTAAACTCGAGGTCTTGTGTTCGAGTGGTGACTCACACAAGTACCAGAGGGGACAATACTTCATCAGACAAAGGATCGCGTGGCCCAAGTTCACGGATCCAATCGACTCGCAGATCGCGGGCCCAAGTTCACGGATCTCGACTGGGGTCGACGGCCAGAGTCCATGGATCCTACGAGGTGGGGTCACAGTGGCAGAGTTCACGGACCCTACATATGCGGTAAATTGGAAGGAGTCCGTGATCGGAACTCCATTGCCTCTTGGCAAATGAAATAAGGCTTAAACAAGTAGAGACAAAATCGACTCACTAAAGGACCTGACCAAACCCACATAACACATGTTTAAAACGGAAATTCAGACGCTCAAGGCACTTTTCAAAATCTTGATTTTCACATTTTCAAATCATAACATCAAATTGTGTCAAAAAGCTTGACACATGCATATTCCACATATACAATCATATTCAATAAATCAATTAATCACATATAAATCAAACGATAAACATGAATGCAATTATTTCTTTCATACATAAATCAAAACATATATAGTTTCATAAAACACATTGCTCAAATTGTCTAAAAACATGATTTTCATAAATCTTGTATTTTTAAAATCATTTCTAACATAAGGAAATTAATCCTTCAAAATCATAATATCCAAACATTTTTATAAACATTCATTTCTCAAAACTTTGCTTCTTGAATTTTCAAATTCACATTTTTAGCTTAAAATTCAATAAATAAATATACTACCCACCTTATTTCCATGCTAGCATCTTGTCTAATGCTTCAATTTGACTTTCTTCTCTCTCTTCCAATGTAACAAAACCTAAACCATAATCATCCAAATTCACATCATAAATAACAATTTCTTCAAAATTGATTTCATAATTCACAAACTCATCATATTTCAAGCCATCTTACTTCAACAATTTCTAAAAATCCCAAAATCCCCCAAATTCTAAATTGAACCTAAACCAATTCAATCAAATTCGATATCACAAAAATCATAATTACTCAAATTGAGCTTAGGAAACATCAATTCCTCACATATTCAAGCTATTTCAATCTCCAATTTTGAAAATCCCCAATTTTCAAAATTGGCCTAAACCAATTTACACAAATTCCATATCATAAATCACAATTTCTTCACAATTGATTTCATATTTCACCAATTCCTACTATTATTGATGATTCTACACCATTAATTCACAAAATCCCCAAATTTCTAATTTGACCTAAACCCCCAATTTACAATTTTTCAAATTAAACTTCACCTAAAGCATAAACATCAAAATTAACTTAGGATATCTCAAATTCATCACTAATTCAAGCAATCTAAAGCATCAATTTCAAAAACCCCCAAATTCAAACTTTGACATAATCCTAATAACTCAATTAACCAAAATTAAATCTCACTTAAGGCATATTCATCACAATTGACTTTATAAATTACAAATCCATATCATTTTCCATGATTCTAAGCCATCAATTTTCAAAAACCCCAACTTCTAAAATTGGGCAAAATCTCTACTCACACAAAATCCAAAATTAAATCTAACATACTTGGCAATCTCTCAAATTAACTTCAAATACCACAAACCCACATCATAATCATGCTAAATCAACCAAAAGCTCATCAAAATTTATCAAAAACTTAAAGATTTTCTTTTACCTCTTCCACCTCCATTTTCGGATATTCTAAGCCCCAAGAGAAGTTTTCCTCTTCTTCCATATGTTTCCTCTTGAAACTACTTCAAAATCCTTTAAGAACCCAAGAGAAATCCGAAACTCACCTTACTCTTTCTTCTTTTCTTCTTTCTTTCCCTCTTCGTTATTTCTCTTCTCTTTTTATTTCACTTCTTTCATTTTCCATACTCTTCCACGACACTCATCTGATTTCAAGGTGCCAAGTCATTAAAATGGGGCACAAATGACCAAGTTGCCCCTCACTTATTTGCCTATTTCCAAAATTGCCCCTGCAGGAACTTAAAAAATTGACTACTTGCGTCCTGTTTTCAAGCATCTAAACGAAATAATTTGGACAAACTTTCTTCTTGAAAATTGTTCCTCTAGATCATACGAATCCAAAGCCACTGACCGCGCTCAATTCAGATCAGAAACGAAGAAGTTATAGCCAAAATATTACGGACCTTCACAAAATTCGAGACTGAACATTAACATAACTTCAGTCCAGAAATTAACAATCTTAGGGATGAAATTAAATTTCGATCCCTTCACATGATTTGTAGCCCTATATCTTAATTTTATTTTCCCTTAAGAATCAACTCAATCGGGGTTGTACAACTCCCGAATTTTGCAAAATACTAAATCATGTTCAGAAAATTATCCAACTTATAACCTATAACCAAATCTCCTACTTTGGTTCAATCAATCTCTTTCCATTTAACCTCCTAAAAATCATAATATTCCATAACAATGAAATTAAATGTCTTAGGAATCCAACGCTTCGAGAATCAAATCAATCGGATGTCGGACGAAGGAATTATAAGCAAAAGATTACAAAAGGGATCGGATTAAAAACAAAGTATCGGAACTTCAAAACCGAACTTTTCAAAAATCATATCTCTCGATCCCGAACTCCGAATTTGACAAATTTGGTGTCAATAAAAAGATCAAAGGAAGCTCTACAACTTCCCTGAAGAACTCAAAATCAAATTAGGTCTCGAAAGAGGTCCAAACCTTAATTAAAGATTCTGTCCAAAACAGCTTTTCCTAAACGACTTCCAATTTTTAATCGCTCATAACTCCTAGCCCCGATATCAAAAAATTGCAAACTTTATATCAATGGAAAGATAAAAATATCATCTAAAACTTTCATGAAGACCACTTACTCTAATTCAAACTAAATCCGTATAACGAGTGGCCTCGAAGCATAGAACACACAAATCTATACTTAATAGTATTTTCAAAACAAAGCATATCCTCAGAAATTCATATCTCTCAATCCCGACATCGAAAAATAGCAAACTTTATGTCCACAAAAAGCTCTCGACAGAGGCTACAATTTTCATGTTGATCATTTTCTCGAATTTTGCCTAAATCAAAAAGTCAACTTTTTCCTCAAAAAGTCAAATTTTAAGCGAACTTTGATTGATCATAACTCTCACTTCCGATATCGAAAAATATCAAACTTTATGGTTACAGAAAGCTCTTGACATAAACTACAAGCTTCCAGAAGACAATTTTATCAAATTTTGCCTCAAACAAAAAGTCAACTCTCAAGTCAAACTTTTTATCTCCAAACGTCAACTTTCCTAATTTTTTTCAAATTTTCTCACTTTTCTCTTTATTTCTTGATTTTCTACTAACTTTTCAATCAATTCATTCGCTTAAACTTTTATAACCTATACAAATCTCCACAATTATCAAATACATTGAAAACTCATAATTCTTTTCTCAAAATTTCCTTAAAGCATAATTTCATCTATAACATAATACTTAAACAAAACACTCATTCAATTTCATTTACTATTTCTAAATTCCAATTAAAGATCGGGGTCCAACACCTAACATTTCCTAAATATTAATGCATATATCACAAAAACAGAGCATGTTCATCAACTGCACCTTGCATTTTTTTTCATTTTCTCCAGACTAAACACAACACTTCTAACTTTTTAATCGTGCATTTCTAACTTCAAATCACTCTCTAAATAAGTCAGAATCACATTTACACTTCAACAATCATAAATCTGAAACCCCATATATTCCCTCTCTCTCTCTATTACGTTTTCATGCTTACTACACTTGTTTCATTTTTTTTTTACTTTCTAACTCTTCCTAAACACAGTTTAAAGATTCTACTAGCTCGAAATTCACCTCAAGACTACCTTATGGCATATTGTTCCACAAACATGCGAAAACAACATATCCATATTTTTACAAATCTTTCATTTAGTTCATTCAGTACCGAAACTACACTTCTCCAAACTCTCATACACATATTCATTTACACAGTGGAAACAACATTAAAATCACTTACTTGAGTCAACAATTACTCCAGCACTGAAAGGGAAATCAACAACGCAAAAGTATAATAAGTTGCTATTCGGTGATGAAGAACAGGGAAGAGCATTGCGGTGTTGAGTGTTTCAGTGGAGAGCAGAAACTACAGTGATTTCATCCTAACTAAATCATAATAATACGTGGGTTTATTGTATGTCCTTCAAGTGTGTTATTTGTCTCCACCGATTCACCATTTGTCACAATAGCAATTTGCCATTTGTCACATATGTATTATTGCCACATGTCACCACATATACAAGTCATTTGTCATATACATATGTTGCCACATGCCACACCATAATTGGTCCAAAATAACTCAAAATTTTTAAAACTCACCAAAAATTCCGGAATAATAATTATTATCATCAAATAAATTTTCAACTTAAATAATTCACCAAAAATTTCAAAATACCTGAAATGTACAAAAATTGCCAAATCACATTTTATACACTCCAATTTAATCCACAATTTCTATTTATAAACCAATTTACCTGAAATGCAAATGAATGCATGTACAATCATATGAATGTGCAAATAAATGTGTATGTCACAATTAACTTATGCATGACGTTCTTTTTCCTAATTGTACATAAATTTCTCATAATTTACTATTTTAGCCTTAACATGAGTAACGGGATGTTACAACTCTGCTCTGCTTAAGAAGACAACTTGGATCTCTGGAAAATGTCATTCATAAACTCCTTCACTATGGTCGTATCTAGTAATCCACTCAGCAGATGATCTGGGATCGACCTCTTAATGGTCAAATAACACATCCTATTTGATTGCTCCTAGATTGTCATAGTTGCTTTATCAGCTTCTGAGCTTATATCAGTAAGTAGAGAAGGTCTCTTGATGTGCATCGCCAAACTGACGTCAGCCATCTTCAGGGCAAACTCTACATCCTTTTTCCACTTCTTAAAATTGAAACCATTTAAGGTCTCAATCATGAAAACATTGTTGTTTATATAAAAGGTTACTGCAAGATAGAAAAGAGAATGTAAAAATCAATTTAAATGCAGAACAACAGTGATAACAGTATCTATATAGAGAATCTGATTGCATATATTATGAAACACTTGTGGGTTAAATACACAATGAAAAACTGAAGGGGGTTAATTATTTCACAAACTTTCCACAAATTTTTTTGGCATCAATAAAATATAAAAAATCAAGTAAAACCAAAATAATAAAAACACCAAAAATTTGGTAATGCAGTTCGGCACACCTTGCCTACATCTACGGGCCCTCACTCAGCTTAATCACTTTCACCAAAGTACAATAGTTTTATCTCAGGCTTTACTGAGTTGACACCACTCAACTCTTGACACTATCTCTCAACCTCACTTCCGTGAAAGAATTTCACACCCAAAGTAAGACCGCCTCGTACTAACCTCAACAGAGGATTTGTTTAACTACTTTTACTCAAAAGTAATAATAAATCAATAGCTCAAGTATTTAATCAACTGAAAATTAAATAAAAAATACTTGAGACAAAGAAAACTTTCCTATGAATTTTTCTTCTCAAAATAACTCAGCTGGAAGCTTTCGCGTAGTTAATTCTTCCGTGGCACAAATCACGTTGCTGCCCATACTACACAATATTTCCAAGAAAAATTACACATTCCACTGCCCACAAGTAATTGACGCAGATTGCTTTATAATATCCCCAAGATGGCCCACGTTTGTGACTCACACAAGAACAAAGTGCAGTATCTCCAGAAAATTCAATGACAAAATTTAAAGACCAAAGAACGATCAGCAACCCAAAGAAAGTTTATTTCAGAGACATATGACACCTCTACTATATCAATGATTCATGCACACACTAAAGCCACTCAAATCAATAATCAATTGACATAAAACTTAGCTTCTTAAAATCTCATCTGCGCAGCTCAAAAGCCTATCTCACTTGTACACGTGACCCACAATCACACAATAACCAAAAAGTTGCAGATGGAATTTTTTAGGTTTTCATCTTTATCACGTGTGTTATAGACTCCTTTTTAAAATCAAATAAGTAGGCAATTGTTGTATATCATAAACTCACCAGAAAGTGTCCATGATCCACAATATCCAAGCAAGCACAATTTCCCATTAACTACATGGACTTCTAATAAAACACAAACTCCACCTTTTATATGTCCAATTTAAAATGCCAAAATAAAATAAGATATATATAAAATATATCCTAACACATAATATATGCAATTAGACCTCCATTTAAAAACGATCAGAGTACAAACCATCAACTCTCATGACACTACCACCTGTGAGTGAGTAGATCATTCAAGCAATAGCTTTCCTCTATCTAATATTTTTATGTACATCTCAAAATCTCATATAAGGTCAATACCTGTGGGAAAAATAACCAAACGTATAACTAGAGACATCCCATAAAATGCACGCGGTATAATTCAAATACTGACTTGAAAGGCCACTATGGTGACTACAATCTTACTAGTACCCACAAAGACCACAAACACAAGGGATGCATCTTTATGTCATCCTCACATTCTATATGGGCATAACGTGAAAATCAGTATAAATGTAAAAAACTAAATGCATGACTAATCACATATTAGTACTGAAAACAATGTCTTTAAGCTTTATTTGAGACTTTTATTTTAAAAATTCTCAATAGGAGTGACTATCGTGCTTTCTCAAATACAAAACCTACCACACGAGACACGAAACCTTAAGTGTCTCCTTTATATGCAGTTAAGAGCACGAAAATGCATTCAAAACCAGCTTTAAAAAGCTTTAAAAACTTTTCTAGAAATCAATTGCCAATGTAACAAATCTAGAAAATTGAAAAATCACTTTAAAAATTCCACAGACCCAAAAACTGACCCAAAAGGACTTAGGGCACCCTTACAGGAATTCTAAAAATTTCCTTTTTTTAGGTGATGACGCCAAGATCATCAGAAGGCCGATGTCGCAAGACAACAGTCCGACATCACCTTACGCTGGGTTACAAGGCGCATACATTGCACGGGCATCGGTCAATGCACGCCAGATGTGTCTGGCAGTTGTCCTGCACGCACAATCCACGCACATATGCACCTACACTAAACGACGCATGTACTACACGCGCCGACACATGTCCTCATCTCATCCGTCCATATGTCAAGACAATTACACGCGTCAGCCCGTCTCGCACACGCACCACACTCTTCTGTCACCCCATGGAGCCACATTGGTGAACGTGGTCATGCGTGCACCCAATGGCTAAATCAGAAGATCGCTGGAGCGTCATTGCACGCTACCGACGGTGGAGGGTGATTTTTGGTGATCCTGAAACCCTTTTTTTTGCCTTTTTGACCCATTTTGACTTATTTTTCACAGCTAGCCTTATCTATACCACTTTTATGTAATCATATATGCAAAAAAATTACAAAAATGAATAACAAATTGATGAAAACCATAATAGATGAAAACCAAAAAACCTTTGTTTTCGACAACTCAATCACGTAACCGCTTTGATATCACATGTAACAGATAAGATAGACCTTATTATGTGTCCCAGATAGTTCATGAAAGGGTAAAAAACGAAAGAAATGCGAAATACCTTATTTCGGTTCCATCTGAACTTCTGAAACAGTTTTTGAGGCAAAAATGAGCTTCAATCTCTCAGGACCTTTACAGAAAATGTTCACAGACACGTGATTAACGCTTTTCTACAATTTTCTTGAGATATAAGTTCTCTTAACGAGTCAGAGGATCTATATGCTTACGAATGATATGAGCAACTGGAGGAAACCTTAACCTTTATATAGAACTTTCATATCGGGTTTTCTCATCACAAGCTCGATATGAGTTCGATCTACACTAATTGAGATCTATTTTCTTTTTGAACTTCGCCAATTAATTTAGATTATTTATTAGGTCACTTTATTAATTTTGTTTGAATAAAATTAAGTAACTTAACCGATAAGTTATTGAAAATAAAAAAATATAACTAGTAATTGTCCAAATTTATGAGGAAGGATAAAACTATCCGTTGAATGTTATCAAAAATCTTATAATTGCAACCAAACTTTTTATTTTGGAATGATACAAAAGTTATGCGTTTAAAACGCTTTTGCTTTTGCGATAACATAAAGGCAATTTAGATCATTACTTCCATAAAGAATTTGAAGGCTTATAAATTTTAAATATTTGTGAGAAATAAACTTTCAAATTTCAAAACATAAAACTGGTAAATTCCTAACTGTCAGGATGAGAAATAAACTTTTTAACTTCAAACTTAAAATCTATTGGTACATATTTCATAGGTTCATGAGAAATGAATTCAAGTGATTATATTAGCATGAATATTGAAACCATATAATTAATTTGTGGACTTTTATTACTCAAGTGAATAGTACCCTAAAATTGCCAAGAAATCCAAAATAGGAAACACACTCGTTTTCTCGCAAGTCATCTACAGGAGACATACGGCAAGAACTATTGATATCTCATCAAAACGATGGTAACAATCCAACACTCATCCAACTTGAAGCAATTGGAGATTCCTACCTACACTTCAAGTTGGATGAGTGTTGGATTGGCTGGGTTGGATGAGTGTTGGATTGGCTGTGCCTGCCCAGGGTGCACCGTACAAAAGGAACCTTATATTTAGCTTAAGCATTGAATGGTAATAAAGGCTTCCATTTTACAACGTAGAGAAAGTTGGATGAGTGTTGGATTATATTTAGCTTAAGCATTGAATGGTAATCTATGTTCTAAAACTCAGACCGGTCATCAAATTGGTGGCTTTACTAGTTATCGGTTTGATCGGTGCAACTACCGGTTGAACCGGTGTGACGTAATAATTATGCAATAATTATATTTAATTATATATAATATTAAAAATATTTTAAAAAATTCAAAAAATTTAAAAAATAAAAAATAATAATTGTCCGGTCCGACCGGTCAATTGACCGGTTTTGATCGGTTCAGACTGGGTCAATTTGTAGCCAATTTTGAAGGATAAATCGATAGGACTACATCGACCGGCCAATCCGATCAAACTGGCCAACTCGAACCGTCCGGCCTAAGTTTTAAAACACGATGGTAATAAACTTTTTTCAAATCCAACTTAACTAGTAAAGTCTAACTATAACTCATTATAAGCCATGAAACGGAGCTCAATTTGCCACGTCTTCTGCCCAATATCTAGTCGGTCCAATAAGAAATTCCAAGGTCACACTTTGCTTCATCCGGATCCCCTCTCAACTTTTCAGCCACTCTCTTGATTGACAAAATTGAATTGTAGGTAACCTAAAGTATTCTACTAGTTAATATATAAATTATGTGTTAAAAATGTAACATCCCGTTACTGCGAGCAAGGGCATTTTGGTAATTATAGGTTAGACTGATAGATCGCATGCATTTATGATTGAATATATTCGGCCTCTAATTATAGAGGAATAGGTCTCTGCATATGCATATTTATTTATTCATTAGTACATGCATTCATGATTTCCAGATATAATTGTAAATTAAGATCGATCAATTGACCGGATAGTGAATCAAGACCGATTGACTGATCAATCGTGTTTAATTGAGGAATTGAGTTATTGGGTTCAAGTGACTGATTTAGAATAGTTTATGAGTGACGGTATTTTATAGTGGCTTATAGGAAATTTCAAAATTTGGGAGAAAATGCCCTAATCAAAATTTTGGATCGACCAATCGATTGACTGTATAGTACTGAAAGAATAGTCCGATGATAATGGAAAAAATTTAGAGTTATACTGATAAGAAATAAATGTGTTGAGCCATTGAAAATTTGAGACTGAAATTTGGACTGATTCGGAGACTTAAGTCTATAAATACAAGGGTTAGTAATTGGGAGAAAGGTTAAAGGCATTTTATGAGTTCTCTTCTCCTCTCGACGGCGTCCTTTGATTTCCTCCCATCGGTGAGGATTTCTTGATCTTTCTTTATAGTTTCCCTCTTATTGAGTAAGACTAACATGTTGTTGGTGTTTGATAAAGAGTTTAGAGGCTTGAGAGTGGAGTAATCGTGGATTTTGGAGAAAGTTAGGGTTACGGTGATTTGTAGATCGATCTGTAATTGGTAAGTTTTAAATGGTATTAATGTTGTTTTTAATGGATTCTACTGCATTTATGGCATTTATTAGGGTAGATTTGAGGTAGTTAAGGGTGTTAATGGAGGTTTTAAGAGGGAGGATCGATCGGAGAAGACGACGGAGTTCGTCGCACGCCGCGGCCTGCACTCGAGTCCAACGGCGACGAATATATATATTCGTACGCCGCGGCGAGTTAGTGTAGGGCGCCGCGGAGAGCGTTATATTTGAATGATGCCGCGGTGTGTTTCCTCGTCAATGCGCCGCTAATGATTTGTTGTTCATGCATGGCGAAGCAATGCTCACGCCATGCGAGTGGACCATTTTATGTCACAAGCAAGGGCCTCAAGGCCGCGACGAAGGGGATTGTTCCATTGGATTTAATTTGGTTTATTGGGCATAACTTTTGGTATAGACCTCCAATTAAAGTGATTCCAGATTCGTTGTGAATTAAGGAAAGAGGTCTACGATTGAGAATAATTATGAGAATTAGAATTTAATTATGATGGTACCGATTCGTAGAGATTAAGGTCAATTATGGTTAATAGTGTGACCAAAATATCGAATTGAGACAATTGAGTTCTAATTGAGTTTTCACTATATAATTTGACTAATGGATAGGAAATTGTTATAGGAAGTATGAATTGAGAAAATTGAACTGAACTAAGGATTGAACTAAATCAATGTTGATCCAATTGAGTGAAGAGTTGAGATCGATCATAGGATATCGAAATGGGGTTTTAGCACCGAAATTGTGATCATGCATCGACATAATTTCATAGAGACATATGACATCGATCTTGTTTAATTGAGCGATTTTGTAATGGATCTGCATCGTTATAAAGGCACCATTAGATCGTCGCTCCACTAAGCATTCTTTGGGACTTCAGTGCAAGAGTTCTAAGTTACGGTAAGTAACCTAGTTGGTTTCTCAAATTCTTAAGTGTCTAAATGTTCATCAGAAATTACTTGATAACGTGAAGTACATGATTACCAATTATATGTGATTGGATTGCACCAGTATTATTATCGAAATGTATATGACCGAGTTGCATGCTCTTCATCAGATAAAATCGAACAATGTGAATTGCATCAGATGATCGCATGACTATTGGAAAGGAGTACGATCGCATTGTATGTATTTACCGATTGGATCGAATTATCAATCATCGAGTAATCGCTATTAATCGAGCTTTATAGCTATACATCAAATTATCAATCATCAATATCAATTTCAGATATGTTATTGAGAAATACACTACCGGCTTTTATAGCCATATATCGAAGCTCAATACTGCCATCAATATCAATTTATTGAACATCGCATTGCATGCATAAATGCACGATCGATAAAGGATGTGACCCAAGTTGCTAATCTCATCAAAAGAGCCTAGAGCTCAACATCGCATCGTCTCGCAAGACTAGCCAGGGGAGAAATCTCACGCGCCCCATCGATCATCGTTATTACCGACCGCCTCGAGCCCGGGGATTTATCCTAAATCGCATCGACCGAGCCTAGCCCGAGGGGAGAAATCTCGACGCGTCCAACCGATCACCGATCGAGCATCGGGCACAACATCAATAATCGAAAAGAGTCGCACGTCATCGCATCATCGCATCAATGCCCGAAATGATCAGATGTGACTACTATGAATGATCAGAATCACAATCGAAATTATTGTGAATGAATGATCAATTGTGACAATGACATGATTTAATATAATATCGATAAGTGTTAGTGCTATCAGAATTGTCGTGATAATACCGCAAACCGTGATGTGATATCGTGAATCGCATTATGCTATCGTAATATTGTTATCGACATCAGATATATCGTCAGAATCGTTATAGACCATCAGAACTCGTTATATAATATCGTTAATTAATATTATCGTTTCATTGCATTTAATTGGCGAATGCATGATTTGAGTGAACTATCGATTTATGGTTTCTCACCGAGTTCGCAAACTTATCCAACATTGCAACTTATTTTTCAGAATCAAGAGTACCCTGCTAACAAAATGGGAGTATGTTCAGGATTCAAGTGAAGGTCAAGTCGGGATCGGTTAGTTCCGCATTGCATGTCTTGACTTTTGTACTAAAATGGTTATTTGTATTCGTAAGATTGATCTCAGTATTATTGAAAATGTTTGTACTCAATTGGATAGACTTAGCAGATTTGTTATTTAAAAGTAATGTACCGATTTACGATCGAGTGGTTAGCACGCCATTCTCATGGGCATGCACCTCCAGATATCACTGTGGATGTCGGGTTCGGATCCTCATGGTGTGGGGTGTTACAAAAATCAATTACTAAATTTATATTTTTATTCCACATGAATAGATCAAAATTAATTGCAAAAATTTTGTCCAAATTTGTATTCCTTTTTGTGAAATTTCAGTTAAAGTTAATCAAATGTAATGATGTAAAAATTGAATCAGTAGTTAAATGGTAAGATAATATATTTAAGATTATAAAATTAGTTAAAATTAAATTAAATTTAAAATTTTAAAATATAATCAAAAAATTATATTTATCTATAAAATTAAATTTTAAATAAAATTTATTTATTTATTTAAATTTATAAATTTTAAATTTTTTAATAAAATTAATAAACTGATCAAGTATAAGTATGCAGGAGAGTGATGGCTACCAGATTAACTAGAATGCTTTGAACACGTACGAAAAGTGGCAAATCATACACTACAGATCTAACTTCAACAATATAACTAGTAGCCTTCTACAGAGCAATTAAAGTAGATAAGCTTAGCTCCCAAAATTTATAAGGGATTTTTTAATTTAAGTAAAATTATAAATTTGGGTTATTTTATATATGCAGTTATTTAAAATTGAAAATTAGAATATTACTTTTCAAAAAGTAATTTTTTTGATACTGCATTTTTTCGAGTGTTACTATTTTCTCCTTGAGGATCAATCGGGTATCTATTTCTTTAGAATTATTTGTAACTTGCTTCGGTATTTCCTTTTAAACCCAAAAAAAAAAAAAAACGTTGACAAGCCTCTGTCCCTAACTAATGCTGTTAGTGGAAAAATCTTGTCCCTTCAACAACAAACTGTCACCAACAAGACTATGATGGAACAGAAATCACATCAAATACGTGGGCAAAATTGAACTTGAAGAGCCATTGTATAATTTTCCATCAATATATGTTAAAGACAAAAGAAGACATAAAAAAATGACTATAAAAGGAGGCAAATCTAAGAAAGAAGATCAAACTTCTCTAAGCTTCCTTCTTTGAAGCCCACGGGGAACTCTTGCCTATTATTTGGTGCATTTAACGCACACCAAGCTAGTCTTTATTCTTTCAATGGGCTCGTCAAAGATTAACTGCGACGACCTGACACCCGCCGGAAGGATTTGCCTTCATCCTGAGATGGACTTAATAATCCACTGTGCATTCGGTGTTAAAAACCCCATAGACGTAGACTCCATAAAGGCCTTCGTTAGAAACTCTCTCATGGTGGAGCACCCTAGATTCTGCAGCCTACTGGTTCGCGACAAAAAAGGAGTTGAGCACTGGAAAAGAACTGAGATTGACATTGACAAACACATCATTATCGTAGATCCCACCACCAAAGACGCCGTCGAGGACGACGACAGCAACCACGTTGATTCCTCAGATAACAATGACGATGTAGAGAGAATAGTGAATGACTATTTAGCAGATTTATCGGTAACTACTCCACTCAGTGAAGACAAGCCCTTGTGGGAATTGCATCTGCTGCTGAAGCAGAACTGCATCGTTTACAGGATCCATCACGCTCTTGGGGACGGTATTTCGTTGATGTCATTGTTCCAGGCTGACTGCCGGAAGGCAGATGATCCCAAGGCGGTGCCTACGGTGGTTAGTGGTGGGCGGAGGGATTCGACCTGTTCAGGTTTGAGGGGGAATAGCAATGGTTGGATAAGAGTTTTGTTGGGTTCCTTGAATATGGTCTTGTTTAGTTGTGTGTTCTGTCTGGAGTTTGTTATGAGGGGCTTTGGCTTCGCGATCAGAAAACAGTGATAACCGGCGGTCCTGGGGTGGAGCTGTGGCCAAGAAAGTTGGCAACTGCTAAGTTTCGGATGGAAGACATGAAAGTGGTGAAAGAGGCGATTGCTAGTGCGGTGAGCACATTAAGTGGTTTTGATTTTAAAATAAATATTTTGGAACAATTTTTAGTAAATATCAGTGGTTATTTTTTTATAAATAACAACAATAATTTTTATAATTAAATTAAAAATATATTATTTTGACTTGTTTAATTATAAAATTTTAAATTATATATTTCATATGCCTTTTTAAAGTTAAATATTAGAATAAGTAGCTAATTTTAATTTAATTTTAAATTATTGAAATATTCAATTTTTATTGGATAATAATGTTTATAATGGTCTAATATTATATGAATATTTTAAATATTAAAGTTTTTATTTTACAGATTTGGCAATTAGTATACTAATACTAGTTAAAATTAATAATTATATATAAAAAGGACTGTCTCCTGACGTGCAGACCATTAATGACGTTCTCTTCGGAGTGATTTCTTCCGGGTTATCAAGGTACTTGGATCATCGATATCCCAATGGTAAATACTTACCAGATGCTTTTGAAGCTACTTGACTCATACTCGTAGTATTTATAATCCTGAGATCTGAGTATTCAATCCGTAACTTTCAGCTCTGTCAGATGGACTTCGACTAACTGGGTTGGAAATGGTAATTTAAGAGAAAACCAGGTTTGCTGGTTTGTGCTGAAACTTTTAATTTCTTTTGTCTGTCGCTTTGGTGCAAATGTTCATCCGATGTTTTGACGGAACTGAACTGACTACTTGGGTTTGAACAGGATATGTCTGAATTGATGGAAAACAATTCAAGATCAAGGTGGGGGAACAAGTTTGGAGCTCTTCTCCTGCCTGTTTATTACCAGAAAGGTGGCGTTGATGATCATCTTGAGTACGTGAGGAGAGCGAAGAAAATGATAGACAGGAAAAAAAGAACTTTCGAGGCTCGCTTCTCATATTCTATCTCGTGCCTAGTCTTGTATTGGTTAGATTAAAGGTGGAATCTTTTTTTTTTTAACAGAAAGCTGAAAATTTGGTATTATTTCTATAGAAAGTAATGTGGTCTTGTTTCTTGCAGGCGGCTTATCGTCGTACTTACCGTTTAATCTGTAATACCTCGTTTACTGTCTCCAACGTGGTTGGACCAAAAGAGATTATTATAGGAGACAACCCTGTTACATTCTTAAGAGTCAACGTATCTTCCATGCCCCAGGTAAAAGGCTCTGAATTCCCGAGTTTTTGGTTGCTGGCAAATATAAATGTATTATGTATATATGTGTTAAAAAGTTCATTTTGTTGGTGGTTGGAATAGGCACTCGTAATGCACATGGTGAGCTATGAAGGAAGAGCTGATATGCAGATTCTGGTGGCTAAAGACATTATACCTGATCCTGAATTTCTTGCCAAATGCTTTGAAGGTGCCTTACTTGATATGAAGGAAGCTGCTACTCGCTCTGCATCGTTTAATCCCATCGTCTGATCCCTCTTCAAATAAATAAAGACCTCAATCATTTTTCTTTTTATGAATGCATTGCATTGATTGATATTGTAAGACTTCAATAAGTCGATGTTATTGCAGATCAATGTAATATCAGAAATTGTTTGTTTTAAAGATCAAACTACCATCAGTCCACCTCATTCTAAGAATTTGATCTCCCACTTCTGCTCTTTCACATTATATTAGGTGGAATTTTGTTTTCGTTTTATTGTTATAATTAAGCGTTTAAATTTTTAGAAATTTGAAAAATCAGCATAAAAATTATCATCAATAATATTTTATTGATATCATTAACGTAACAATATAAAGGTTGATATTTAGATTGTCAACAGAGTTTTTGAAATTTTACGTATTGAAAATACAATTACGAATTACATTTTAATTTATTTTTAAGCATTATTTAAAACTAAATATTGATGCGATATTAATTGTAAATAGAAATCTCACGCTCGAAAGAGATAAAATTAGTAAGGAACATATAAGTAGAACGGATTCATAAACCTAATGTCTTAGGCCTCGTTTGGTTGGCAAGAAAGTAAAGTTAATCTGGAATCTAATTCCTTGGAAAATAAATCTTGGCAAAGTAAAGATATTTACATGTTTGGGTGCTTATAAAAATTTTTAATAGAAAAGTTGGTGGATTTTTATTATGATGTTTGGTATGCAATAATATTTTATAGAATGTAATTTAATTTTAACTTGTTTTCCAATTATATCCTTTCTACAAACAAATCAAAATTAAATTAAAATATGATTAATAGTCATTATAAAACTAAGTCGATCAAAATCAAGAACTTGCTAGGTTATCCTAATTTCGCATATTCTTCCTGTTATCGCCCTCTCTTTCCCTCTTCTCCTTCTTGTTCTTTCTCTCTCGCAATCGTTGTTTGGCTTTAAATGATTCTCATGAGCCTTTGCCGATTCGTCGTTGTCCTTGATACATCTCAATCCATTTTCTCGGATCCGATAGAGCGCTTCCCACCTTCATCAAGTCCATGACCTCCAAATTGTGTTTGCTTTCGAGATCCGAGTCTCTTGTCTTGGCTCGCCACCTGCATCTAGTGTTTCTCAATGATGTCCAAATTTGTTCCTTTTGCTTCAATTCAGTCCGTTGAGTGTTTTTAGCTTTTGAGAAAAAACTCGTTGAGTGTTGTTTCTAAATTTTATTTTTTTCATAGTTTTGAATCGTGAATGAGACTACCAAGTATGTATTCCTTAAGAGGTTCGAAAGAGAATATGGAAGAAGTTTTGATGGCGTGTAACTTTTATCACTCTTGATTGTTCAATTGATTTGAATAATTTTGTTCCATTTGATGTTTATGTCTTTTATCCTATCTTATTTCAAGTTCCAGATCTTGAAACTTAGTAGAAGAGAACAATACGAGATTATAGAAGTTGATTTGGGCAAAGATGATTTAAATGAACATTTTTTTGCGCCTTTTACAAGAACATGGTGAAGGTTGCAAAGTGTGTCCCGTAAAATAAGGTTATAAATTCTGTCTTTTCTTGTATTTTCATCTCAGAACCGCTCAAACCGCTTAAATTTCTTCTTCGATTGTGGTTATGATGCTTGTATTCAAATGTAGCTTCCCACACGCAGTTGTGGGCATTTTGGTTTATTGGTGAAGATCAAATTGGGAAAATTAGTTTTCACCTCTGCAGTTAGTTGCTTGTTCATACATATTGATGATATAAGTTACTCTTGCCTATTCAAGTATGAATTTTATATCGAAATGTTGACACCGATAGACTGAAATACCATTTTTTGTGGGCTCTGTTGGCGACCATAATCAACTTGCACCCCGGAAAGGATATAAAATGCTCCATTCCTGTTTTTGCAGTGCCCATCATTTGTCCTCACCTATTCTCCGCAAAGATTACCTCACGCTTAATTCCATGTGCTATCGACCAAGTCATGCCCTTTCAATGTCAAGATCCGCTCAACTGAATGTAATTTACTCCAAATGTCGCTCACCTCGACCTCATTTTCTTGATTGCACCGCAAAGATAATCCCCATTTATGCTTCCATTTCAACGTTGTAATGAGATTATGCTAGAAGTAGAAAAGAGACAAGATTAGTTGTTCGAGGGAAGATTAGTTATTTTCCTCCGATGTAAACCGATGATTGCAGATTTTCAAATTGCTTTACAATTTCTTTACCATTATCTATCGTAAATCGCACAACAGCAATGTTTGTAATTGAGTTTGAATATGGATTGCCTTGAGAATTATATTGTCGGATTCATATGTATTTCCGATAAGTATGACCGCTAAAATCTCAAAATGTTCACCGACAGGATATAATAGAACTTATAATTTGCTATGTCAATGCCCGGAAACATCTTGTACAATCGCATATAATCCCTACAAAGGAAGACTCTTAATGTAACAACATACTTTGACAAGAACCAGCAGCTTCGCATGAAACACCTAGAAGAAGTTGGAAAGTTAAACGTAAAGGCCTTTTTTAAGGTTTGTTATGTCTCACTATGTCACTAAAAGATACATACAAACAGAACTCGCTTACGCAGTAATCTTCTTTACATATTAATGAAGTTGCAAAAAGGAAACCTATAATGAAAAAACCTCAAAGCCCAAACGTCATATGGAATTCTCAGGATCGCTTTCTATGGAAAATTCATCGAAAAGCGCAAACCGCTTAGCCCTAATCATGTTTTGATACAAACTAAAACATCCGGATTAGTAAACACCAATGTGCATGCCGTCGCAGAGAGAATCGATGATTGTAATGCCGTCTGTCATGGTTTGCCCGTCTCACACGCATTAGTAATCAGGACTTTTCATCCCTAAACATGTTAGGAATAAAATGAAAATTAATAAGAAGATATACAAAAGAAATTAAAACCGCAAAACTCTTTGCATTAGTAGAAACAACAATAAGTTACCTTATAAAGAGAACAGAGTCGCCAAATTTTAAGCCTTTTGAACCAACAAATAAACTCCATCCCAGTAGTAAGAAGGTGTCGCTTACGCCTGGATAATACAAAAGTAAACTTAATAGGTGAAGGATACATGTGTTCCAGAGAATGATTTTCAGTACCAAGTTGGATGAATATAATTATAAGTCAGGATATCGTTGAACAAGCATTACTATCCAAAGGATTGTATAGGAACCAAATTCTCAAAACCTCCTTACGCGTAAATATAACGAAATGTCCATATATTATCGCAAGTCTTTGACAACGAGCTCTTGGGTTGGTGGTTGCATTGTGTAATCCTCAATCGGGTTACAACAGAGATGATATTGGTAGTCAATTACAAATGGAGAAGTGGTTCTACAACAAGAATAGAGAAAACTAAACTCACCAATGGTGGAAAGAGCTTTTCACGCCTTCACGTGGATGCTCCTCCACCGTAATGCTTCCAGCTTTTGATTTCGTCAATGTAACTCATTATGTGAAAGAGCTTCACTTTCGGACTATACAGATTCTCTAATCCAACCATAAGGACGAGCCAAAATACCCATCTTCCAATTCTTCACTTCACAAACTTCAATGGCCGTAAACACCTTTACGCCTTCAAAAACTCCCAATTGAAATTTGCATTGCCATTACTAAGGTTGCCGCCATACCGGCACCAAGAATCTAATTTGCCCAGATGAGTCAGGATTCCAGAGTGCTCCTATATCATCAAGGAACTCATCCTTGAACTCCAAATTAACACCTAGGCCATAACCAGACCATATGGAGAAAAGTCAAGAAATTATGCAAGAAGGCTGAAAATAAATCAAGAAGGCTGAAAATAAATCAATGTTCATGGTAATAAACAAGATATCATTCGCAGTTAAAACAACACTAACAATCACACTTAATCCAGCTCGCTAAGCTTATATCAATACACCTCTTGCAAAGATCGTAGAATCTGAATCGCTATTCCAATGTTTATGTTTCTAATCCATTGTATACACTATCAAGTCATTATTGAAGGCTCATATATTGAACCAATAGTTAGGAACATAATATGAGACTATACTAAAGTATACAATCAAGAAAGTATACAAGTCAATTAAATTCACAAGTCAATCAAGAATTTAAGCGTAACGATGAATAAACACTAAAGCCGTATATAATGTCATACTTAACTATAGAGCATCAACAATCTTGGCAAGAAATTTGTGTACATAGTATAAGCTTTATACACTTACATCGATGATATCATACTCACATAATAGTCACAAGACCTTGTTTGAATTTTTCCATATGTATTATGATCTGCAGAATGATGATATCTTTACAAATGTCTAGTCTATCCACCGTGATGTTTTCCTCGCAATTAAGCTCATATGTCAATCGATAAAAGAACTTTCTCCCGCTTCAATATAAGGAACATTGATCCTAATTCAAATAGTCAATATGAGACCAAGAAAAGTACACAAATAGCAACACATCATACTTAAAAACAACTAAAATGGAAATATTACGAAGAAACAAAACAAGTTAGATTTCAAATCACTCTTAAAGATCCCTCACAATCCAATGCTATAAATCAAACAATTAGACTTAAATATCTAGCGCTTTACGATGCACTAATCATGGAAAAGAATATTTCAAAAATTCTAAAAACCTCAACTAAGTACAAAGATAAAAACTAATTAATCTTCAAATCTGCTTGAGGTATTCTTCTTTGTCAAGATCTTTAAGAGTGAAAAATATTCCAAATAATTTGGATTATTTACAAGTTTTATTCCACTCTAATGCTGCTCAAATTGTGTTAAAATGTTAGTTTGCAAAGTTCTTCATCTAATTTCTGCCTATTCTCGCATTCCTTCCGATTCGGCGTTATAATAGATTCTGCAACTTTAGCCATTTGCTCGTTAGATTTCTAAACCTTCAAGAAGCTTTTCAAAGGATAATGCCCAAACATGAAACTAAACTATCGCATTCTCCTTCTTTTGCGATGTGTTTTCTTTGAACTTCCTTCACCTTGAGAATTATCCCGATTGGTTGATCTCTTCGAGGCTCAACATCCTCCTCCCCATTAGATGCTTCATTCTCTTCATCCAAGTTCTCTTCTCGATTATATTTTCTAGCATATCACGGTGCTTCAAAGATTTTTCCTCGTAGCTCGATCTTGTCCCCGATAATAGCTAGTTTATCATAGTAAGGAAATGATCTATTCCTCATAAATGAATTATCCGGATGAGTCTACAACAATCACAATATCAATCATTATATATATCATCTAAAACAAATATTTAAAAAAACTAAGTAATCTAATTTGTACTAACCTTTAGATATGCACTCCACACGTCAACGTCTGCAGTAACACATTTCTTTTCATCATCCCAACCAAAACCACTTGTTTCTCCACTATTTCTTGCATCATAAATAGCATGATATTGTTTTTTCAATAATTTACAACGAGATTCAATATGTGGTTTTTCTTTTAAACCATGGCCTGGTAACTTTAGATCTAATATTCTTTCTAGTTCTTTTGATATCCTTTCCTTAGTCCAACGCCATTTTCACCATCAAATTTCCCACTTTCTTTCAGCTCAAGCATGGTCTCCACTAACTTTTCATCCTCAACAAGAGTCCAAACATGGTTACTACCTTTGCCTCTACGAGATCCAATATTACGCCCATATCTAAAAAGTAAACTGATTTTTATATAATCAATGTTAAATGCAATAAATATATGCATTTAATTCATAAAATAATTATATATAAGACAATAACTTATATAAATATTAAGTAACCTTAAGAAAACATTAATTAACATAAAGAAAACGTAAATTAATCCAATTTAGTTCAATAATGCATGTCTTTAACAAAATATTAAACTACCTAAAGCTACTAAGAATAAAGACCGTAAAAAAGAAAGCCTATATTTTATCCATTATTTCTATTTTGCCTCCATTCATCAAACATTTGATTAGCTAAAGTTTGTCTCCAATTTGTCCATTCCTCGATGGTTCGATCAAGTGATTGGCCTCCGCCTAACTCAACTCCACCTTCATTTTCTTCTTCCTCCTCTCTCGCATCTAAATCGACTTCACGGATCAATAGGCATATTTCTTCTTATATGATTGTGAAGAAGACAACAAGTCGTTATAATCTTACTTTGAAATTTGATAGATACCAATTTGAGTTCCTAATGATATGCCAACGAACTTTCAACAACCCAAAACATCTTTCAATGACATTTCTAATGAAGAATGTTTCATATTAAACAATTCTTCGGGGTATTTGGTTGATATCCCGGATTCCAATCATTGAGGTGATATCTTTGACCTCGAAATGGTGCAAGAAATCCTTTGCCGCTTGTATATCCCGTGATCCACTAGATAGTAATAACCTAAAATATTGAGAATATATTAAAATAAATAAGAAAGTTTTATTATATATATATATATATTACATTTTAATATTTCACTTTTATTTTAAACTTACCATCCCTGATTGGTAGTCCATTTCTTCTACTTAATGCATCTCAAGCACTCTCAAGATCTCAACTCAACCTTCCCACCTGTGTAGAACATAAATAAATTGCATGTCTTGTGAGCATACCCTGAACATTTGTAGCTAGTCACCTTTTCTATTTCGATACCTAGGCTTATCACCTTCAGTACCCTCACTTCTATATAAGTACCGCCTAGAGCTCCTAAACAATTCTACAAAATCAAAATCCATTAATACTTATATCATATAATTAAGAAATAAATATGTCGATTGATATATTAAATATTAAATATTTACCTTAAACCATTTCCATTTCTCATCTATGGAATTACGAGGTACAGTGTTCGCACTTTAAGCAATTCTCCTTGAAGTCTAAGAACTGAATTTAATACTCGATTAAAATGCCTACTAACTGCTTCTCCCGAGCATAAGAAGTCAGTTTTTATCGCATTTATTTTTCTCGTGATGTCCAAGAATGTACGTAAACATTGCTACTTGTTCATCTATAGTTGTGTTCCGGTATCCGTTAATCCACCAATAGTTCTAAGCATATTTACTAATCTTCTAAACGTGAATCTATCCATACGCAACTCAATGACATGTTGAATCACTAGAATATATCAACCTATGAAGGTATCGGATCGATCGCATTCATCAACAGAGTATGGAGCTTTCAAACAATATTTTCCATGATGCAATACTATGACCGAAAGGATATGAAATATAACTCTTAACAGCTTTAATCTTTCCATTTGCATATCCATTAATAAATACAATAATTTCTTCTTTGCAGCTAAATCCATTCTAGCCATTCTCTATCACCTATCAATTAATCAAAGAAATTTAAAATAAAAAATTAAACTTTATTGAATATAATAAGAAGACAGACAAATAAGATACTACAACCCAAAGAATAAGAAGACATCACTACAAATAAGATACTACAACCCAAAGAAGAGTTATGTTATGTATAATGAGGACACAAGTCTACAAAACAAGCAATAAAATGAGAATACGATAAAATGTAAAAAGGGTTTTATGCTTCATGCTTTTTCCTTCATCGACGATACAACCTAAAGATACATATCGAAGATCAAATTTCAACACTCTTTCACATCATTGAACCCATAAATTAAAACTTGAGAAGTATTAATTTTGTACCTTCGTGATAGTTTGAAGGACCCAAATAAGGTGATCTCTTTGGTATACGATGTGATCATCGAATAGATAATCACTTTTATCTCAAATAATTATGCCTTTCTTACCTCTTTCAATTACCCAGCTTATCACCTCTTTTAATTACCCACTTGTCAATCTTTTAATTACCCAAAAAACACATGATTCATCTCATTGTATACTTCCAAAAGAGGATAGGCCCCTTCAATAATACAAATGGACACACAAATTTGTACACTAGAGTCATGAGGAGGAACAAGAACAACATATAAAACAACCAACACCGATGCTCTGCAACAACATATTTTCTGCGAAGAAAAGGTTGAAATCTTCGATATTACATATACAACAATGGAAAATAAACATAAGACACTTACCGTAGGCTTACGGAAGAGATTTGCAGCCTAGGGAGGTTTAGAGATCTATATTATGCTTTTCGTACCAACGGCAAAAGAAGAAGAATGTTCGAAGATGTGGTTGTGATTTTAAGAATGAGCTGTAGAATAAAAATAGTTGATGTAGAAGTAGTTGACGAAGAGGTAGTGTTTTAATAGAAGTGTTGTAATGAAGTGACAGTGTTTTAGTAAAATAGTTGTTTATGAGTTTGAAGAGAAAGAAGGGTTAAATTGACCATTAAAATTTTTAGATTAAATTCATGAGGAAAGTAATCTAAATACCAAGGGGGGTGTTGGTATTTAGAATCCTAGGAAAGTGCTACTATTTTCCTTAAATTAGGAAAGTTTTTACTTTCTTAACTGTTCAAAAAAACGAACCAAACACAAAAATTTAAATTTCAGGAAAAAGATTACTTTCCTAGTTAAGATTCCATGACAACCAAACAGGGCCAAAGTTTTGAGTTGAAATGTGATGTCAAGACTCATTGGTATGTTCCCTCATTAAGCCAATGAGAATGATCCCTCACTAGGCCCACGATGAATATCTCCTATGCAAGTGAACTCCCTAGAACCAACAAATATATCTCCTTTTTAAATTGAAATAACACTTGTAATAAGCTTATCTATTTTGAAACTCTTTAAAATTTTATTAATATATACTTTCGAGACAACTATAATATTTATTGTGATTTGTTACGGAATATTTCAATTTCTATCATATAAGATGTCTCACTCATATTTTTTATTTTGAAATTTTTAAAGAAACTTTAGATCTCGTATAATAATCCAAGATCATTATTAGCAAACAAGATATTATTAATATACAGGACTAGAAATATAAAATTGATCACTAATCTTCATATATATACACCAATCAATGACAATTATTTTAAATCTAAAAGAAATAATGATATCATTATATTTGATATATCATTATAGCCTATATAGAGGCTTGTTTAAGTCTATATATTGACTTCTTAAGTTTACACATTATTTTTACTTTCCTTTAACTAGAAAATCCCTATATTAATTCATATAGATTTCTTTATTTAAATTCTCATTTAAAATAATGTTTTCACATCTATTTGAAGTGAGTTCTAAATCACAATAAGTTACTAAGTTACTGCGATAGTAATTTAAATGAATCTTTTTTTAATAAGAGAAGAGGCCTTATTATAATTAATACCATCATTTTTAGTATATTAACCCTTAACAACAAGTCTAACTTTAGATTGCTCAATATTGTTATTGCAGTCACATTGTAAGACCTATTTACATCTTACTCTTTACAACCTTTTAGCAAGTCAACAAGATCCTAAGTTCAATTGTCATTTACGAATTTTAGCTCTTTTCAGACATCTAACAACTAAAATTTTCACTTTCAATAGCTTGTGAAAATGAAATTAGATTTTCATCAATTCCTAAATCACTTTTTACCGCTTGTAAATAAATCATATAATCATCCACAATATCTAATCTCCTTTGGGTGAAATAATAATTCACAAAATTATTTGATGCTGGTATTATATTCCTATAATTGATAGTTATACATACTCTAATAAGACATGCCTATTATATTTCAATATAGTAAACATATCTAATAAAATTTACAAAAGTCAAGGTCAATACTTTTCATTTAATACCGCCTTTTGTTATTTGAATTCCACTATTTGTTCTTCTTTGGAATTTCTCCAATTTCAGCTTTTTAAGTAGACTTGAATCAAGGATATTTATATCTCATCTTAATTATAACCTCAATCATAGTTATTTTAGTATGTCTTCCTTATAGCATAACATGCCTTTTAAAGGCATATATAAATCGATAATTTTTTAACCTTAAAATTAGAGTATAGTATCTTTTAAATGAATTGATTAAGATGACAACTTTCCTTGAAATGAGATGTTTGGATCATTCAATATTGGAAAAATGTGAATTATCATGGACGGGATTATGAAGCTTTAAATTTATAATAGGAGGGTCCAAATATTTAATTTTTAATTTTAGAGGCCCAATATACTACTGGTCCCTCAAATAACTTCATCCTCATATATGTATATATATATATATATAATATTTAATTTTTTAAAATTTTGGTGGGCCCAATGCACCACTGGGCCCCATGTATGTCCCTGATCATGGATAAAAGTAGTCATTGGGATTTGTTCTACCTCCTCTTTTTCTTAATGGTACCATTTGTACCTAATGGTACCAATTAATACCTATTGTATCGCCAAAAATGGTATGGTATCTACTAATTTCTTATTGTTAATTGGTACCAATCTAAGATCAAATATCGACGATTTTTCAAGGTTGAAATGTAAATTTAAAATTTTTTGGACTAAAGTATAAATTAAAGAAAAAGGCCCTAAACATTTTAACCTACCTATAACACCTAGCTGTCTCTATTATACTTCTACTTTCATCACCCACCCAAGTTACCTATTGTGTCACCTCACCTTGTCCCGCCTGCAACTCACTTGCACACTGCAGTCACCTAACTTGCATCGCCTTGCTTGTGCAGTCGCCTCACAGTCCCACCTCCACCACTATCACCTATTCATGCCTCAAAGTTGCAATTGTAAGATGCAAATAAGCCATTATGATTCATTCTTAAACAATTGAAAATTTAAATTGTGTGCAGTGTAGTGTGATGATTGTTGATATGTATTGTGTTGTGTTGTGTTGCTTGAACGTTAAGTGTTGAGTTAATTAATAATTGAGTAGTTGTGAGTGACATGGTGAGTGACTTATAGTTGTAGTACACATCTTGATTTGGATTTTAACTTATATTTCTTCCTATTATTATACACATCTTGATTTTGATACGAAGTTACTAACTTTAATATGTGTCTTCATTTATTTTTATAGATAAATGGAGAAAGTTCAAGTACATCTAATAATTCAGTTATTTCAGGTATATGAAGATTCAATGATCTAACTTAAGCTCATGCTATATTGATTCATAAAATGAAAACTATACTATTTGTTTATATTATAGTAAACATTTGAAATATGAGGAATCACCATATTAAAGAAGCATTTAGTTAGGATCAAAGATGATACTTGAGCCTTATAAGAAAGTGAGTCATAATGTTAAATGACAAATGAAGACTTTGCTTAAAGAGTATTAGCATGAGAAAGATGAAAGGAAAAGATTGAACTACAAAATTAGTAGTGGAAGTTTTTTTTTATTAGTGTTCAGGATGATAGTGGAGGTGTTTAAGGTGATAGTATTCCTACCCAACAAGAAAGAAATATTGCATCTGATGTTAGAAAAAGAAGAAGATGGATGTATAATTTTTTTGCACCACGAACAACTTTTGAAGCTCAGCCTTCAATTCGTAATGACTTACAATTTAGTGAAGCGGTTTATAATGTGGACATGACAATGGCTAAATGTTAGTATAATTCAAGTATAACATTTAATGCTACCCAATCTTTTTTATTACAACTTATAATGGATGTTATTACCTCATACAATTTAGGGTACAAAACTCTTTCAATTAATGACTATAAAGATAAACTTCCAAACAAGTCTGTTTATGAAATAAAAAGGTATTTGGATGAAAGAAGAATGACTTGAGCTACTTATGGGTGTTCAATCAAGTGTGACGGTTGGACGAATAAAAGACATGAGCCTCTTATTAATTTTTTAGTTTATTCTATAAAAGGAACAATGTTTTTGAAGTCTATAATACATCTGGCCTTGTTAGGAATGTTGATACTCTATTTCAAATATTTTTTGAAATTGTGAATAAAGTTGAGCTAAAAAAAAATTTTCAGTTCATTACCGACAATGGTTTTGCTTATAAAGTTGCTAGAAGATGATTACAAAGCAAGTATAATTCTTTTTATTGGACTCCCTGTTGTGTCCAAATAAGTTCTAAAAATACCTAGGCTATCCTACTCATAAGTATATGAGGTAATTGTAAAGATTGCCTAAGGTTGTCTCTCACGGAGGAGAAATTGCTCCACTTAAATTAACATTGAACAAAAACAAAAATAAAAACAGATGCAATTCTAAACATTCTATCCTGATTTGTTGAGTGAAAACTTTAAAGAAAATCACAAAATAGAGTGAAAAGTATATGGAATCAACTGAAAACAAAGACGAATAGATTAATCAAAATGGAAGATTCTTGATAATTAATTTCACTAATTTAATCTCCTATGCATGATTAAGGAAATTGATTGAAAGTTGTCTTACTAAAATTAACAGATTGGGTTCTAAATTGACTCGAATAATGAACTAACCTAACTTTTGTATTCAACAAGTTATCATCCGAGTTAATTATGAAAATTCAACTACTAATTACCACTTAGGTTAATATATTTCTAGTTTTTAACCTGAGCATTCATAGTTTATCCTTCCATATTAAACTTCCTCTTTCGATCTTTCGTTTGATACTAAAATGATGCAATGTTTGGTCATGTCATTACATCCATTTAGCTTAGAAACAACAACAATTAATAAGACAACAAAACTGTAACTCATTCATGCATAGTTGATTAAAATAACTACATTAATCCTCAAGAAAAAGATTCAACCCATCATAGCACAAATACTGTTTATCATTCTCAAATACTTAGAACCCATCTTATCAGTCTAAAAAAGTATTCAAGCAACAAACCAAGTAAATAACCAGATGAACTATACAAAGAAAACAAGTAACAATCAGTTAAGCTATAAAAGTAACAAGTTCAGTAAATAACAAGAAACATTGCAACAAATGAATAATAGAGTAAACAAACAGGGATCGAGTGAGCTTGTTCTCACCAGTGGTCAAAGGCTTGTTTCTACTTCCAACTCTCATCCATATTTCTCTCTTCTTCACCAACTCTCTCTGTTCTCTTCTCTTCTTCCCTTCTTTCTCTCTATTTCCTCACTCCCAAATGTGCCTCTAGTGTGTTTAATGAAGAATCTAGTGAATGGAATCCATCCTCCTTTCTTCGCCGGCACCCCTCTCCTTTTATTTGTAGTATGCTCCTACATCTAGGGTTTCGTGCCTTCCACCAGCTTTTGTCACGTAATAAAATGACAGATTAAACGAAATATTCACTGCAAGAAAAATGAAGGTTAGTGACGGAAATTACCGATGTAACATCAACACATTTCGTCGGAAAGCTAAGTTAGCGATGGAATTTACCAATGGATCAAGGCATCAGAAAAACGATTGTAGGTAATAATTTGCGACAAATCATAGAATGTCCGTCATAAATTTATTAACAAAAATTTTATATAGCTGTCCGTGAATATACTGACAATTATTCTGTATTATCTTCGGTCAGTAAAGCTACCGACAAATAAGATATGTCCGTAGACAAATTTACCGACGGAATTGGTTATTCCGTTAATAAGTTAATGTTGTAATTACCGATAGTTATTAGTTATTCATTGGTAAATCGAATAGATTTTATCGACAAACTTTATTTTTTCGTCGGTTTAAAATTTTCCTATAGTAAATTTTATTTGATGATGTTATTGGTTGATGCATAATTCAAACAGTTATGAGTTATCTGTTGATAATATTTTGATTTGTTTTAACATTTAATTTGTTAAAATAGAAAGTTGATTGATGATATAAAGTAAAATTATCTTAATTGATAATAACAAAATTATTTTGTATATAATAAGTATTTGTAATTCATACAAAATGACTACAAGTATGCTATTCATTTAGTGACCGTAGATGCTCTAATTGCTGCGATGAGGTGCAATGCCTCCCCTTTAACTCATCCACCTCATTACGGAGCTGAGCTATGTACTCCATCGACTATTGCAACTAAGTTGCTAATGTCTATACTGTGCTCCGAAGCTCATAGATTTCATTGGATGCAGACCGCCTATTAGATGCCGCTGTATTGGATGTGAAAGATTGCAAATATATGTGTTCGCAAATGAAGCTAAGCTGAATATCCTTCCACGATGTTCCTTACCACCCACTGCATGAAGATAGGTTTGAGTCACATCAACATCTTCAGATTGCTGAGACTGTCGTTGAATGCTTTCTTGTATTTGGTCCTATCATAAGGCAATGTTTATATTAGTAAGTGATAATTATTAAGCATTAATATTAAAGCATAAATTTCACATACATTTAGTTCTCTACATCGAGTGTTGACGAAGGTCACATCATCATGTTTCTTAGTGTGAGTGTGCAAAAAGAGTTAATGGGGTGTAGGCTTCGTGCCCATAGACTTTTCCTGCATCAGAATAAAATGTTATAAGTAAACTACAATTTATAAAAATTTTGACATTATTTCCTCTATTTTTATGATATTTATCCCATGTTGAACAAAGAAAACAACTCAACAACATAGTCATATATAACACTAGACATTTATAACATTATCATTCTTTATAATATACATATTTTCATTCCAAAATTCATACATCAAATTAAATTGAAATACACCAAAGTTAAAAAATCAAAATATAAATGTAAAGTGTAGATACTTACAAGTCTTTTTGCATGCTTGTGGTGGGTAATAGATCCTCCAATATGTACAAGAAGACTCTCTCCCCGGTTCTCTACGTCTGTTGGTAAAATTACGCTATGAAATGGACATTACCTCGGGTGATGTCCATTACTGCTGCCAACGACTCCATATTTGTTCATAAATATAAGGTGATCGACACCAATTTTGTATATTGCATCAATAAAGTCTCGATAACGTACATGTTCGTCTCCCATATACTTTATAAATGATTAGTCAAATTTAGAATTTCAAAAAATCTTTCGAAATAAAAGGAAAGATATATGATAAGTATTTATAATGTAATAATATTTATCTAATAGATGTATACAAATTAATTAAAATAAAATAAATATTTTTTTACCTCAAGCTCTTGATAGTGAAATTTCTTTGTCACCTCAAAGATATTATTCCATATATAACCTCAACATCAATCTTCTCCTTGAATTTGGATGTCATGTTTCTTGATCATGGTCCGTAAAAATCAACCCAATATTAAAACAATTAATTTTATACCATTTGTTAAATTTAAACTTATAACTTAATTATAAACATATGGCTTTCATGTATTTTTACTTACGTGTTGTTAACAATTATGATATAAGTTCTTTCATCGACTCCCTTAGCTCTAAGTTGGAGGTCGCCTCCTTCACGTGCATCGCTTACCCTCGATATCTCTTTCGGTATAGGTGGTGGATGGTGTAGTAGCAGTGAAAGGTGATTTCTCTTGAGAAGTGTAGTAATAGTTGAGGTACAACATTTGATTCGATTGCAATTGTAGAATGTGATGCTTCACCTGGATAGTAACTGGCTCTAAATCGTGATCTGAACCTTGGTCGTATTATATCATGTTTTATCTTTAGTGACATATTGTAACCTGAAATTCATATCCCATCTTTTGAATTGATATTTTCCATTTTCATCATTACTACTATCCTCGTTTCAATTACATGCTTCTTGATTGAAATTAATATCCTCAATAACTATTAGAAAAATATTTTATATATCTAGTTACATATCCCTTAAATCATCATCTGACCTAACACTTCCAAATTAAGTTATATCATATTTCAAACAATTGGCCTTAGCTTCTTACGATTAAACTTGATTTTAGTTCTAAGAGGATCATACAATAGATAACCCTTTTTCCAAACCTTATATACTCTTTTGTAGAAATCTTTCTTTAATAATAACATATCTAGATCATTCATTATAGCATCACATGTGACAAATTGTCGAACTCAATACTAGTCCAATTGCTCGGTAGCTTCTCTTGGTGAAGAGCTATAAGACCTCTTTTTCTTACTTCAAAGTAGGTCTATGAGTGCATAGAATATGAGTCAAGTCCTTCTTAAAGACAATATCTCTATCCTTCTCTTCAAAACTCAAAGTATCTTTCCTCATCATTAGTATAACTAGGGGTGAGCATAATTCGGGCCGGCCCGACCCGAATTAATTCGGGTAAGGAATTGATGAATTTGCATAGTCGGCCGACCGAATAATACCCGAATTTAATTCGGGCCGGATCGGGTAACTCCGAAAATAATTCGGGTTACCCGAATACCCGAAACCCATCTACCCTCTCCCCTCTTCTACCCGACTTCGACTTAGGTTTAGAGTCTTTACTCTTTAGACAATCAGCCATGCCCAAATCCAAACCCGCCCTTTCAGCACACTCCGCAAGACTCTCCAGCCACACTCACACCCGCAATCCGCCCACGCCAATCAAAACCCGCCCGCCTCGCAGTCAGCATCCACAATCGCCTCTTCTTCTTCCTCTAGTATCGCCAGATCGCAGTCGCTGTCACCGTCAGCTCGTCAGCTCGTCGTCAATGCCGCCGTCACGCCACGGTCACCAGAAGGAGTCCTTTTCTTCTAACTTCGTTTTCTTCTCTTCTGTTCCTCGCTCTCTCCGATCTCGTTCTCCGATTTCTCCGATAAAATCGTTCTTCCGATTTCTAACTTCTCTTCACTTTTCGCCTTCGTTCTCGCTTTGCTCACGGTGACATACACGACGTTGTTGAGATTATTACCCGTTGTTGACATTCACCGTAAGGATCTTGAGCTTATTACCAATGTTGAGATTATTGAGCTTATTACCAATGTTGAGATTGTTGAGCTGATAAATCTGAGATTGTTGAGAAATCACCGGATGATCTCAAATAATAATATTACCAATGTTTTCCAACAAGAAGTTATGAAATACATGAAAGGCATGAGTATGGGTAAGGAATAAGGATAGACATCGAATCAATTTTGATCATCCAACAAATTTTGCAGCTTCTGTGCTTAATTTTGCTTTCGCCACTTGATTTTGTAAAAGCGTGTTTATGGATAATTGATATAGAGCCTCGAACCATATAACATCAAACCTTATAATCTTTGATCAACCAAAAGACTAAAAGAATATACACCAATTTTTTATTCATCACATAGGCAACATAACCATTAGTTATTTTCTCAAACTCACCATCGCTTCTTCATCTACGTAGTTTCAAGTTCACCTTACTTTCAGCTTCACAACCTTGCAAATATGTTTGGAATTAAAATCATGTTTTACCTTTCTTTTGATTGTTTTAGGACTTCTTGACCGAGAAAGTTTTAGCATTTGGACGATGGGAATATGCTACTAGTTTCTCACAAGATACAATTGATTTTGTTGTTCTGATACAAAATGAGAAGTTTTCATACACGTAGCAAGTAGCATATACATTTACCTAATATACAAACAAGAGACATCAAATTGATTTTCAACTATGGCATAACAGATTAGGTCATACACCTTATTATACACCCCATAATAATCATACTTTTATTATAAGTTTTAACTAATACTATATATAAATTAATTACAAATCTCATACTTTTTTAAATCACTTGTTAGTTAATTATAAATTCACTTCTAATGTGCTTTGAAGATTCATATTTGAAGTGAGTGAATTATAAATTGACTTCTGATTGTCTTATAAATTGTTTTTTTCCTATTTTTAGATGGAACAAGAAGGGTCAAATAATCCATTCAATGTCGGGTCTCCGAATGAAGAGGCTAGAGAGGCCGCTAGAAAAGAGTTGCCTCAGCCCACTCAAGACCAAAGCGAAAAAGCTATGACAAAAAAGATCCGAGGTATGGCATCATTTTACTGCATTTGTGGCTGAAGATGGAACTAGAAAAGGTAGATGCAATTATTGTGGTAAAGAGTACGCCGATTCAAAAGTATAGGTACTCGCCCACTTATTTATCACATGAATCATTGCACAATGAGCCCTTCTTAGATCCTAATCAACGTGAAGTTAATGTAGTTAAGGGTGAGGGGTAGTCCGAATATTATGACAACTTGGAAGTTTGATCAACATGTAGCTAGGAGGCTTTGACATATATGGTTGTACTAGACTAACTTCCTTTCAAATTTGTAGAGAACAAGGCTTTAGACATTTTATGTCTAAAGTTCAACCAAAGTTTGTTTTTCCATCCCGATTTATCGTGTCTAGGGACAGCTTCCAACTCTACATAAATGAGAGGAATAAGTTGAAGCAATTGTTAAGAACTCCACCCATAGGGTTTGTCCGACAATGATACATGGACTTCTTTGCAAAGAATCAATTATATGTGTTTAATCTGTGCATTTTATTGATAATGATTGGAAATTGAACAAGAGGATCATTAACTTTTGCCCTATTGATAGTCATATAGGTGAGGCCATTGGTATGGCAATTGAGAGGTGTTTGATTGAATGGGGCATTGATAATGTGCTAACAATGACATTGATAATGCTAGCTCGAATGATACCGCCATTGCATATTTGAAAAAAGGTTTAGCACTAGGAAAATAGTGTTATTCGATGTGAACATTTTCATGTTAGGTGTGTTGCTCATATAATTAATTTGGTGGTTGGTGATGGTTTAAGTGAAATTTCTAGTTCAATTATGCGAATTCGAGCTGCTGTTAGGTTTGTTAGACAATCCCCTGCTAGGTTGAAAAGGTTTAACGAGGCAATTGTGATGGAGATGATTGATTGTAAAAAGTCTTTGTGTTTGGATGTTTCAACTAGATGGAATTCGACTTACTTGATGCTTGATGTCGCCCAAAATTTTGAAAAAGCTTTTGAGATTTGAAGTTCTTGATCCTAGTTTTAAGAGTGAGATGGAGAGTGATATGGGGTTCCTACTTGTAATGATTGGGAGGTTGCTAGAAGATTAACATTGTTCTCAAGCAATTTTATGAGTTGACTTTGAGAGTTTCTGCTCTTATTATGTGACTTCAAATACTTATTTTAGTGAAATAAGTACAAGGGCTAGTAATTTAGATCAAATGGTAAACAACAATGATCTTGAATTGAGTTTGATGGCAAGCAATATGAAAAGGAAATTTGACAAGTATTGGGGAAATATTAGAAGGCCAATATGTTCATTTATATTGCTGCTATTCTCGATCCTCGATCTAAATTAGAGTATGTGGAATTTGCTTTTCATCAACTTTATAATGGGGAGGATATTTCACGATGTGTCATAAGGTGAGAGATACTTTGTTTGCCATGTTTAATGAGTATAAATGCATGTTGTCACCTGAAACTAGCCAATCATTCGAGAGAGGCAATCTTCAAGCAATTTAGATAAGGATAGTGAACCCTTGAGACTATGGAATCCAAATTTAAGAAATTCAAGAGTGCAACGGAGGTCGATACACGATCGAATTAGATAAGTATTTGGGTGAAGGGCGTAGTGGATCAGAAAACTTTGATATACTTGGATGGTGGAAAATTAATGGAGCAAGGTTTCCTACACTTGCTATCATGGCTCGTGATGTTCTAGCAATCCCTATCTCAACCGTGTCTTGGAGAGTGCTTTTAGCATGAGGGAGGATTTTGATGCATTTAGGAGCTCATTGACTCCTAAAATTGTTCAAGCACTCATACGTGGACAGGATTGGATTAGAGCTTCAGACTCGTCACGAGATCAAAATTGAGGAGGATTTGGAGGACTTAGAACGCTTGGAAATGGTAATTTTTTTATAGCTTTATTATTTAATATTTCAATTTGTTATACATTGTGATATTTTGCATGATTGATTTATTCTCGATTTATGTTCTTTTAATGTGAATTGTCACAAATTTCATGGATCCGGATTACCCAAGTTTGATGCCTTTCATGATTTACAGACTCCATCAAGAAGCGAAGAAGTCAAGAACAAACACTCCGGTTTAATTTACAGTGCTACTTTTCACGACCGTTTTTTTTCAGAATTAACAATCAAATTATGTTAGTCAATTGTAATATTTGCATTTGGACTCTTTATTTTATATTAATTCGTAACTCAAAATTTTCGTCGATACGTCGGGTTATTAAAATTTTGTTCGGCCAAAAATTTTGTAATTAAAATTGAGTTCGGGCGGGTAAGTTCGATTTTGGGTTCGCCAAAAGTTCTGTATTGACAATTTCGGTTCGGTAGGGTTTCTTAAATCTTTGTTCAATAGAAAAATTTTGGGCTATCCAAATTTCGGGTTCGGTAAGTTATAAAAATTAACGGGTAATTGGGTCAGTTGCAAAGGAAAATTCGCCCAAATTACCCGAATGCTCACCCCTAAGTATAACATATTTGTTTTCTACCACTTTGATCATCATTTTCATTAAGAAGCCATTGGGTAACCTCAATCCCATCAAAATTATCAACAATCTCCTTTTGGTGAATAATGGAATTCATCAAATCCTCTTGTGTTCTAAATTTTCTATTTCTTATTCTTATTTTAGTCAAATCTTGGTAGATAAGCATAAGGTTACAAATTCAATGAGTTAGTTGTGATCAAAATAGTTGCACATGTCATCAACAAATAGCTTAGCTTATTATTGACATGCTATTTAACTTTATGAATTAGTGCCTTATAAGTGCTTCGTAGCAACATCATTATTTATCAATGCAGAAGGAGACATAGTAGGAAACCAAAGAGGACCAGATGGTAGCATCCCGCATATAGTAGGACAATGGCTATCATGATCTTGAACATAAGAATAAACAATAATTACTCTTTTGGTCTCATTTGTTCGGAAAACCAAATATCAAATTTTCCTATGGTATAACTACTACTAAAATCTCCTTGCCATATGAGACTTATTTATATGAAGCGATTCTTGGGAGGTAGACGAACTATAACAAGAAATTGATATATCAAGGCCAATTATTAAGTAAATGATACATCTAACCATATCAATACCATATGATATTGATATGGTTAAGACTTTAAACCTTATAAGAACATCTAACCATATGATATGATATTGCAAGAAAAGATTGTCATTGTGTCTTCTTGAACATGAAGGGCAAGATCTTACAAGACCAAATCACCACTAGTTGTTTTTAATTCCTTTTAATTGTTTTCTTTTCAGTAATGGCTGAAAAGTTTAGGTGTAATGTTAGTTGCAGAGTGTGGTATTAAGGACTATTGCTAGATAGATGCCACCTTTTCAACTTACCGATTGGCTTGTTTTTGAGATGTTAATTTTACACGTAATTAATGCTATTAATCTTTTTTCCGGTTTAAGTAGCCTTTTCAACTATATAACTAAAGTTGTAATTGGACAGTATATTAGTACCCTTTAAAGTATACATTAGACATCTAACTTTTTGAGTTAAATTAGAAAAGAATATACACTAAAATAACAGATTATATATTTTTCATGAGAAAGAAAGTCTCTTAACTATTTAGGGGTAAGATCGATAGTATTAAACCTCCTTAACTCTACGTACAATAAGATTTATACTAGATAATGTTATTATTGTTGTTGTAGAGTATATTTGTCATGAAGAGATAATTAAAAACCTCTTAAATCCTAAACTTTAAACCCTAAATCTTAAATCATAAATAATAAACTTAAATGCAAAGAGTTGATAATGAAAAACATTATTCTCTATAATTAAAAGTTTATTTATTTTTATATGAAAAGACAATAATATAATCTAAGAAATTAAATGATGCAATGATTGTAGTTTAATATAGTCACGAGCAACACAAGTTCTTAGCATAGGGGCTCTTTTTTATCAATTAGTTCATTCTCGATTATTTGATGATATTTTTGTAACAAAGAAGCATACTCTTAAGTTCTTTAGGAGTACAACTTACATTGCTTGGACATTTGATTGTATTTTAGGAGTTATTGACTAGTCAAAACCATCCCATTGAGTGCGAGTCAAAAGAAATAAAAAGAACATTTTCTAAAAGAGTTTGAAGGTTAAAGCACTACAGGCTTATAGGACTTTGTTGGAATAGTACTAGCCACATGATCTTATTCTCAATTCAACTCTACAACCTTAAGGTTTTAAAGTCAAATATGCCCTGATACAATTGAATGAAAATTAATAACATAAACAACATTAGCATCAAAGCATACTTCGAATAATATCCTATTGCCGCAACTATATAAGAATATTGTATAGAACAACTTATGCACATACTACACCCATCTCGTCGATTAGTTTGTCATTTTCATTATTGTTTGAACTCACATAATTGATTTCTCAACTGCCATCCCGATAACACAGGTCATGAAATCTGGTTTATGAGAAGAAGCGATAACCTTAATAGCCATAGACATTTAAAACAAGGAGAAAATCATTAAAGAACCCACTCAACACTTTCGTTGAACACTTTAAAGGCATAACATATTCATCCCAATTAACTTAAGAAAATCATGTTTTTTTTCCTTCCTCAATGTTTTCCAGAACATTGCAAACATAAATACACCATAGACAATCCAAAACAAACGTAAAAACACCTCAAAAACTCCTAGGTTCAAACATATATGCCAACAAGGGTTACACAAAGAACAAAGGCTAAATAACTTACCTCTGTCGAAGGACACAATGATAGTGGCCGGAGAAGACAAATGAACATATACACCGACGAGTAGAAGATGAATCGATGATAGAAATGGCTGAAAATGAAAATACAGAGGAGAGGGAGGGGGGGTTCTTCGGGTAGGCTAAATGCGTAGGAAAATGATGTTTGGTGTTAAACTAAACGACATCGTTTTGTTATATTAAAAACGTTAAAGCAAAAAGAAACGATGATGTTTAATCTAAAGTTTTCTGTTGATAAACCCAAAAAAATTTTGTTCTGCCAAGCATTCCCGCCTCCTTTATCGATGAGAATCTTCTACCGTTGTTATATTCCGTCAGAAAATTTGCTGGGATAATTTTTCTCCATTTTTATCGACGGATGCTTTGATTGTCACAAAATGTAATCTTTCCTAATAATGTTACCTATGAAAAATCATTTTCTGTCTGTAATTTATTACGATTTCTCTTTCGTCGGTAACTTTTCGTCAGTAATTACTAATTTTTTTGTAGTGATTGTTGGTTTGTCTACATGTGGAAAGTCATGGTTGTGACTTAACTTGCACAGTTGTGCAAGTGTAAATGCAAGTTAGGTCACGATTGTGACTTAACTTGCACAACCGTGTCATGGTTGATATAAGTAGTCGTGTAATAACCATTTCCATACACATTTATTCTTGTTTAAGTTCATGCCATCTCTAATTCTTTCATGCATAAATCTTCTTGTTTTTCATACCATATTCACAAATTAATCCAATTAAGATTCATGCAACATCCACACCAATTTCACTCAATTCATATCAAATTTGAATTAAATCGCAACCAATTTCAACATATGAAAACAAGTAAAATCAAAGAAAATTAAACACAACACTCCCTACGCTGCACATTACATTGACCTGATATTGGAAAATATAGTAGATGCTAGATATTTTTCTATTATTTATAAGACTATGTAGAAAAAAAGATGACTAAGCTCATCTGTAATCGTCCATGGGTCTTAAATTTAACAAGAAAGAATTTCACTAATGGTAAGAATTCGTGTCGTCCTACTATTACAAGATTTGCAACTAATTTTTTATTACTTCAGTTTTTATTATAATGAAGAAAAAGTTAAGATAAATGTTTACAAGTGATAAGGCTTCATTTCAAAGATGCTAATTCGAATGTTAGATTGGAGGTTTTTGGAATTATATATGAAGATAATGAATTTTGATCCCAATGTCAACTTGTCATCCGATGTTGTGAGCCTTTAATAAGGGTACTTCATCTGACTAATAGTGATGAGAAGGTAACAATGAGTTGTTTTTATAACATCATGGAGAGGGTGAAAGAAACAATCAAGATCAATTTGAAAATAAGTTTTCTTTGTATGCACCCTATCTTGTAGTCATCAATGAGAGATAAAAAAGACAACTTTACTCCCTGTTGTTTGTAGTTGGGACATTTTTAGTCTTAATGTCTAATTTAGATCAAGTTTTATAAAGAAAGTTGAAGTTAATAGAAAATTGTTAGTAATTATTATAACAATTATTGCTCATGAGATAGTGCAAGATCTCTAAAGCTCATAAATAAAGATTTATAAGGATGCTTATGATGATTTTGGGATGCCAATTACTATTCATCAAAGACATAAACTTAATCTAGGTATATATTTTTTCACTTTTGTTACTTGTTGACAATTAATTATTGTTGGACCCCGTCTCCGAGGCCCAACATTCTAATTCCACAAGTACAATATAAGCATAGAAGACCCATAACTCACCACAATAGGGGAAACTTGTAATAGAAAAGTTAGATAGGCTTTTTAAGAAAATAGGTTCCTTATGCTCTCACGATTCTAACGCCACCGAAAACGCCAATTCGGATCGTAAATGAAAAGTTATAACCAAAATAGTCAAAATCGAACACTTTATCGACTTCAAGGTCAAAATTGGAAAACCTTAGATGCTGGCTTGCTGTTCAGTTTCTTCATAAAACTTGTAGGTTTAGGTCTCTAGTTTAATTTAAAATAAGAATCGCCTCAATCGGAGCTCTATAGCTCAAGATATTCTAAAATTAGTGAAGTATATTCAGACTTTGACAACCGATCGCCACACTTTGTTTCAAACCACCTTTTTCAAATTAAAAGCAATACTGACCAATCAAGTATAAAAAGATAGAAAATTTTCTTATGAATCCAATGCTTCAAAAATCGGCTAAATCGGAGGTTTGTACAAAAGTTATGGCCAAAAGAAGGAAGAGAGGTCAAAACACAAGCGATGATGACGCCAAGACAGACGCAAAAATTGCCTGCAGGATGACGCCAAGACAAAGCGCAAAAATTCGTCTGTGATGACATCAGCACAGGCGCAAAAATTCGTCTGTGATGACGTTAACACAGGCGCAAAAATTCGTCTGTGATGACGTCATCACAGACGAAGATGACGTCATCACAGACGAAAAAATGAAGCCTAACTTCGTCTGAGCCCTTTCTCCAGAACATCCCCACTTTGAAGATGCATAACTTTTCACTTAGTTGTCCAAAATTTACAAACTTTATACCGTTGGAAAGATAAAAGAAATATCTACAACTTTCCAGAAGGAAATTTTGGCAAAATCTATCTTTAACAATCCCAAAATTGCCCCTAAAGTCAAAGGATCAAACTTTCATTCCTGCACCAACACTGCACCCAAATCTTAACTTCATGACAATATTCGAGACTCTTAGACACAGAATTGAAATTCGATGTCTTCTTACAAAATGTAGCCATATATCTCTAGTTTAATCCAAAACAAGAATCGTCTCGTTTGGATTACTAGAAAAGACGTTATGGCTAAAATATTGAAGCATATTCAGTGAACATTTTCCAGATCACTACCAATCTTATCTCTAAATCTTTCCTTATCACCACTCATAAACCTTTGCAACTTCCAGCAAGCTATCCCAAGACAAAACCCAACAACAACTTAATGATCAAAAGACTCATACATGTACCCTTTTTAAAGGCAAGCACAAATCGCAGATAACAAATTCATATGAAGAAGAGAGTGCTGAGCCTCATCTCTTTATCAATCATTCAAGAGCTCAATTATAGCTTTAGTTACATATCAGCATATTCATCATATCCATCATGAATCAAGTACCAAAATACAACATATGAGATGCTCAATGCTTAATATGCTTATAAAGCCATTCCGAAAGCTAGTTACTAACTTAATACAAAAGTGTCTAAAGTTTCTTGGAGTTATGCCCGATGCCTTGCAAAGTTCCGCTACCAACTAAATTTGCACCGAGGAGGAGAATGGGGTGAGCAACACGCTCAGTGGCTAACACCTCTATAGCCATCGAGTAATGAGCCACACAACACATAAAGAATTCAAAACATTTTCAGTCTATCATATAAAGCACAAATGACTCAACTTCATCACATAAATCATCAATTAGCCAAAATCATCACATAAAGCATCACATTAGATCTTTTATCAAGTAAAACAAGTAATATGCATCATTTACTCAAAAATGATGATATGCACACAATTGGCTCGAGAGTTCCATAAACACAACGAATAAACCGAAGTTTATCGTAAACACAACGAGTCCATTTTCAATCTCGGGCCCAAGCGGGCCGCCAGAGAAGGCTAGGGGTCAACGGCACGTGACTATCGAAATAGGTTCTCTCTTGCCCAATCACAACTCATTTATGCTCACATATTCAAGCACAAGTGTAGCGCCCCCTCACCGTAGGGTACACATCGGGACACCCAACACGTATCCCACGATAAGGTGCACTACCGTAGCAGTTCCCCCAAAATCCACATGGCATCGCCATAAATAAAATCACAATTTGTCAAAATCGTAGATTTAAAATTTACAATATCATCCTAATACAAATCATCCAAAGGACAAGATAGACAAGTCTATCGGTTCCCTAACAAACCAAAAGGAAGCTAATACTAAAGTCTATCCTAAGTCATCCTCAAAATACTAACTTGTTGGACCGACACATGTCTTATCGCGTCTCTTACCAAAGAACTCGCATTTATTACGAACAACCATCTCCGAGCTAGAGTCTACTCTATCACCTGAAAATACGATGCAATTTTGGGTGAGTTTTGTGAACTCAAAGGAGAAACCATCATCGATGGTTCACTCCAATCATGCATTACGCCAGATCGTACAACATAACAAGAATTTATATATATACAACTTACCGTAGTTTATAATAATTCGATGATCAAGAATCAATGTACGGTGATAAACAAATTGCGATGATCACGTACCAATCACGATCCCATACAATGGTTTACGATTACATCACAATTTACTAGTAGTCTCTAGCAGATTTATGATCAAATATCAACTCACAATAATCCTCACAATTTACAAATGCCATATCACAGTTCATAATATTATGCAAAGAATTTACAATAGCACTAACATTTAGCAAGATCATATTGCAAACCATAAAGAATCATGTCATTGTCACAATTCAGTCATTTTAGGCATTCAAGACAAGATGCAATGCACGTGAGACTCTTTTCCGCTTATTCGATGTTGTGCCCCAAAGCCAACAAGGATCGATGATCGATGGGACGCAGGATTTCTCCCCTGGGCAGTTCTCATTTAAGATGCGGTGTTCGTGGATAAATCCCCTGCTCGAGGTCTGTCGAATAATCGCGACTTGGGTCACATTCCATTATCCGATCATGCGCTTATGGTCACAATAATTTGTAGTATACAATCGCTTTTCACGAGTCATATAGTTCGGCATTCAAGATTAATCAAGAATATATACCAATTTTCGATACTATACAAGAGTTTGCGGTATGCATGTGTGACTCTTTTCAATTATTCGTTTTGTGCCCAAGTGCTTAGTCAAGAAAGTGGGGACGCTGTCAGATTTTCTCCCCTGCCAAGCCCACGATGCGAAGACGAGAGCTCGAGGCTCTTTTCAAAGAAATTAGCAACTGGGGCACGCCCATTATCCGATCATGCATTTATGCATGCAATGCAGTTGTTGATGATTCAAGATTCGCATTTGATAATTCCGTGATCGATAGTCATGATATCGGCTATAAAAGCCCAAGATTATAGTGTTCGGTGTCACCAAGAATTCCAAATTCAATACATGAGTTCTGTTCAAGACAGAGAAGCATGTCACTCGATCATGCACATTTGAGCATATATCAATAATCATGCAGCCACAAGATCATGCGATAGTCCAATCCAATCAAAGAAACACATACACTTTGGTCATACGCTTTTGGTAATCATGCAGCTCAATCTTACATTTCAGAGTTATACGAAGGCATTCAATCACATACGATTCGGTAATCATGTAATTTACATTGTCAAGTAGTTCACGGTGAGCATATAGGCAAATCGTAACTTTGAGAAACCATCAGGTTACTCACTGTTACTTCGAGCTATCGCTGAAGTCCCAAAGAATGTCCGTGGAGCAGCGATCCAACGGCACTCTATAACAAAGACAGACAATCTATTATTAATTGCTCGATTAACCGGTTCAAGAATGCATATGTCTCGATGAAATGATGTACAATGCATGTTCACGATTTCCTGCTAAACCCGCCCGATAACCTATGCTCAATTTCAACTTTTACTCAATCAATCATCACTAATTTGGTTCATCCTCAATTCAGTTCAATTTTCGATTCATATACCCTATAACAATTTCATATCCATCACCAATTATACGGTGAAAATCCCAATTAGACTCCAATTATCACAATTCAAGACTTAGATCACCTATGAACCATAATTAACTTTAATCTCAACAATCAAGACCATTTACATCAAATTCTAACTCTCGATATTTCCTCAACAGTAGACCCCTTTCTAGTTCACAATGAATCGTGATTACCTCGATCGGGGTCCATACCATAAACTATGCCAAATCAACAAAGTTCATTCCAAACAGAATTTCCCCCATACGTCGCGATTTACGCCCTTCGTCCATGACGTGAAAGCTCACTGTCAGCGACGTAGAGGACCGCCGTCGCGTTGTAATAAAAGCCACGTTCGTCGCGACGTGGAACCCACTCGTCATGACGACATTAACCCCAATTCGCGACGTCCACCCGACTCGTCGCGACTAATAGATTTAATTAAATTCAATCACTGTCATGACGAAGCCCTCGGCCTTCAAGGCCGTCGCGACGTCTGACGGTCCGATCGTCTTCTCCGATCGCTTTCCACCATTAAAGCCATTAATAACCTCCGTTAACACTCTAACTACTCAATCTTACCCAATAAATGCCATAAATACTCAAATAACCAGTAATAACAACATTAAATCCAATAAAACTTACCAATCGACGATAAATCCCAAATCTCAAAATCGCCGTAACCCTAAATGTAACATCTCGTTCACAAGAAGTGGGTATGGTAATACCTGACCGATTGATAGGTCGCATCTTGTATTTACCGATCGAGCATGCTATCGGCCTCTAATTATAGAGAACAGGTTCTCTCGCATATGCATAGTCATTTATTCATAGATACATGCATTTATGATTTTCCTGTATTTCATCGTGAATTGGAATTATTGAATTGATTGGTATGTGAATTGATCGACTTGTGGTACCGACCGAACCGATGGAAATATGATTGAGTGAGAAATTAGAGTTACCGGTTCAAATGAATGATTTAGAACCATTTATGAAAGTGATTGGAAATTTATAGAGGCTTATAGAAAATTTCGGAAATTGGAGAAATCGCCTTTAATAGGAAATACTTAGGCGATCGATCGATTGATCGATAAGATCGGAAGAAGAGCTGTCGAATGGTGATAGAAAATTAGGATTTTACCGATAAGAAATAAATATGTTGAGTCATTGAAATTTAGAGACCGAAATTTGACCGATTTGGAGACCTATGCCTATAAATAGCTAGGTTTGAAATTTTGGGGATTTCATCCCAAGTGAAGAACAGCTTCTTCTTTCTCCCTCCTCGGTGAGTCTTCGATCCTTCCCATTGATATGAGTTTTGATTGTTTTCATCGGATCTTCTCCTTATGCAAAGCTAATTGATTTAGTGTGATTGATGAAGGTCGAGAAGGATTTGGAGAGTGTTAATCTATGATTGGGGAAGATTTTAGGTTTACTGAAGTTGTGGATCGATTCATCGATTGGTAAGTTTTATTGGCTTTAATGTTGTTATTCTTGGTTATTTAAGCGCTATGGCATTTATGGGTTAGATTAAGTGGTTAGGGTGTTTAATGAAGGTTATTAATAGCTTTAATGGCGGAAAATCGATCGAGAAGGCGACCTGCGACTTCATGCGTCATGGCGTGCTGAGGCCTCGCCATGATTTAAAGGATTATTATTTCAAATACGGCAAAGGGTTTCACATGGCGAGGGAGAAGGGGACGCCGTCAAAGGCCATTTGGTCGACGTGACGAGCCCGCTTTCCCATGGCATGAAATGGCGTGGAGCCGTTTCGCCAGCGGCATACATAAAGTTACACGCGCGGCGGCGACCTTACCAGTCCAGATTCGCCGCCTCTTTACCTGAACCGCTTTTATTGGTTTAATTATGGTTTATCACATAACTTTTGGTATAGACCTCCAATTGAAGTGATTCCAGATTCGCTTGTAATCTAGGAAAGAGTTCTACGATTGAGAATAATTATGAGAATTAGAATTTAATTATGATGGTACTGATTTGTAGAGATTAAGGGTCAATTATGGTTAATAGTGACCAAAATATTGAATTGAGACAATTGGAGTTCTAATTGAGTTTTTCACTTGATAATTTGACCAATGGATAGGAAATTGTTATAGAAGTATGAATTGAGAAAATGAACCAATCGAGGATTGAACTAAATCAGATTGATCCAATTGAGTGAAGAGTTGAGATCGATCATAGGATATCGAAATGGGGTTTTAGCACCTAAATCGTGATCATGCATCGACATAATTTCATGAGACATATGCATTCTTGTATTGTTTAATTAGCGATTTTGTAATGGACTGCATTGTCTCGTTATAGAGGCACCGCTGGATCGTCGCTCACGGCATTGCCGGGACTTCAGCAAGAGTTCTAAGTTACAGTGTAACATCCGATTCTCGTCGACAGGGTATTTTGGTAATATAGGACCGATCGATCGATTTTACCGTATTTACTAACCGAAGTATGCTATCGCCTCTAATCATAGAGGAACAGATCTATCAGATATGCATATATTCTCTGCACATGCATTCATGATTTTCGAATTTAATTGTGAATTGGAATCTCTTGAATTGAATGGTTCAGAATTGACCACTTATGAACCGACTAGGTCAATCGAATATGATTGAGTGAGAAATTGGGTCAAATGACCGAGTGAAAATAGTTTAAGAATGACCGAAATTGATAGCAACTTTTAGGAAATTTTCGAAATTCGGAGAAAATGCCCGACCGGAAATTTTGGAGAGACCTGATCGATTGATTTGTATAGTACCGAAAGAACCGTCCGATGGCAATGGAAAAGTTAGAGTGGACTGATAGGAAATAAATACCTGCTGAACTATTGAAATTTAGAGGCCCGAAAATTAGACTTAATTGGAGACCTAAGTCTATAAATAGTGGAACTTGGATTTGGGGAAACCAAGGCATTATGCGATTTTCTTCTCCCCTTCGACGGACTTACGATTCCTCCAACGGTGAGAGATCCTTGATTTCTTCTTATGGTTCTCCTTTATTGTGTTAATCTAACGTGTTTATGTGGATTGATAAAGGATTGAGAGGCTTTAGGGAGGAGAAATCGTTGATTTGAGGATTTAGGTTACGGTGAAATCTTGGAGAAATCGTTGATTGGTAAGTTTTAATGGCTTTAAAGTTGTTTTTAATGGTTGCTGCGTGAATTTATGGCATTTTGAGTAGATTTGAGTGGTTGGAGTGATTTAACGGTAGATTTATTGAGAAATGGATGGGAGAAGACGGCGAGTTTCATCGCTCAGTCGCGACTTCTCGCCAGTAGCCTGACGGCAAATAATTTATATTAGATTCGCCATTGGCGGCGTCGTGGACGCCCTGCAGCGGCGTCATTGTCCGAACGCGTTATTCGCCATGGTGAGCAATGCTCACGCCGCAATGAAAATCTGGTTTGAGCCACAGCGAGAGTCGCGATCTTGTGGCGGAAGGATTGTTCATTGAATTAAATTATGGTTTATTGGGCACATCTTTTGGTGTAGACCTCAATCGAGGTAATTCCATTTGTTATGAAATAGGAAAGAGGTCTACAATCGAGAATAATTATGAAATTAGATTTGATTTAAATGGTATTGAATTATAGAGATTAAGGTCAATTGTGATTCATAGTGTGACATAAGTATCAAATTGAGACTATTGGGGTTTTAATTGGAAATTGCAATAGAGGTTTTGATCAATGGATGAAAATTGTTATAAGAAGTATGAATATAGGAGATTGGACTGAATCATAGGGTTGGATCATTTATTGTCAAAAATTGGTGAGAAAGTGGAATTAAGCGAGAGGTTATCGAGTGGGTTTTAGCAATCGGAATCGTGAACATGCATCGTACATCATTTCACCGGGACATATGCATTTACATCTTTGTGTAATTAAGCGATTAGTGATGGACTGTACCTTCATCGTTATAGAGGCACCGTTGGATCGTTGTTCCACGGACATTCTTTGGGACTTCTGAGCGATAGCTTCGGAAGTTACGGTGAGTAACCTAGTTGATTTCTCAAATTCAGTTGCTTACATGCTTCTTGTGAATTATATCTGAAGGTGAATCAGATGATTCTCGGCATGTGTAGGATTAGACCACTTGTATGCTTTATCAAATGAGTATGATTTCTTGATCGAATTGTCTTGATACATGACAACGACATTGAATACCATACTGCGTGAATTCTTGAATCATTGAATCTGAATTCTTGTATTATCTTTCGAGAAATACCCTCTTGGGCTTTATAGCCATATCTTGAGCTCAATAATCTGAAATTCTCGAGATCGCACCGCATGCATAAATGCATGATCACGTAATGGGCGTGTCCCAAGTTGCTATTATCATCGAAGAGAGCTGTAGTCGAACATCGCATCGTC